>JAREIK010002991.1:1511396-2118896 GCA_029783825.1 Sapria himalayana
CCTGACATGGCATGCGGGCCAAAAATCAAATTTTCTCATTATTTAAATATTATTATTATTATGAGAAGATGAAACAATAATTAATATTTAAATATTTTGACAATTAATTCTTATTCAACAAATTTTCTCATTATTTACCCATGGTTAGCTGTATAAAAAAATTATTTCTGAATACAATATTAATTTTTGTTCTTAGAGATACACTAAAATTACTAAACTTAATTTAGTAACATTCAAATAGATTATATAATTGTTCATAAATCTTACTCTTTAATTCTTATATTTAATTCATGCAAATGAATATATATTTTATAATAATTTTATTTCTTCTATCTTAATCTTAGAATACATATGAGCAACTAAGTAATAAAATGATAGGATGAAAGATCAGTATTTTAAATACTATATTTTTATCTTAATAGCTATATCAATAATATATGAGTATTTTCTAGATTAATTAAATATATTATTCCTGTTATATATACACCTAAACAAATTGCATGCTGTGAAAGTATATTATAAAAAATAAGTGTTAGTTGTATCATAAAAAATTTTCATAAATTTTAAAATAAAAATCAAATGTCACTGATTGATTCATTAATTTTTATTTTATCTATATTATTATTTACACAATCAAATATCACATATCCATAGCAACACATGAATCTCACATCAAATATATAAAATCTTATAGTCTAATAGATATCCAAATATAATTTAATACATTGCATATTTATTCTAAAAAGTAAAAAATAATTTTATAGATATTTAATTTTAATTTAAAATCAATAAAATAGACAATAATGTATGCTAATGCTTTGTCATCGTGGCTAGCCTATATATTAGACATCTCCAAGAGCACTCCACTTTGTATTCTATACATATTAGTGACCAATTATTTTTTTATTTTATAATTTTATAATATATCATTTCTAGAGATCATTTTAGGGATCTATGAAAACATTATAAAAATATTTCTTAATTAAATAAACTAGCATACAAAATTCTAAAAATCAAAGTGGATACCTCATTCTATTAATAAATATAATTATATATTTTCTTGCAAACTCATAACAATAAATAAAAGGAACATTGAACCTCAAGTATATTCAAATTCAAGAATCCCTCCGATTTGCTAAATTTATCTAAAATCCAATACATTATATTTTTTTGTGTGTAGTGTTCTACGTGTCTCTTTATGTATCTAATCCCACAAGTACTCTCACATTAAGTATAATAAGATCTTAGAAAGAATGTAAAATAAGTCACACAATAAACTCAAGTTCCTTTAAAAATAATGATCATCATAATCATAATTATTAAATCGAGATTAAAATCAAAAATCAAAATATTTGATTAATGAATCGAGAATCGAGAATTGAGAATCAAATTGAATAAAATCGTGAATCAAAATTTTTATGATTTTTTTCCATGTTAATTAATTATTATTTTCTATAGTTGGTAAATTTTTTTAGTATTTTAATTTTTATTTTTGACTTTTTTGTATTTTATTATTTTTTCACGTTAAATTCGTAATACCAAAGATTAAAATTATTTTTTCTACGTTAATTAATTTCTACCGTTTATAATTTTTTTTTTTTGATATGTTAATTTTAATTTTTATTATTTTTTGAAGATTTTGGTCCCTTGAGAATTAGTATTAAATCTATTCATGTGAATCAATTCGCGATTCATCAATTCAGTCTTTGATTCATATATATTTTAATTATTTTAAAAAAACAGATCGTTTATCCCATGAATCATGAATCGAATCATGAATCATATGATTTTGATAATAGTGATCACAATATATAATTGATACAAAATATAATACTATGACATGAATTAATAATATAAGAGTTACGATAGATGAGAATATCATCTTTGATTTTGAAGCTTAGAGTAAGCTCCAAGTACGATAACAACACGAAGAGTAAGCAACTTAAAGATCTAGTCATACTTTTAGTGTGATGATCAAATGAGAATAATGACATATGAATTACGAAGCACCACCTCATGTCATTGTTTCATTATTGTGAATCATACTAAGTTTTATAATGAATGATGAAGCAACACACACGACACATATAAAAGAAGAGATTTTGAAGAAAGTCGCCACCTTCGGATTTGATATGCACAAGAGACCAAGAGCTAATGGCACTGCTTTACGGATATTATTCTCCCCATACTGCAGAACATGCTCGAGAGAACGAATCGCCATTTCAAGGCCCAACTCCTCGGCCATTGCAATCATAGCAATTCCCAGCACTGCTGCTCCCTGGTATACTTCACTCTTATCTAGATGGTCAGTACAATGGCTCAAAAGATTTTGAATCTGAACAAAAAAGCACAACACAGCAAAACATAAATACAACGTATCGATTGCAATTGATCAACAATATGAGAGAACAAATGGGCAGATGCTATCGCTTTGCAAGGCCATTAAAAAATTGTCCCCCCCAAAATTGAAGGGTTGATATAAATTATAATCATCATTTCAAAAGGATAAATATTTTTAAACAAAGATAATTATAGTAATAGTGAAGTGCCAATCATTGGTCACTATCTAAGTTTACAAAATTATCACCGTATTTATTATAAATTCATATGAAAATAAAATAAAAAAATAATAGAAATAACATTAAAAACACAAAAATAACACAAAAAACACTTTATATAAATATAAAAAATAATTAAGACAGCCCATATGAATTTAATGCTCTTATCAAAATAAATAACAAAGCTAAAAATAACACAAAAATAAAAGAAAAGCAAAAAAGAAAAAAAGAAAAAAAGAAAAAAAATCAAACTCCATCACCCTCGCTCAAATTGATGCGAGAAAGCCAAGAACACCAAGATCGAAAGAGAAAGAATCACAAGCCAGTTTGAACCAATAAACATGTGCTATATCAAAAAGCTAACAAAAAGGAAGACAATAATGGGGGCTCCAGGTCCTCAGCTGGTGAAAAGATCACCACAATTAGCACACATTGTAACGAGTGATCTGAAGACATATTTTTTTATCTCAAAACCAATTTGAACACTATAAGCATGGATGCCTAGGGGTGTGATCGAGCCGAGTCAAGCCGAGTATTAGGCAGGCTCGGCTCGGCTCGGATTTAAAGGAGTAGGCTCGAGCTTGTTCAAGAGCCTGTTTACGAGCTGACGAGCTGGGTTTGAGGGTGCTCGGGCTCGGCTCGTTTAACTTACGAGCATTTTCACGAGCTTGCTCACAAGCCTATTCACGAGCCTATTTGTGAGCTGACGAGCTGAGTTTAAGGGTGCTCGGTTTGGCTCGTTTAACTTACGAGCCTCAAAATGATATTCAGGAATTAAAAAAAAAATATTCATCTAAAATAACCAACATACAACTAAATTAAAAAGATAAGATAATAAAAGTTCAATTAACTTGATTGAAGTTCAAGAGTTAAAATATTCATCATGTTCATTTGTAGGAAAAATTTGTTGTGCATCAAGCATTCTCCATGTTCACGAGCTTGCTCACGAGCCTATTCACGAGCCTGTTTACGAGCTGACGAGCTGAATTTGAGGGTGCTCGGGCTCGGCTCATTTAACTTACGAGTCTCAAAATGATGTTCGGGCTCGGCTCGTTTAACTTAATAAACGAGTTCGAGCAAGCTTTTAACAAGCCGAAAGCTGAGCAGCTCGCGAGTAGCTCGGCTCAGTTACAGCCCTATGGATGCCCATTCCATGCTGTAATAAATCTCATGTCCCCACAAAAGCTTCAAAAACATTGGCAATTTTTAATAGCAAATGAGTACTAACAAGTGCACTAGATTCATGTAACAGATGATGATCATAGACAACAGTGATAGAAAGAGAACTTCGGTTTGTGTACTCACTTCAAGGGAATATGTCACAGCGAAAAAAATTATTGAATATTATATTTAAAAAAGAGAGGAGGATTTTACACCGTATTAAAAAAATGAACTGGCTATTAGAATAATATAAGAATACAAAAACAGGCATTATCATTACCAGCACCAATCACTAACAAAATCCTAGCCAACATTAGGGTTTAAAGGAATCAAGAGAGCAAGAGAAAAATGAGAAAAAAAAAACATTATTTCATTAAACTTCAAAAATAAAAATTATAATTTCTTACATATATGATTTAGGGGAACCCAAGCATCGAGTACTCCCGAACAAATTAGAAATAATGTAATAAAATAAAAAAAATAATATATTATTAATTTAGAATAATTCAATATAAATTATATCTTACATAGTTATTTATTTTTAAAAATAGAATTTAGAATATAAATAAGAAATAAATAATTATCTAAAATGATAAATAGTGAATTTAATAAAAACGAGATTAATATTATTATAAATATTTATAATTTTAATAGTGATAACCTTACGGAGAGGTGCGATGCCGAAACCATGTTTTCTTTCATTAATATGACCCAAACTTACAAATCTAAAAAATAAAAAACTAAAAAAAAATCTAAAATTTGAATTCAATTTAACATTATACAAAATAAAAATATTTAGAATGTCAATTAAGATTAGACACAATACAAATATTATAAAAAAAAAATAACTTATAAAGATAAATGTGAGACTCAGCATCTAAAAAGACATATCGAATAAAGTATCAAAAAATATGATGCATTAAATCATAGGCAAGCTGAACTAAGTGATGAAGTCTTTGAGATTGAATCTAGTACAGCTTATATGTTGATCCCCTTTATATATCACAATGAGATAGGGAGAAAATTCATGACCAAATTGATTAGCATGATAGACCTGCCAATTAGATTTTTAGAGGATCCAACGATTTAAAATATCATACAGACTTATTTGCAACATTTATATTGTAAGATTTTTAGGTCACATCTAAGAATGACATGCTAAAATATAATAAGTTAGAAGAATTAATAATAATTAATGAATTTATAAAATATAGTAAAGTAGTATCTGTGATGTCTGATATCTAAATTAGTCATTTTAATGTATTTTATACATGCTTCACCACCTACTATATAAATTCTAAATGAACACAAAATAAAAAGATATTAGAATTTTTAAAAATATTCATCATAACGGTGGTCCGGCCATATATGAGCATATAATAAAAATCTTTAGAAAATATAATATTCAAAATAAAATATATAGTATTATATTTGATAACGTATTTAACATTATAGTCATTAATATATTTTTTGAACTATTAGAGATGAACCATTAATAAAAATTTATGTTAGATGCATATGTCACGTCATTAACCTGATAGTATAAGATGAGATTAAAATTATTTCTCGTACTTTAAGAAAATACGTAACTCAGTAAAATATCTTCAGATGTCTAACAGACAACAAATATTTGGTAGTTTCTGTTTATCTGCGAGTCTAAAGAAAGAAAAATTTCAAATGAATATAAGATAGTTGAAATTATATATATCTGATGTTGGGACCACGTGTTAGATATGAATATGTGATATTTAACTACATCAATAATAAAAATGACAAACTTATTATTAATGATAATGATTATGATACAATAATTTTATTTATGAAATTCTTGAAAATTTTTTATGATACGATGAACATATATTCATCAGTTTATATTCTTACTGCTTGTATTGTACTCAAGTAAATATGTAATATTAATAATATATTTAAGAAATTTAAAGATGACCCTCATTTAATGATATATTTGTTGAAATGGAAACCAAATTATTAAAATACTAGCACACCATTCAATCTCTTTATTGTCTAGCTGCCTGCAAGGACCATAAGATTAAAGTGAAGGAGATATATAATATTTTGACATATGTATCCTCGTGCATGAATTAGGAATACCAACCTAAAAGGTTTATTCATGAGAAGATAACTAAATATTTTACATATTACAATACTAGGTATGATAATATTAGTAGCCAAACTCTGAGTATAGACATGAATATCTCCATTTAGTTAGTAATGAAAAAAATGACGAGATAAACCATTGAATAGGAACGAACCATCTCGGTACTTAGATATTAATTATTGCTCAATTTTATTACATAACAATAATAAAAAACTTGATGTTTTATAATGATAGAAATCATATGAATCCGCCTGTTCCATGATGTCTAAGATAAATGAGATCTACTAACTATTTGAGTGTCGAGCATAACATCAAAGTTTATTTTTTATATTACAGTCAACATGCATGTACTCTTCAAAACACAATTGCAAATACTTTATAATGATGAAAATCATATGAGTTCACCTATTATATTATAGCCTAATAGATTGCTTTAGCCCATAAAAAATCTTCTGCAATATACCCATCATGCATTCAAAAAAAATAATACAACAAAATTATTAAAAATGAATAAAATATCAGAATACTTAATATCTAACCGAGAACATGTGAGTAGCTGTGATAATGTGCATTGAATCAAAATATTCAAGTGACTATGAACCAAATTAACTAATACAACATAGGACTCCTTCAAACGGTTGTAGATATATTTTCCTAATAGATACCTTTAGATTTTGATCATCAAGTCTCACACTTTTCTCTCATTCCTGAAAATACTCACATATCATGTCCAATGGGACAAACAGGCTCTTTTTCCTAGCAGATATTTACATGAGATATCTAACTAATTTCCTCAAAGCTAATTATGCTAATAATATCAAATACAAAAACATGAACATCTATTACTTTGCTAGAATGAACAATAAAACAACAAATGATCATATTTCAACCCTGTCTCATGATGAGTTCTTAAGGATATGATCCTAAAAAATAATTTATTCTCAAATAAAATCACATCAACATTCATAAGGATTTATTTGATCTCTAATGCATAACACATATATTCCTACTAAGTACTAAAGTACTCATATAAAGCATATTTGATGACACGAGCAATATCATAAGCAAAACAAATATATCTAAAAATCTTAATTAAAAAATAAAAGCTCTATCTTTTGAATATAAAAGATAATTTGTAATATAATCTAACAAAATAAAAGATATATGATTGATCAATAAATTAGCAATTAATATAACTCTTTCTAAAAAATATATAAGAACACATCTATGTAGTAGAAGAATTCTAATCATTTCAACTCAATATCAATTTTTCCTTAGAATTATTTTATCCTATTTAAAAGTGTCAGCACATGATATTAAGGGAATTATCATAGGCGACTCATACATAACCAAACTAATAAGAAATGAATTTCATAAAATTACATAAATATAAATAAAATTTGATTTTTTTTTTTAAATTTAGCCATCATTTATATCTAATACAATCATCAAAAAAAAAAACATATATCAAACCAACATGTATGTTCATGCTATAGGATCAAATATATTTAGTACAATCTTCCATATTTTAATATCACCAAGCGTCTAAATCAATCAGATAGAAAGAGCATCTCCTAACACTCTCCTGATGTATCGAATATAAAGTCCTAATATATTTCTCTAACTAACACGTTTAATGAAAAATAGAAGTCATCATCATGATTTTTATCTCCAAGATTTTCAATTTACCTAATGATAAATGTCAAATCTGAGAGTAAATAATGAATGATCAATAACAACCAAACACCAAGATGAGCTTGTGTGGATAAAGAAAATCAACCATCTAGTTAGCCAATCCGACTTGGAAATACTCGAAGAAAAAAAAAATATCATAAATAATTTGTATAGTAAAACAAATAATTAAAAATAAATTATGATAAACACAAATATAAAAAAAATGCATATTAAAAAAAAAATTAATATTACCATTATTATACGCCATAACTATAAAACAATATCATTTACCACAACAATATCAAATACTCTAAACTTAATAAAAAAATTAAAATGACATCATCGACTATGGCATTAGTATTTGGTCCTTCATTTATGGCTTAAGAGTTATTATTGAGGAGTTGAGAAAAGAGATTTGTACATATAAGAATGAATCAGTTGGAGCACACAATGGTTATGCAAAAAAAAAAACTATAATACTCCTAATGAGTAACTATAACAAGACCAATAGGTATATTACATGAAAGATCAAGCCATAGCGAATCTCATGATAAGTTTTATAACTTCTGAACCCTAAAACACCCTATATAACTCAATATATAATGTCTAATCTCTCATAAATGTGTCCCAACTCCTGCAAAAAGAATAAATCTCTCCCTCCCTCCCTCCCTCCCTCCCTCTCTCTCTCTCTCCCTCTCTCTCTCTCTCACCCTCTATTGATGATGATATAATCAATCTTAACTATACCAGGAGCATACTTTCATGTTAATGAAGAAGATAATTTTTCATGGGTGGTTGATAAGGCCAAGTAAGAAATACCTTGAGAACGTTCCCTGTTCCAGCATATGCACAAGACAACATGTTTATATCAAAATATTTTCTCATTTTTTCTTTTAAACTTGTAATACGCGTTGCTGCATCATCAGTGTCCTGGAAAGCAACGAAAGGTGTCATGTGAATAGAAAGAAAGAAAAAAACAGTGCGCCCAATTTGAAGGAAAACATGTTGATCTTGGTGGTCTCCGTGGAGATGGTCAGAGAAGAGAAAATACCTGCTTCCCAAGGTATACAAGACCAACTGCTAGGGGCATTAACCGCCAAAGAGATTCCTGCAACTGCCGTTCCTGAGACTGAGTTTCCTGTGTCTGCAACTCAATTCTACTCACCAGCACACAGGTGATGTCATCTGCCACAGCACTATTGCATGAACCCACAAATATCAGCCCCAAAGAAATTGCTGTAAATGCTACGACATCAAGAGGAGCTTTCGCATCTTTGAGAATAGGGGACAATCGTTGATGCAACTGCCAACAATTATAGGCATTTAAACCAATTAGATTAAAAAAACACAAACGTCCCAATAACCATGAAAATGGCTATCAACGCACATGGCTCCCACTATAGCGCAGGTCTGAGAGAGATTAATATAATGACAATATTATCCCTGAAAGTCAAAGACGTGTCTGATGAATCTCGAATCCCAAACCCATCACAATTCGACGAAAACTTTTGCCATCCCGTTAAGACATCATCCCAGTATTATTCTGGCTCAAGCCCATTTAACTTTAAAATTCTTATGAGATTCGATGAGTTAGTATTTATATAATCACAAACAAGCTTTCCAATAATCATACAAACGCAAAAAAAAAAAAAAAAAAAAAAATCATTGAAACACAATCACAGATTAACCATATAAAGAGATCGTACATTGGTATGATAATAAATATTTATATCCACGATAGAGGTGTCAAGTAGGCCGAGAAGCCCAAGCATGGCACCAGGCATTGCCAGACTGAGTCGTGCCTGCCCAAGCATGGTGCAATTCAAAATCATACCTAGACATAAGTCATGACGGCCCGAGACATGGCTCATGCCATGCTAGGCCATAAGATGTAGTGCCTCGTGCAGGGACAAGCACGACCCACTTGCCCGGCCCATTATCACGGTCCACCAACATGGTGATGGTGAGTGGTGACCATGGGACTGGGAACCTATGTTGCACGGACACGGATAAAGACACGGTGATACGACACGGCAAGATACGGGGACTTGACAAATTCTAAAAAACTAGGATACTGATACGACTAGGATACGTCATGATAAAAAAAAATTAAAAAAAAATATTAATTATAAATATTAGGTATTTTAAAATAATTAAAAATACTGTATTTTAAAATAATTTAAAATTCTGTATTTTAAAATAATGTAAACAAAATTTAAACCCTCTAACACCTTCCCCCCCTCCCAAACCTTTCCCCCCCCCCCCCCCCCCCCCACCCTCTCGAACCCACCCCCCCCCCCCCCCCCCCCCCACCCTCTCGAACCCACCCCCCCCCCCCCCCCCCCCCGATTTTTGATTTTCGAACTTTCCCCCTCCCGATACAGATTCCAAAACCCCCATTCCCTTTATAGAATTAGGTTACCTTAGGTGATGTCAGTGGCTCGGCGGTGTGCTCCTCCCCTCCCCGTTTGACACAATGACAACTGTTTCCAAACAACGCGTCGGATACGTCTCCGACGCGTATCCGATACGCCACGTGGCGTATCCCATACGGATTTGTGTCCGATACGCAACGTGGCATATCGGACACGTATCTGACCCGGGACACGTGGACACGGCAGCTCCTAGGCGTATCCGTGCAACACAGCTGGGAACGAGTCATGGATCATAGAAACTGGGTAACTAATTTTTTGTAGTGGGTTGCTGTGGCAATAACCAGTTGACGGTGTTTGTGATGGCGCTGCCCACAAAACAAGCATAATTCGAGATGACCCGGCACATTTGGCACGAGTCTCCACAAAATCATGCCATTGCAAGTCGTGTGGGCCGAGCTGGACAAACTATCGGTCGTGCCATGCATGACACAGCACGGTGGCTCAATTGGGCCACCCATAAACTAGCCATGTTGGCACAACACAACCCGTTTGACACCTCTAGTCCATAGGCAATAGATATCAAGTTCGAGATTCATCAAACACAGTCTATATGATTTTCACGGATAAACTTTTGAGATCTTAACTTCTCTCTTAAATATTACCTTAAGAAGGAAACTTGAACTCTACATATAGTGTTTATTATTAACATGATAGAAATAGATCATAATGATGACGTCCAATCCACATCAAATATACAAGGTGACCAAGGACCAACCTCATCATTACGGATGCCACAACCAGCATAGGCAATTCCCAGACCCATTATCGCACCAATTCGAATGGAAGAATCTTCCCTGTACAAATAGTCACTCAAAAGTGCCATAGCCTGAAATAAATTACCAAATAGTCATGGCCAGGCAACTCCGTGATGTGCTAACAGTGCATATACAACACAAGCTCACAGGATCGCAGTCATTTCTGATGCCACAATTGACAATCCCGACTCCTAATAATGCCCCGGCAATTACATGGTTGTCGTTACTGTGGAAGTACTTGTCGATTTGTGATAATCCAGAGTCGACATCCCACAGCAGGATCATACCCTACAGTTTTATCCCATGACCCGAGCATCAGAAACAGGAAAACACAAGACATAGCAGAGGCAGAAGAGCATACCAGGCTCGCCGCAGCACTGGTTTTCCCGTGCTCCTTATTTTTGAAAAGCCAGGTACTACCAGAAGAATCTGATAGCACCGTCATTAGCTTATCCTACAGCAAATGGAATTAGTGAATTTAAACAAAAAAAAAAAAAAGAAAAAAAGTTATCATCTAGCATCAATAGAGAACGCATCGGGCACACATAGAGGTGTCAACCATTCCGAGCGGCCCGGGCACGACAAGGTCCGGATCTGTGCCTGGTCCCGAACCACACAGCCCCATGGGATTGGGACGGTTCATGCCGTGCAGGGCCAACATGAGCCTCATGCCGGGCCAGGCACGACCCATGTGCCTGGCCCGATGATACGGTCACCGGCACAAGGACCAGGGACCGGCTATGGGGGTAATGGGTAAAGTCCCATCAGATGACATCCAAACTGGGCGGGCTATTTTTTTTTAAAAAAAAAAATCCAGCCACGTATGTCGGACTTACTCACGTGGCCGATTACAATTGGCCGGACACGTAAGCCAGCCACCTGTTGAATTTTCATGCAATGGATTCCGACAAAGATAGTCTAGCACGGCCTTCCACTCGGTAAGCTGGTTTCCGTGCCGTGCATGATAAAAATTTCCGATATATCCACCGATATATCTCCGATATATCCGTAAATTCTAAGTATCGATATATTCATTAAGACCAATATATCTATCAATGATTGGTGCTCATATACAAATATACACCGATATATCTTCGATATATCCGTAAAATCCAAGTACCGATATATCAGTAAAAACCGATATTTTAATCATTGGGCACGGCACTGTGGCACGTTCGTGCCTCGCTCAAACGGGTCGTGTCTACACGGCACGACCCGTTTGACACCTCTAAGTACACAAGGCTCACGGTTAGCACAGAGTCTAAGAGAAATTAACATCTCGATAGTTTTATTTCTGAAAACCAAAAAAATTACGTCCGATGAGCTTCAAACTCAAGACCTATAATAGAGGTGTCAACCGGGCCGGGCCGGCCCGGCACGAAAAAATACCGTGCCCCGGGCCGTGCCAGGCCCGGCACGGCCCACCGGCACGGGTTCGTCCCGTGTCGGGTATCCCTCGAGCCCGACCCCGCGATGTCCCCTCCCGCAAAAAAAGACCACGGGTCGGGTCTGATTCGACCCGACCCGTGGTCCCCAGAATTCCGAACCGTTCGGTCATCCAGCCCGAGCGGGCCAGGCAAGGCACGGCCTGCCGTGCCTGTGGGCCGTGCCCGGCTATTTTAAACCGTGCCGGGCCAGGCATGGCACGAAGGCACGCTCGTGCTCAAAAAAAAAAACGGGCCGGCCCGGCCCGGCCCGTTTGACACCTCTAACCTACAATCATTGGACGAAGATACTTGATCAACAAACCCACAACAAATCTCGCACAGACATTTTCAATTTTAGAATTCTTATGAGATTATGTGTGTCGGGAGTATTTGGGCGACCGCACACATCATCGATATCGATGCTCATCAAATTTGGGTAGCACCCACTAACCTGACCAAAGCCCGCATTTACGAAAGCATTCACAAATGTTGCAGCCAAATTCTGCCTGGCTGAATCCACCGTAGCGGCAGCACTAGCCCGCCCATCCAGCAAGTGGGCCTAAGAAATCAGACAGAACATGTAGCCCCCAACAACAGGAATGGAAATAAATCCGGGGGAAGGAAAACAAAAAACCTTGTAAATATCTTCAGGCAACTTTGGTTCCATGACATCAATATCACGTGCAAGTGCCAGGTAGCCTTCGCTGAACTTAACGTTGTTGAGAATGTCCTGCAGCATGTACCTATCCTTTTCATCTTCAGCGTCATCATCATCGAATTCATGAGAGTAGCCCTGCCCCAGCGGCATCCACAAAAATAAGGGCCCCCCCCCCCCAGTGATGCAGCAGAGAGTGGAAATGGTTGACCCGGAGAAAATAAAACTTACATGGCGGGCCATCATATAGGCAAATTGCTTCTTCCGTAATATATCATTGCAGGAAGTGAAAATCTGCTTCACGAACTGCCATGGAAACAAGCATAATCAGAGGGCTGAACAAACGCGACACCATGGATGGCAGCATCAAACGAAGGAGATACGCCGTACATCCTTGTTATCCAAAAATAATGCAATTCTAAGTGCATTAGAAAAATCTTCGAATTTGAGATACAGCAAGTAAGAATATTCCATGGCGGTTTGATCTTCCGGCCCAAGAAGGTATCTAGATCACATTCCAACACGAGAGATATCAGCAGCCACATTACAGATTTTAAAGGATAAAAGACTTTGAATAACTGCCACGGCTACGAATGGAATGAGAATTAATAACCATTAGATCAAACTAGAAAGCTCTGCTTCCTCCGACACAATGGGCCTCCATCATAGTTTGATTATTTGATTTTTATATTTTGTCTTTTATTTAATTATATTTCATTAATAAATAAAAAGTATAGATAATAAAAAATAAATATATAAATAAATAAATATATATATATATACATGTATATTTGATAGAGTGCTCCCCGAGGCACCAAAAGACTTTTGCATCTTAGGGCATGTATTGCCAAATGGCACATTTCAATAGTTGGAAAATGTTTTGATTTTAAAAATATTTTTAAAAATATATTATAGGATATTCTAGAATATACTTATTTTAAGAAAAAAAAATCTTTTTTTAGTATAAATAAGAGAAAGATGATAATATTATTATAGAGGATACTGAGGCAAGCTAGACAATAGATAAAACTAAGGAAGATATGAAATCAAGGTAAAAACATAATTGTTAAATGAAGATTCGAATTGAGAATCAAGATGATAGATTAGTGAATCGAGAATCGGAAATCAAATCGTGATTTAACTTTTTTTTTTTTTTGATTTTTTCCAAGTTAATTATTATTTCATACAGTTGACAATTTTTATTACTTTTTCACGTTAAATTTATAATACCAAAGATTTGATATTATATTTTTTCATGTTAATTAAATCTTACAATTAAACAATTTATTTTTGGTATTTTAATTTTATGACTTTTTTGATGATCTTGGTCCCTTGTGAATCGATATTAAATTGATTCATGTGAATCAATTCACGATTCAACGATTTAATCTTCGATTCATGTATTTTTTTGATTCTTTTAAAGTGTCAGATCATTTACTTCATGAATCGTAAATCAAATAATGAATCATATAATTTTAATAACAATGAATCAAAGTATGTTTGAATACTCAAATTAAGCAACATCAATTAAGTTTTAATTATTTTCTAAGACAAAATATCAAGAAAAATAATCATAAGTGCAATAATATTTAAATTAGGATTTCTAAATATTAAAAATTTTCTTAAATTTGTTTCATATATTAGGAACGAAGTGATCAATGAATATGAATTCAAAAAAATATTAAAAAAAATGCACAAAAAGAAAAAATGTAAATAAGCATATATTTAAATTTCAAAATTAAGTATTTCATACTTAAACTAATTATATAATTAATGAAATAAAAAAAATTATTTGATTTATTAATTGAGAATGAAATATAACTATAAACTCATCTACCAAGATGATTAAAAAAAAACTCATGAATCATGTTTTTTCATATTCGGATTTAAATTAAATGCACAAAAATAGACGGTAACAATTATTATTGAACAATAAAACAAACAAAAGATAAAACAAACATATTAATTAGTAAATATTCATATGAAGCTTGTAACACCATTTTAACATATTCATTTACTATAGCTTTTAATTTATGATTAAGATTATTAGATAATATGAGATGCATATAAAATATTCTAGCCTACATAATTTTAGCATATTTATATTTACGCATAAAGATTAATACCTATTTGATAATAAAAAACATAAAAGATACATTTGAGTCATTGGATAATTGAGTGGAGAAAATTGACATGAAAAAATAGTAACATTCATGTTGTTAGACATAACCATGAGAAAATATATGATGACAAATACATGATTTCTATTTTCTAAAATTTTATTTTGGGTAAATATTAATTACTTCTTTAAGTTTTAAATTTATCTATCTTAAAAGAAAACTAAAAAATTCTTAATATCAATAAAATATTAAAGATGATCAATATATTTGATGACTATATATATAATCATCCATTACTACCAAAAATAATGAAATAATTTATTAGGCAAAAAAAAAAAATTGTTGACCAGCAAAAAATATGATTTGCAATTATATTACACATGTTTATTCAATTACACAAGTAAAAAATAACATGAAAAAAATAATTACGCAATTAATAATATGACCAAAACACAGCTTATGCCGTGTTGGGTTGGGCCTAATCGTGTCTCATGCCAAACCAAACACGATCCATGTGTAGTGCCCGTTGACACAATCAAGCATCACATAACCATTGTGTCCATTGGTCATAGTGCACGGCCCAATTTTATTTTTAAAATGAGAGTCCTAAGTTGATTACCCATTAAGTTTTCATGTAACAAGCACCAACATTTTAAGCGACAGGCACGGATTATCAATTTCCATGTGACCTAAAATTAAAAAAAAATAATTCCAAAATCCTATAGCGATAATTATTTGTGCTGATAATATTTTAAGACATATATTACGATAATAATTTACATCCATACTACCATACTAAAAACAAGAATTGATGATTCATATTATCTTAGATTTTTTTTCATATAATTTGATATTTGTTCATTTTTGAATTTTTATTAATTATGATTCATGTTATGTTGTGTATTATATTATTCTTATTGATTATTTTTTTCATTTAATATTTTTATTTTTGAGATGCTCAAAATATCAAATAATTTTTACAATTAATGGTTTAATTTTAATATATTTAATTTTATAGTACAATATAAATATATAATGCAGATTACATATGCAATTTTGTTTTTTAATTATATTATTTTAATATGTAAATAATATTTTGATTTCTAAATAAATATAAAATTAAAATTTCAAATTATTTTAACTATGCACATTTGATTAAGGGTGTCCGCTACCCTGCCTATAATTGGCAAGACCTCGCAAGACCAAATATGACACGACACAACCCAACATAGAACTGCCCAACTATGATCCAACTAAGCCATGTCGAGCCTAGTCATATGAATGTCATGTCTTGTCAACACAACACGAGATATATTTCGCATCATGCGTAGCAATACATTATGACCCAATCAGACCACACAAAAAATACGTCATGCCTTCAAACACAGCACAACTCATTTAATATCTCTAAATCAAATAAAAGATTGTGATGTGCCAATGGAATTCAAGAGAAATATAGAAATTATATGAAAAACACCAACTTGAGATGAAATAAAAAATATCACATAAAATTACATAGAGTGGTACTTCTTGGACTTAAGTATAAGTGACATCATATCATTTGCTAGTGTTCACTATCGTCAATACTAGCAAAGGGTGTAATGCCACACATGCACCCCAAAACCAATAAAACCTCCTCAAAAGGTTAAATTTGATACCAAGTAAATTCCATCTATGATATGCTTCGATAAAGAGATGGAAGAGATGGGAATAAAAAAATAGTTGAAGAAAATTATTTTTTAATGTTTGAATACACAATAATCTTATATATATATATATATATATATAATTTAAGAAAACTTATAATTTGGGTACTATCAAATAATAAAAAAAAAACAAAAAACTCAATAATTTAAAATAAACATATACATATTTATTTTTGTAGTATAATTATTACTCTAAATTATTTAATCAATTAAATATTCTTTTTCATTGTCTCAAAGAGTATTATATTTCAATTATTTTATCTATGACAAAATATTATATTATCTATCACCAAATGCATTTTGATATAAGTATTTTGCTTAGAATTTATCTCTTGGAAATGAGAGGATGAATGCTCGAACTATCAATATTATTTCCTATGATAATCTAGCACTCAAAATGAGCATAGATATTATTCATTCGACGCAAGGAGATTATTTGTTCATGTCAATGTTATCTTCATCAAAAATAAACTTTCTTTAATTCTTTGCTTACTCTTGAATGATAAGCACACTAATCATTATGACATTAGTCATATTCCTTATCTTGTTGAAAACATACATAGAATTACAATGATAGAAAAAAATATTAGAAAAATTAGCTAATATTTCAGTTTATGGCCGACACCAACATGATGAAAGGGAACCAATGGTCAGCGGCCTAAAATTGTTAAGTATATCCTATGAAAAACTTCCTTATGTTATCTCATTTATATTATCATATATATATATATATAGATTTAAGAAAAATCAACAAAGTCATATTATTCTTAATATCTATTATTCAGCTACATGCTGAGCAGCATTATGATTTTCTTCTTTATTATTATAAATATTCACAATAAAAGTGATAAAGTTGCATGTCTATCAGATGTTATGAAAAAAAAAAACAACTAGCACAACATGATCAATAATATCTCCTTGATAAATAATGATGATGGTAAAGAGTGGGTGATATGGAAGACACTATTTTTCATATTAGAGTCAATAGAAGCTAAGAAGCACGGACACGGACACGGGGATACGACACGGCAAGATACAAGGATACGACAAATTCTAAAAAACTAGGATACGGATACGACTAGGATACGGCATGATAAAAAAAATAAAAATAAAAATTATTAATTATAAATATTATGTATTTTATAAAATTCATTAAATTAAATTAAATTAAAATATTTTATTATATACAATAAATATATATTATTTATTTTATAAAATAAAAATATTTTATTTTATTTTATAAAAATATTTTATTTTATGCACATCCTTACACAAACACGCCCGCCCCTGCCTCCCCCTCAAACACGCCCGCCCTTGTCTCTCCCCTCAATTCGCGCCGCTCCCTGCCTCACCCTCAAATCGCGCCCGCCCCTCCTAGTGGCCAACGTCGCCCATACGGCAACGTTGGCCACCCGACGTCGTCGAATGTCGGGCACTATAGGCATGGATACGGCTGCCGTCTGCCGACGCAACCATCAGATATGCCACGTGGCGTATCGAATACGGATTGTGCAACAATACGCTACGTGGCGTATTGGACACGTATCCGTGTCGTGTCCGCGTGTCCAGGTGTCGGACACGCGGACACGGCTGTAGGGAGCCGTGTCCGTGCTTCCTTGAATAGAAGATTAAGCACATACTTATACCGAGAAATATAACTCCCGAGTCATAGTACTATATTTTAGAGTTAGTTGCTAGGTGAAAATATTGATGAGAACCATTCATTAAAAAAGAAGACCATATTATTCTACAAAAATACTAATGATGATCATGAAGATTAGTTTAATAATTTAAAAAATGAAAAATATATTGTATTTTATTTGTTTTAGTATTTTATTATTATTCGGCAGATATTTTATGAGTATTTTATATACTTCATTATTTCTTGATCATGACATATTAATTAATAATGATAATAATTAATATATGAAATTTATTTTATCATTATTTAAATTAATATATATATATTTAAGGTTTATAAATAATTATCAAATATACTAATATTTGATAATTATTAAAAAAATAAGAAAAAACACGAGGCCAACACCCAAGGCCTTATGATGCATCATCCCTCGAGCCTAGAGGATGTGACCCATTGCTCAACAATTATGCATGAGCAAGGCATAATCAAGATATCAATAAATGAAACCACAATCAAAACACAAAACAACTACAAAATTGCAGCAACTTGCCTTGAAGCACTACAGAGGTACAAGCAGGTCCTCTTGTAATTAGCACGGTCCACGTTATCAACCAACATAAAGAGCTCTTCAACCTAATGTCAGATAAATAAAGCTCAAACAAATTAACAGTAACATCATCACTTCAAGGATAAGGCAAATTCACCATGCTCTGCATAAAAAATAATAACAAAAAATTAAAAAATGTAACTTATCCAAAAAATAAGGTTTGTGCATGTTCGGTGCAGTAATATTTGTCTAAGACCAACTCACTGACAAATATTGGACTTGATACAGAATAACAAATGTCAGCAATAATCAATAACACTCTATATACATATATAAAATTATACACACGTGTATATAAGAATAATAAGACTCTAAATGTGAATAAAAAATTTTTAATTTTTTTATAAATATTGATCATGTGAATTTAATACTGAGAGACACCAAAATACTTTATTTTTTTTTTTTAAAAAAAAAATTGATTTTTGGTTATCATTATATTGCGGATACAAATTAAAAAATAAGTAAAAATGCATGTATTTCATTAATACCATGACATGCGTGTTAATGAGAAAAGAGAAAAATGAAAAAGAAGTAATTAATGAGAATTCCTTTATAAACAATAAGCACTCATCATAAAATAATATCAATGTTAGAGTTTCTTCAATGTTCTGTTAAAACTCACTTTTAGTTTCCAATAGTCGTTTTGTTGCTGTACCTATTTTTACACTCTCAAAATACATATAGTGTACAACAAGAGATATCTAGAGGTGTCAAACGGGCCGGGCCGGCCCAAATTTTTTGAGCACGAGCGTGCCGTCGTGCCGGGCCAGGCACGGTTACTGTACTGTGCCGTGCCTGGCCCGGCACGGCCGGCAGACACGACGGGCCGTGCCGTGCCTTGCCTGTCCGAGCGGTTTGGGATACGGGGGACCGCGGGTCGGGTCGAATCAGACCAGAACCACGGTCTTTTTTGCGGGAGGGGTCATCGTGGGGTCGGGCCCACGGGACACCCGGCACGGGAAAAGCCCGTGCCGGTGTGCCGTGGGCCGGACCGTGCCGTGTTAGGCACGGCACGGCTCGTTCCTAACCCGGGCACGGAATTTTTCCGTGCCGGGCCGGCCCAGGCACGGCTGAACCGTACCGTGCCTCGTGCCGGGCCGGGCCGGCCCGGTTGACACATCTAGAGATATCATTGCATGATGTACGGCATGTGCGAAGATATGCATGGTGTGGTGTAAACAGTGTCATCTGTGATGTGGTGCAGAGGGCAAGTGCTGCATGTGGCAGAGCATGATACAGCATGTGCAATAGTAATAGCGTGCTCAATATGTGCAGTATGGTGTGAAACATGATGCAGTATACACATGGGCGGTGCAGTGTGGTGTAGCATGTAAATTCAGGGGGGAGGAGAAAATGATGTCATGTTTTTGAGCCCAAAACACTAATTTCTTTGAAAATGCAACAAGATGTCTAACAAGTCATGTTGGACCAGCACAGCCCAATTTTTTGTAGTCCAAGGGACCATTGTGTCTGACCAACAAGGCCCCGTTTGGAAATTTGGAATTGTCGAGCTCTAGATGCAAGATAGCCTCGCCAAGCACAATTCAAATCCAAGCTAGTATATAACATAGAATAATATTAGATATAATTATTTAAAAATGAATAATTTTTATTAAATAATTTTAATGTCTTTATGATTAAGTTGTATAGTTAATAGTTTAGTTGAAATTGAATGATATTTTATGTTAGTTTATGTATAGATTAATTAATTTATTAAAATAATTTTCTTGACAAAAAATAAATTAATAAATATTTGATATAAAAATTAATTATTAAAAATATAATAAAAAATATTTACATTGATATATGATCTAGATTAGAAAACTAACAAACAAACAAAAAAATTTCTTTTGTATATTGGCCATTTTATTTAAGGATATTATCACTAAAAAATAAATAATGTTATCAAATTATATTTCTCTCTCAAATTTAATTTGATACAAAATTATTTTAGATTAAATAAATATTTAAATCATAATAAATATAATTTTTTATAATGGGTAGTTCTTATTAAATAATTTTTGCTTCTCTCTAACATACTCACAAACCAGATATTGTATTTCAAAGTATAATATAATTTATTGATAGATATTGTATCCGCGACAAAAAAATAGATATATAAATATTAGATATAAGATATATAATTAATTAAAAAAATAATTTAAATATTTATATAATTCAAAATATAATTTAAAAAACATACTAAAAATAATTAATTTTTCGACATTGACTCATTTTTTTAAATTTAAAATCTTTCAAAAATAAATAATTTTGTCAAATTATTTTTCTCTCCAATTATATTTCATGCTCAATCTTTTGGCTTTTTTCGTTACTAGGTGGGACCTATGTACAATTGGAAGGGTTAACCTCCTAGCCCCCAGGGAAAGGTGCGATAACCTCATCCCAACAATAGAGGATAGGTGGTTGGGATCAAACTTGTATCCAAAGATTAAGAATTACTTAACTTACAAATCAAAATATCATATCATTGATTACTCAAACTTTTAATTAAATTAAACATAAAAATGATATTTTTATATTATTCCACATATAATTTAGTTTATTGATTAATAGTTCATTTATGACAAAAAATAAATTAAATATCAAATACATAAATAATAAAAATATAAGTAATATTATTAAATATGAATGTCCATATACATGAAAAATAATTATGAACTTAATATATTTATTAATGAATCCTATAGATTCATGTCACGACAATAAATCCTATAGATTTATCAATGAATCTCATTAATAAGGTTTATGTATCTTATCATCTAAAAAATTTATAAAAAGATCTTCTCCATTTATTAAAATAGAACATCAGAAATAAGAGTTCTCTCATTTTCTGTCTCTTACTCTCATGTATTGACTTTCTCTTATTCTCTCACTAAATTTAACTCTCATATATTGGGATCATTTGGTTTACAACACATTATCAGTACGACGCTATATATTGCAATTGCAACAGAGCATCAGTCTCTTTTAAGGTAAAAGATTTCTTATCTATATATTACACATTATTCAAAACTCAAAACATCTTTTTCATTGAACCAATCATCCCTGTTTTGATGGCAAAATTAGCAAAATTTGAATTTGTAATATTAGATATCACTGAAAAAAATTATTTATCATAGATACTTAATACTAAAATCCATCTAGAAACTAATGCGCTTGGAGAATCAATTAAAGATAATGATAATGCATCCAATTAAGACAAAGTAAAAGTAATGATTTTTCTTCGGCATCACCCTAAAGAGGAGCTAAAAGCCAAATATTTAATAATAAAAGGATCCTCTTATCATTTGGAATAACTTCAAAAAAGGTATGATTACCAATAGATGTATCAAAGGGGCCGGGCTAGCCCGGCCCCTTTTTCCCAGGCCCATTGCCCAAAACCCACCGGGTTGAGGTCCGGTTCGGGTCGGCTTGTTCGGGTCAAGTTGGTTGTTCTATGGTTCCAACGTCGGGCCGCCGTCGCCCATAGGGCATCGTCCCCCACATCAGGCATCACTAGATGTGTGGTTACTCGTGTTGTGTCAACGTGTCAGGCATTCATGCCGTGCCTGGCACGGCACACGAGCCAAAAACCTTGGGCACAGCACGGCATGACTCATGTCGAGGGTGCACCTGGCAAGGACCCGGGCATGCTACAGTAGCGTGCGATGCTGTGGCGGGCCAAGCATGCCTGAAACGAGCAGAGCTTCAGACCGAGCCCAGGCCGCCCGACCCATTTGACACCTATACCAAAGAGGGACTACAAAAGAATGAGGAAAAGAAATAAATTCAAATATATTTCCTAAACCTTTACAATTTATAAGCTTATGAAAGAATTAATTTTACTCAAAAAAAATTAAATTTATACTCAATATTATATCAATATCAGTCGAAAAATACATGAGAATTAAAGTTACAAAGAAAAATATTTTAGCACCTTAGAAATCATTTTGTCATATCTTAGGAAGAGCTCTTGAATAAAATGTGACTAAAAACTTTAGAAGTTAAGCAAAATAATTATCTAAGATACGAGATTTCAAAATATACATAATTAGAAAAAAAAAACACATCCAAGATGATGTCATTTATAATTTAAATCATGTATCAATTCAAATGGCCGATTGAAGTTATCCGGCCACGTGACTATTTTTTTTATGTTCAGCACAGTGGGCAAAGACATGCACTTTGCTGTGCCCACCATGTCGTGATGGGCCGGTAGACCACGCATCATGTAGTGTCTGGCATGACACGGAATTTTAACAAAGCAGTACCTAGCACGACACTGAATTTTAATAGTATCGTGCAGAGAAAAAAATAGTCATGCAACATGGCACCACCCGTTTGAAACCTCTACAGGTCCACGCCAAGAGCTAAGGGCCAAAAGGCTACCACTCGAGCAATGGGCCACAAGGCACATGCCCAGGACCAGCTAGCAAAGGACCATGATAACGAGTCATGTCTCATAATACCCCATTTGAACATAATAAATCCTCAAAAAAAAAAAATGTAGAATATTAATATGTAAGGTAATTGTCGTATAATTTCAGTTGAATGTATGACTTTCAATTTAACAATCTTACTTGAGCTCATATGCTTGCCCAAAAAAAGCCAAAATATTTTTTTTTCTAAATAAAAAAACTTAAGAATCTCATGATAAACTTAAGAATATTATTGCTCATTAAAATCATAATATCATAATCAAATATATCATTCACCAAATAAATATAATCATGTATAATAAAAAATCATCAATAAATATAATAAATTATGAAAATATATCATTTATTATAATCTTATTATATTTTCCAATATTTGCATGATCAAATTAAACGAGTCTATGCTAACAACAATATGACATGACAAGTAAAAAATTATAATATAGTTTATAAACAAAAATACAATATAAGTGTTCAAATAATCATAATTAAATGTATGCATTTCCTTTTAACAATTTTTGTTGAACTCAGTTCAAACAAAAAGTAATAGTTATTTTATTCTTTAAATAACAAAAAAATAATTATTTCAAGATAAACTCGAAAGTATTATTGCTCAATAAAATCTTAATGTCATAATCAAAAAGAATATTTCATTATATATATATATATATATATATTTAAAACAAATATAATCATATATGATAAAAAATATCAAATAAAAACAATAAATGATCAAAATCTATCATGTATGACAGTCCCATTGCATCATCCAAAACTTACACGAATCAATTTAAATAAAATTAAGCTAATAAAAGAATAACATGTAAAGCAAAAAAAAAAACTTGTATATTTTCTTCACATACACATATTATGTCATAATACTTTAAATTAAATATATATATTTTTTCATTCAGAATTATTTGAGCTCATGATTTCACAATTAGTTTAGAGAATTATCTTTCTATCTAAATAATAAAAACTAATTTATCTCAAGGAAAACTCAAAAGCATTATTAAGTCAAGCTAATAACACTCACGACACATGGTGCTTGCAAAAAGAAATCAAGGCATGCAGGAGTCATGCTCAAGCACGAGTGGCACAAAAACAAGCATGCGACTCACCTTGATACGACCAAGCAGCATGGTGTCATCCCACAGGCCATAGTCCACATACCTAGGCATGGGTCCTACCAAGATAGTAATCATGCTTAGGTACCTGCGGCTCGAGAACTAACTCATGACCTACTACTAAAGTGCCACCATGGAGTAGCATGTGGTGCTCGGGCACCCCATGTGGCAAGTCTTGCCGGTGTTAGAACCGTGCCAACCTAACTTGGTGCATTCCAAAACGATTCACATTGGCCAGCAGGCAAACGTGTCTAATCAAGATGTCCTATTTTTTAAGCATGTCGGGCCAACACATCTCAGTTTAGAACTGGGTAATGCCAGCCCGAGATGATGGCCCGACTAATTCCAAAATAATGGGTGCCGTTGTTGACCCAACACGAGCGGTTGATCACCTCTAATTAAAATCATAATCAAAAAAAAAAAATTTAATTTTATGAAAAAAAATAAAAATAAAAAATACAAATTTTAATTTAAAACAAAAAAAATTCATGTAAAATAAAGATCATCAATAAATATATAATGAATCATCAAAATTCATTATATATATATGATTCTTCATTTATTCTTCAAAAAAAAAGCATAATAGATGTGCTTGCACCAAATCAATTTGCAGTTAGAAATGTTGGGACCACTCATCCTTAGAAAAGAAAGCACATACATTTTTAAAAATGAAATTCAATATTAATTTGCAAAATATTATTTCGATTTAATCCACATTTTTATATCGACAGATGGAATTATGAGAATGAGAAAAAACATGGTACCTCCATTAAAAGATCAACAGCTTCAGGTTCAGCATTGTGCTGAAGGTGGAAAAAAAAAGCAGAACGATAAGTACATTTCCACTGACACGTAAATGTTATCTACTATAAAAATTGAACTTTTGAAAAAAAAAAAAAAAAAAAAAAAGCGACTCTGAGGCACGACTCAGACCTTCATGTGAAAAGCAACTATCTCTTGCACGAGACTGAGCAAATCATCCACAGGGGCATCTTCAATCTGTAAAACAGCAGGCGTGACAGCAAAAAAAACAGCAAAAAACTACAGGAGGAGGAGACATATCGCCGCCCAAATGCATATGTCATGTTACTTATTTGTTCTGACGTGGCATTACATCACCATGAAAAACTATGAACTCGCAATCCATAATGATTATTAGAAACCTAGAGTTCATACATCATGTGAAAAAGCAATCTGCCGCCTCAAATACTCCTTTGCAACTTCCCCAGCCAGATTCCTGAATTCGATCAAATTGATCAGGCAGTGATTGTTGAAAAAGATTACTTTTGAAAAAAAAAAAAAAAAAAGATGACTACAAGCAAGAACGCATTTCAGAGAAATACAAAAATATTAAAAAAAGATTACTTTTGAAAAAGCATCTAGGTATATGTGTGTATATATAAATGATTACCAATAAACTAATCAATCAATAAATCACAATTCGTTTATTCCATGTATAAATAATAATTAAAAAAAAAATAAAAAAAAAAATATTATTATCATCATCATAATCAAAGTATGTTCCTCAAATAATCATGGTTAAGCATATTAAAACAATGTATATAATGCATTTTGTATCATATAAGGGATTTATCAAAATCATAAAAAATATTACTCTTGCATTATGTATTTTTATAAGTATTAAAATCCTATTAAAATCCTATGAATATTATGACTTGTAGTAGCTCGGCATTCAAAATCATTAAGTATGGTTAGATAATTATCTTATAATATTTTTGGATTAGCCTGAGAGATTTATTTATTACATAAGAATCATTATGTCTCTCATTTTATCCAATTAATTATAAATGTATAATCAACATTTATATTATTTTTCATATCTCTTCTAACTATATATCATAAATAACAAAAAAGATAATATTTGAAATCTTACTGAATCTAATCTTAATTAAACTCACCGCAATTTAACACAAAAAAGAAAATATAATATTTTAATTTTTCTCGAGGAAGAAATATAATTCTAATGACAAATTATTTTCCAAGATACTGTTAATTAAATTACAATTTTAATATTATAATTAAAAAATAATATAAAATTAAAATAAGTAATAAAATGTACCAAATATAATTTTATTGATAATAAGTATAAGAACATTGATAAATATTTATAAGAAGGAAAAGAATTGGTGACTCTTAACACCTAGAGACACTCCCAAAAAAAATAAGAGCGAGACAAAGAAACTACTATAACAAGACTCATAAGTGAAAATATATAGTATATTAAATATATTAAATAAGTGAAAATATATTAAATATATAGTATATTAAATATATAGTACTAAACACAAAAAAAAAAAAAAATATATCATAAGTGAGAATAGATCACATACATCAATAATATGAAGTGAAAATATATTAACACTCCCACTCAAACTAGTATCTGAATATATAGTATATTAAATTTGAATAAAAAAAAAAAACTAATCATCTACATGACTTTAGAATATTTGCAAGTTCATCTCCAAAATAAACATACATGAAAAGCAATGTCAATCATTTTATATTGTTTCATATTTTCTATTTTATAGTTTCCACAAAATTATATATTTGTTGATTATATTATCAAAAAATAAATTAATTTTATTAATTGTTATTCTTCTTATAAATTCTTGCAGGATTAATGAATTTTAAGGATACCTTCCCGATGAATTACGCCTGATAGATTGTATATTTTATTTTATATATTCAAGAATTCATTAGTATGATTAATTATGGTTGATCTCTTAAGTGTACATCCTCAAATTAGTAGATGTTTATTATCCAAGTTAATATTTTTAAATCAAAGATTAAAAAGTTAATCACTATTAATTTTATGACATACTTGAATTTCTTATCTAATACTCTAGAAATAAGTTAATGAAGACCCTTTTTATATTGTTCATTTAAATATGCATGATCTTGTAGAATTATCACTTATGATAAATTTTATTATTTTTTTTTATTTTTATTAATGATTATATTCGAATTATATAAACATTATCAATTAAAATAGAGATGTCAATTGGGTTGAAAATCCCAACACATGGCAGAGCCAGATGCAAGGCACGGCTCGTGCCATGCCTAGCACATGGGAAATCATGTCATGTGCCAAGTACAGCCCACAAAAATCAGCATGGCACGTGCCCCACACACACATATCATGCTGGCACATTTAAAAAAAAGATGCATGCATTCATGCGCATTTCAAATTTTCAGCCAATCGATAAAAAATTGCTTTCTTCCAAAATTCGACAATGAAAGCAACTTGTCGTTGTGTGGAATATTCATAAAAAAAAACAAAAAAAAATTAAGATTCTAAATGACTGGATTTCCTCCAAACGGTTATGGACAAAAATCCAATGAATATGAGATTTATATCCAAAAAAATACTAAAAAAAAAAAATCAATGGTAGTTAGATTACTCAATCGGACCCCGACCCAACATTAATCTGGCACGGCTGAATGCTTCAGTGGGGCCTATCTTCACCGAAGTTGTGCTGACATGGAACGAAGCAAAAGGAGGAAGCATTACATGTCCGACACAGAACGATGGCCTGATTGGGCCTAAAGAGTCATGCTGACCTGGCACGACGGCCAGATTGGGCCTAAAGAGTCATGCCGACCTGGCACGACGGCCCGATTGAGCCTAAAAGGTCGTACCTGCCTGGCACGACCAAAATGACACATCTAATGATCTAATTTAAAGAAGAAAAGATGCACGAGAATGTACTTCAAATGATATTTTGTAAAATATAAATAAACATGGAATGATCCTAACATCTTTAGTTGAGATATTTCCAAGAATAAAGAACTAATAAAAGAAAAGATATTTAATTAAAATAACCAAAATAATCAAATTACATAAACAATATTACAAAAACATTTTTAAGGTAGTGTGATTATGACTATAAAATATTTAATCAAACTGATACATTCTTCTATCCTTACGGATTACCGTACTTCACAAAATAAATACTTTGGGACAATGAAAAAGTAATTTTGCTAGAACTAAATGTGCTCAAACTCCATTACATTTTGTGATTATTTTGTTAATTTTTTTAGGAAACTTTTAAAAATTGAAAATAGTCATTGTAGGGGGAATAATTAACACTGAAAAACATTTTATTGAAAGAAAGTATATTACAAAAGTTTTCTGATACCTCATTCGAGGTTTAAGGATTGTTGGTTCTCTATCAATAACCTATAAACCTCATTCTTCTCATGTTTGGCCAGATACTCATGAATACTATTTGATCTTTCGATCGGCAATCTTGCCCATAACTGACAAAGACCTTTGAAATTCGATACAGCGAAGACATATTGCGATTAACTTCTTCAAATACTTCTTCAAGCCAATAAATAATAATATTCTTATCAAGTTTATACTTACCACTAGGGCCAGGAACAGAACTCATTTTCTAGGAAACATACCAATTGAGCATCTTTTGATTCGGAAGATTTTTTTTTTGTTATGAGAATGTACCATTATGGCTGATTATCATGATTCAATATCAACCAACCACAACTTCATGAAAAAAATACCAACCAATAGGGAGTGCATAGTACAAAGATTTTTTTTTTTTTTTTTTATTTAATCCATGTGACTTTTTTTTTTATAAATATTTTCAGGTAATATTAAAAGATATTTTGTTTTTGAAAAATTATTAATATTTTGTTGATCATATATTTTGTGAAGTACGATATATACCATTTTAGATTCTTAAATTAAAATACATGGTCCATAAATTACCACCACATATTTTGGGGCATACAAATTTGATATAAGATATTTATTAGTTACATTAATTCCCTAAAAAGGTATCAACATTATTCTATAGAGGAACTACAAATTTTTAGAGTCAAATACTACCATACTCTCTTTTGTGGATCTCACTTCAAACTCTTAGATAATTTTTATAGGACAGCACATAACATGTCTAGATAATTACTATTTATTTTATTTTACTATGGTTGCTAAGACTTTTGATATTAAAACAATCATTGGCACATTAGACAATTGATTACAATAATAGTAATAATAACATTAATATAAATATCATTAGAACGTTTTATATTCTCTATATTTTATAATTTTCTCAAAATCATATATTTATCAAGTGTATTATCAAACATTAAATATATTATCACTATTAATTGTAAATCAAACTTGATTTTCCTGTATGTCACCCTAGAATTGAGCTTATAAAGACCCTCTTTCATATGGTTCGTATATACATATTTAGAAACCATGTACTTAATTTACTTAAGTTTAATTTAAGATTTCAAAAAAAAAAATTATTTATACTCAAATTAGGATTTCTTCGTCATAGAAAGAGATAATGAGAAATATCTTTTTTAATTAACATCAAAATTGAAAATAATATATATATATATATATATATATATATATATATTAAAGTTGGGACAGTCCACAAGTCAAGTACTTTCATACAAAAAAATATAAAATATGACATAAGATAATAAATAAACTTCATTCTCACTTTTGTAGCACACTCCAAACTCTTATTTGATTTTTACAGGGCAGCGCATAACATGCCATAAATAATTACTCTATTTTATTTTATTTTGTTTTTTTTCTATAATTTTTGATAATACAATAGTCATTGGCACTATTAAAAAAAGTGTTAAAATAATAATGAAATCAATTTTATTACAATGTCGGGGCAGTCCACTGCCGGGTTCTCCCATACAAAATGAAATAAAATATAAAAAAATATATAATATACAAGATTAGAAAATAAAACTCAACATTTTCTTCCCTTCAAGCTAGCGTACACATATCATAAATATCCAGTTTAAAATAAAATAAAAGGTATTTACTAGAAAATAAATCCAATATGATCAATAATAGATGCAAAGTAATAATTATATATTATTATTAATCTTCTCTCATTTGAAATAATAATAAATTACAATATAATTAATTCATTCATAAAATATCAAATTAATAGTAATTTACTAAGATGTTTGATTGTCACAACAAAATATCATAGACCTTTTCTTATGAGCTTAACTCCAAAAAATTAATATGTCCATTAAAACTCATAAATAAATAATATCATATTTTGTACTGGATCTAAAAATAATAATCTATTGTTTACTTTTTCAAGAGACACTATTGTCTCCTAGATATATAAAAAACATGGTGAAATATCTCTTGATGTTCGCAAGAGATTAGTTGTAATCTAAATAGAAATCAAATTGGTTATGACTATCATCTCTGAAAAAAAACTCATATCCTAAGACACTCAATATATACCTAAGAATTCAAATAATTATATTCATAAGAATACGTCTAATAAAACCTAGAAAATAATTAATTATATTAATATAATTAATATCTAATTTGTATAATTGTTAGTTAATAGTATTTTCATAAAATTATTTTGTATCTAAGAAAGTCAATAGCAAATATCAATATATGTGAACTAATCTATATTTGATTCTTGTTGTGAGTCTACTAGTATACATTTTATCATGCAAAGCTCAAATAAAATATTTAAAATATATCTCTTTCAAAATACATCATACATCCTAAATAAACAATCTCAATAATCAAAAAGTACTTTAAGTATTTATAATTTTTTAACTAGAAATATAATTTAAAAGAATAATTTTAATTGAGATATATCGTATATACTATCTCTTGTAATAATCAACATATACCACTAATATTACATGTCCCTTTAATTTACATTGATAAAAGCAACAATAATCTGATGGATATCTCCAATAGAGGTGTCAAATGGGCCGGGCCAGCCCGGCCCGAATTTTTTGAGCACGAGCATGCCGTCGTGCCTGGCCCGGCACGGTTTAAAATAGTTGGGCCCGGCCCGGCACGGCCCACCGTGCCTTGCCTGGCCAACTCGGGCTTGCCTATCCGAGCAGTTCGGGATACGGGGAACCGTGGGTTGGGTCGAATCAGACCCAACCCGTGGTCTTTTTTGAAGGGAGGGGTTATCGTGGGGTCGAGCTCACGGGACACCCGGCACGGGACAAACCCGTGCCGGTGTGCCGTGCCGCGGACCGAACCATGCCGGGTCAGGCAAGGCACGGCTCGTGCCTGACCTGGGCACGGCACGAGCCCGGGCACAGAATTTTTCCGTGCCGGGCCGGGCCGGGCCGGTGACACCTCTAATCTCCAATGGTCAAAAGTAGTAGATGATGTAGTTGACACACTACAATTATACTCCATATAATAGTAAAACTTGGTTGCAACTACAAAAGATTATTTTTATTTTTTATCTCCCCTCCCCCAAATTCCAATACATAATATCATTCGGCCCACATATGAGACATGAGGCCCTGGGATTAGATCATGTAAGACTTCATCCCGACAATATAATAGATCTAACTAACTAACATCATAAGGAGCAGATCTAATACCAATAAGAATCAAACTCGTAAACTCAAGATAAGAGCATTAATTTTTTTTGTCAATCAGACTATTATGATGTTGATGTTACTACATAAATATTTTATCATCAAGATTATCATAAAAAATATATATTTCACATATCTAGCTAAGATAATTCACATGTGAGGAATAACAATAAAAGTATAATTTAACAATTATGATCATAATCATAAAAAAAAATAACTCAGTACTCACACTATAAATCTATATATATCACCTAACTATCAAATAGACTTTAAGCCAATCAACATTTCCTTTATGTCAAGTCCTCAGCTTATAGTCCAACCTAATTACAACTTACAACAAATTTCGTAGAGGCTTGGAAACAAGATCTTATATATCATTTGAAGAAATTATACTTAATTCATCTTAAATATCTAGTCATCATCATGAATGAATGATTGAATATCTTAGAAAAAATATATGAGATCATCTTATAAGTGTCAATTAGACAGGGCAATCCAAGCATGGCATAAAAATTACGAGTCTAGCATGGAAAGGCCCGATACAAAGTCATGCCTAAACCAACCTAGTTCTAGCCCACAACATGGCTCGATTAATATTGACCCAAGTTTTTTGGATTGTGTGCCGTAGGAGAAAAAGCACGATTTGGATGGCCCAAACTAAAATAATTTAGATCTAACCTAAGCTAATCTGGAATGAATCAAGTTATATTGAAATAAACATAAGCTATCATGGACCTAACCCCAGCTAGCTTAACCAAGTCTAACCCAGCCTACCACAACCCAGCATGATACAGGCAGGCAGCGGGCCAACGAGCGATACCAGTCTACCCATTATTAGAGTTATGTCGAGTATGACATAGTGAAAATGTAAAAAATAGGATTCAATAACTATCAAGAAAATGTAAAAAATAAAATATATAATATCAAAATAAAAATAAGAAAACATATGTGAAAATGAATGTCAAGAACACAACTATTTATTTCCAAAGAATAATCAAAAAATCCAAGTTGATGGTTTTAACTAGATCAGATAACATAGCATTTCTTGGCCAAAAAATATTATAGACAGATCTATTAGTATACATATTTAGGTTGGAAACATCAAGTCTCCGAATCATCTAGTCTTGGGATAGAGGTAGCAGATAGGCAGACAACCCACGGTATGACTCAAAAAGGTCCACAACATGACTCTAGCAGGTCCAAGACACGACTCGGGCTAGCCCCGGGCACGACACAGACCGTGTTGAGTCAAAATCATTAGCTCATGTGCCTCAAAACATGTGATACAACATAGTGCCTGACATGTCAGCCCATGCAGCTCATTTAAAACCCAGGTAACCAAACCAACTAGCTTGGGCATGACTCATGTTAGCCTAAACTGAACCCAGGCTAGGTCGGGCACTAATCAGACTTGGTCATGTTGGGCTGCTCTCTTTTAGAGGCATCTTGATCTTGGCATGACATGATCCACTTTCAAAACAAATCTGGTATGATCCAACACATGATGACCAATGTGAGCTTAAAAAACCAAGTTATGTCAACACAGCATGACATATTTGCCACCTATGTTGCACGGATACGCCTAGGAACTGTCGTGTCGCCGTGTCCGACTCGTGTCGCCGTGTCCACGTGTCGGACACGGGTCGGATACATGTCAGAGACATCCGACGCGTTGTTCGGAAACAGTCATCGTTAACAACAGACGCGTCGTTTACCTACAGACGCGTCATTTACCAACTGACGCGTTTTTACGATTCTAACGCGTCGGAAATATACTATATATTAACTATTACTCCTACATCTCCAACAAATTGATGAGCACACCGCCGATAGTGAGTTGCCGACAAGCCGATTTCGAGAAATAGTTGTCAATTGTCATTGCGTCAAACGGGGAGGGGAGGAGCACACCGCCGAGGTGCCGACAATACCTAAGGTAACCTAATTCTATAAAGGGAATGGGGGGTTTTAGAATCTGTATCGGGAGGGGGGAGAGTTCGAAAATCGAAACTGTAAAGGGAGGGTGGTGGTGGGGGGTGTTAGAGGGTTTAAATTTTTTTTACATTATTTTAAAATACAGAATTTTAAATTATTTTAAAATACCTAATATTTATAATTAATAATTTTTATTTTTAATTTTATTTTTTTTATCATGACGTATCCTAGTCGTATCCGTATCCTAGTTTTTTAGAATTTGCCGTGTCCCCGTATCCTGCCGTGTCGTATCTCTGTGTCCGTATCCGTGTCCGTGCAACATAGTTTGCCACCTCTGTCCTAAAAAAATTCACACCTCATCCTCATGTCCTCTGGGACACTCTAGAATCTTACTACATTTGCATACAATTAGGAGTCTCAACTAAATCATATCCCAATTAAGCACCAGGAAATGTCTAACTACTTTTCTCACAACTAATTGTTATGATAATATCAAGTGCAACAGTAAGTTTAGTTGTCAATTTGTGATAAATTATGATTAGAGAACAAAATGATTTTATCACTTAAGTGCCAAATATATACCTTTTTGTATATAATCATTGAAAAAAAAATATCATTTAAGAATATCACAACCACACTCATAATGATTCTCATGACCTATAGAGGATAACTTAAGAATATTAAAGTACTCAAAAAAGATATTTGATGGTAGGAACAATTTTTTTATAGTATTAAAGAGATCTTAAGCAATACAAATATATTCAAAAACCTTGAGTAAATGATAAGAAAGTTTCTCTTATTAATATAAAGAATCTTAAAAGATATTAGATAATATTTAGTTGATCAAAAAATTAATAATTAATATTACTTCTTCCTAGAGATGTCAACCGGGCCGGGCCGGGCCGGCCCGGCACGGAAATTTTCCCTGCCCGAGCTCGTGTCGTGCCGTACCGAGGCCAGCCGGGCCTCGTGCCGTGCTTGGCCCGGCACGGTACCATGGCCCGTTGACACCAAATTGTGCCGAAATTTTTTTTTTTTAAAATTAGGGTTACTGGGGCGCCGAAACCCTAATTTTTTTAAAATAAGGGTTTCGGGCGCACCCAATTCCTAATTTTTTTTAAAATTAGGGTTTCGGGCGCGCCAAAATCCTAATTTTTTTTAATTTAGAATTCGGCCCGACCGGGCCGAACCCCGTGAATCATGTCGTGGGCTCGTGCCAGGCTGAACCCCCAAAAAACCGTGCCGGGGCAGGCTCGGCACGGTTACCGTACCGTGCCGAGGCAGGCATGGTTACTGTTCTGTGCCGTGCTTGGCCCGGCACGAAAGCCCGGTCTGGCCTAGAAAAAACGGACCAGGCCGAGCCAGCACTGCCCATTTGTCACTTCTATTTCTTCCCAAAAATATTTGAGTACTTTTATGTAGCAGAAGTATCATAATTATTTCAATCAAATATTTATTATTTTCAACATAATATTCTGTACAAAAGTATGATCACATAAAATCTGGTGAATCAACTCATATTCCTAAAACATATATGATTTTGATATATAATATATTTTAAAATATTATTATTTCTTAATATTTTAATATGATATCTAACTATATTTTCATCATTTAATAAAATTTTATAAAAATAAAAAAATAAGATCATTCTTTAAAAATAAATAATAAAATATCTTAAAATATCATGTGTGACAGTCCAATAAAATCTTTCAACATCTAAATAAATTAGATAAAATAAACACTTACCAATACTCTCCTAGCATGTTGAAAAAAAATATTATAAAATATTTTTCTAGCTAACATGTCTTACAGTCAATAAAAACAATATTTTATGTTTAGTTTCGTAATCTTTAATTTATCCAATAATACACATCCAAGCTATGAATATATAATAAGTAAGTCAATGATAATCAAAAATCTAGAAAATTATTTTATTATGGAAAAAATAAAAATAGTTAATCTCACTTATCCATAAGTAAATCATCTAAATTGAATGTTAATCCAACATAAAAATATAAAAAAAGAAAAATAAACTATTATATTTTAAATATTTATTAAAATAACTAACTAAAAAAATTATACCAAAACTACCAAACAAAAAATATACATCAAAAAAACCAACCCAACATAAATATTATCATTAGCAATCATAATGTCAAGACTATATACTCAACAAAAAAGAAAATATGACAAAATCACTTGTGATATGAGTGTTAGCCCAAATCAATGAACAAAAGAGTCCAAAGAGTCCAAAGAGTCCAAAGAGTCCAAAGAGAAGCAAAAAAGAAAAAAAAAATAACAGAGTACTTATAGTATGAGCACCTCTATTGCAGTTGAAAGCCCAAAAAAAATCTTATGCTTCTAAATAAATGTGACCAGGACTAGTATGAACACACATAGAAGATTAAGTCTAAATAAATATGGCAATATATCATACAATCTCTAAACTCCAAAACATCTTTTATAACTCGTGACTTAAAATCTAATATTGCTCAAGTGTATCTAGAGGTGTCAAACGGGCCGGGACGGCCCGGCCCGGCCCATTTTTTTAGGGCACTATCGTGCTTCCGTGCCTGGCCGGGCATGGCACAGTTATCGTACCTTGCCATGCCATGCCTGGCCCGGAACGATTTATAAAAACCAAGCCCGGCATGGCTCGCAGACACGGCGGGCCAGGCCGTGCCGTGCCTTGCCTGGCCTGGCCCACAGGCACGGCACGGCACGGAAAAATTCCATGCCGTGCCTCGTGCCGGGCCGGGCCGGTTGACACCTCTAAGTGTATCTTAATCTCCCAAAAAATAGAGTCATAATGATTTTTTTTTCTAGAGGCAGCCTTCCTAACTCTCTCAGTGTAACTATGCTAAGTCTAACATCTCCCCTTAAGTGTGTCCAAACATCTCATAAAAATAATAAATCACAATCAATTTCTTCATTCTATAGATACCCTTCCCAACAAAGAAACAAATTCGTGACTTTCATTTGCATAATTCACTCCAAGACACAACTTCTTATTGCTTCTCATAAATCACAATCAACTTCTCCTCAATTCCTTCATACAATTCCTGCCCATTTAACTTAGTAATGAATGCCATTTTTCTTTTTTATTCTATATATAAAGAAATAATATACATCAAACACAACAACTTCTGCACATGGATACACCCATATGTTTGTACCCTCTCTACCATGCATGCACTACCCCATAGTTGCACCATGGCTGCATCATGGACCCACCATCCATGTCAACTACACCAGGCACACATTGTGCACATCCATACAGTTGCACACCATCGATGCATCATGGTTGCACCACGCACACACTCTGCATGTCCCCTGCCCCATGCACACAATATTGCATGTCCACTTCATCACTTCAATATTGCACAGTGTACAACCACCATGCAGGTAATCATAATTAGATAATTGATACAATATTCAATTTAGGATTTCAGGAGAAATTAATTTATGCATTTCTGAGGGAAAGAGAGGGAGATAAATGTCGTGTTTTTTCAATAACATCAAAAGAAAACATATATATATATATATATATATACACACACACACACACTAGGATTGATAAATTATACATGTCAAGTTATCAATTAGAAAAAGAAACAGAAAATAAAATACAATATGAAATAATAAATGTCAACAACACAAATATTCTTATTTAAATAAACAACAAATATTCTTAAATATACTTCATGTGAATTCTCCTCAAATAAAAAATAACATAGAATAAATTACCAAATATTTTTATTGATGCTCCTCAAAATAAATAAGTTAAATAAAATAATAAATATTTAATTAAAATAATCTAAATATTTCACTTGCAAAGAAATATTTCTACCTTTTCAAATCCTTCAACCATAAAAAATGTTGAATCAATTACCACCATATAACTTTTGATATTTGGATTTTACTTAAGAACTCTCGCCCAGAAAAGATAAAAAGACAACACATAACATTAAATATACTTTTCTTGAGAAAAATAGCGAGGTTCAACATGGAGCTATCCCATTTCTTATGACTACTGTAGAGGTGTCAAATGAATCGAGCAGTTGGACACGACCCATGGCCCAGCCTGGTTCAACAATGTCTGGCCCAGCATAGCACCTCATGTCAGACCAGGCAGGGCTCATGTGCCTAACCCTTGGACATGGTTAACTGGCCAGGATGACCGCCCTCCACGTCATAGGTTGAATTTTTTATAAAAAAAATTCAATCATCTCTTCAAAGCCCACAGGATGCTCAATTTTTTTTTAAAAAAATCAGTAACATGGACGATTGTAATTGGCTGGTGCATAAGCAGGCCATCTGTCGATCGTGCCACCGTTCAGCATGATCGAGCATGGCCGTGCACTTGGCCATGTCCTTCGTGTCGTGCTGGGCCGGTGGACCACAGCACCGTGTCGTGCCTGGCACAACAAGGCCCTTTAACACCTCTAGACTAGTGAGATTTATAATTGTACCAATGAATTTAATCAAATAAGAGAAAGAAAACTAAATGCTACCACTGGAGATGAATAATAAAATACTAAATAATTGAAAATATAGTTATACCAAGAAGAATTATAAATATTAAAATTAAATGGAAGACTCATCATAGACAATTGATCTACCGAAAAGAAATAATTTAAATTTTCTGATTACGCTACGAAAGAAATTAAAAAAATATTCTAAATAATATCTTATTTCTCATATACTATTTTATTAATATTTGAATATTTTGTATTTTAGTTGTCTTCTCTTAACAATTTCAACATTCTAAAATTTACTTCTAGAACACTTGATCATTCAAGGATATATTGGATTAAATATATACTAATAGTATAATCAAATGTGGGAATTTGTACGTGCATCTCTCAAAGGAAAATAATTGAATACAAGCAGAGTTAACTTCAAAGATTAAACATATTAGAAAAATAAACTAACTAAAAATCAAACTTGTTTTGAAAAATTTTACTCAATCACATGTGATCGATTAATGGGATACTTTTTTTTTCTAGTAATCAAGATAGTCACAATTATTTTATTATTATACATGTTTTTGAGATGGTATATTTATTTCATTGCTAGTTCATAAAAATTATATTATTATTATAACAGAATATTAATTAGCTATTTCTCAGATAAATCAGCTTCGAACAATACTTTTGACAAGATACATTTATCATATTATTATTTTCTTATTTAAGTAAAAAAATAATTTTATCACAATAATAAATCATATTATATATTCTAACTGAATTTATATTATTGGATTGTACCGTAGTCTGTAACAGATATACCTATTAATTTTTTATATAAATTTCTCTTCAAATACAAATACTTTAATAGATTCTATCAAAATAAAAGAATTAAAAAAAATTTTAATTATTTAATAGTAAAAAAATGATGTATTATATTATTAATATAATTAATTATTATTATTATTCTTCAAAAAAGGTACATTTTGGCATTGATCTTTGTATATTATGACTCTAGTTGAGCTCAAATAATCTACTATGTCGATACAGCTTACTTATATACCCACTAGAAGCCAACTTATATATTTTTTCATAGAACCTTTTAGATACCCATGATTACTTTTTATGTATGTTTGGAGTTAGGTGTGTGTGTGTGTGTGTGTGTGTGTGTGAATACAAACAAATTTGAAAGAGTATTGAGTTATTATTGTATTTACTTATCTTTCTCATATTTTTTATATGTGTTGAATGGTCGAGTGTACTCCTAGTGTAGTGTGGAATTCTCACACTTGAATTTAGGTTTTCACTTTTACACACAAACAAGGAGCATTGCCTATTTTTTATCGACACATAATACTTTATTCTCGATATTCAACATGTTCACTTTTTATTCTTATACACATGCACGCGCACATATATTTTTTTGTTTTATACAATGTGATTTGTGTTCATTACATTCACATTTAGCAGCTGCATTTAGGGCAAAAATTAGTTTTAAAAAAAAAAAAATCAATTTTTCATTAGTTATGCAAGCAATGGATATGAAGTTATGTTAGTCTCACGATCAAATAAATGTGAAATTATATCAAAGAAAATTCATCTACACCCATTAATACACACCTCACATACTCGTGACCCCATGACCCAATATCATCTTCTGATCCCATCAATCTGTACTTCAAGCTGTCCTAAATTGTTGAAAGATTCATTCACAAAAAATCATGTCGTAGAATATAAACAGGAGGAGAAAGGGGGGGGGGGAGAGCAAGAAGGGAGAGATGAAACTATATACTTCACAGATAGTAAGCATGACATCATCAAAGAAAAGCTAGAACTAATAAGTCATACCAGTTCCCCATCAGCAGACATTGTCAGAGCCAAAACAGAGAGGATATCAGCCAACAATTTCTGAAATTAAAAAACCACTCGCATAAGAACAATGCCAACACAAGATTGGCATCCAACATCACAAAGCATACTTTCATATCTGAATCATCCATAGTTATGAAGTATGCTTTTAGTGCTCCATAATGCAGTCTGAGGAACTTCAATGGCTTTGGAACAGATGTCATGGAGCTTGTTGAGGTGCGAATTGCCTGCCTACAATAATAAAATTTAAGCATGATCAGAGTTACATAAAAAATGAAATTTGCAGATTCCAAATTGTTATGTGCAGAGAATGAGAGAGCAGACCCAAACTAGATGTTCTAAAACTCAAAAACTCTAGTCCAATTATCCAGAACCTATACCAAAAAAACCTCTTATTAAATTATCGTTCTTCATTTTTTTGTTCTCCTTCAAAAATTCTCTTTCAAAGAAAGAATAATAGTCGCAACAAAATCCCTCAGCTATTTGATTTTAGGTGCTTGAAAATGATGCAATAAGTGAGAAATGACATCCATCATGAAATGAGCTACCTCCTTTAACTCATAACCATGAAAAAAAAAATATGCTTCTCCATTCTCACCCACATGATTAGGAATAAAAAATGCACTATCAATTGAATAAAAATTGAATAGAAATCAATTCTTATGACTTGCCCAAATCATATTGTATCAGTCGAACGCAAATTTTGTCAAGCATGTTATATGCAACAAATTAAACAATTGAATATTTATCACTAATTAAACAAATATTATTTATTCAACATTTATAGCTATTTAGAAAATAATGGAAAGAATATAATTAAACAAACACTAACATACTAGAACTCATAAAAATTCTGAAATTAAACATATTTATGCAAGACAACAATAAATAGTATTGTAATGATTATGCACTTAATAAAATCTTGTGTTACATACAAATTATATTGTAATGAAATTAAATAATACTATAATGATTAACCATTTAATAAAATTAAACAAATATTTTTGTTTAATAATAGCTTTCATTTAATAAAATTTAATAAAATTTTTGAAATAGTAGTTGAATAATAGCTTTCATTTGATAGTAATAGAACATCAATTTTGCCCATTCCGCTAAAATAAATGATAAGAATGCCAATTAATATCTTTATCTCATATAGTGAATAAAAAGTTTTTAATGCTTGATCATCTAGCTACTTGGTAGGCTCATCTTTAATTAAATAAAGATGAATATGTCTCACTCTCTCAGTATACACTCTAAGTTGTGGATGGTCAATTATCATAGTTACAAACTCAATATGAGTTTGTACAGGTGCAAACTCATTTATTCTCATATTATCTAAGTATGAATGAGATCTCCTTAATTGGGAACTTCCACTCTCTTCAGACTAAATGTGATTTAAATTATTAGTATGGCTGATAACATCATATTAAGTACAAACATGATTAAATATCATTGATAGATAACCCTCTCTACTAATTGGGGTCCAGTCGAGACAAAAAATAAGAAAGAAATAATAATAAATCCATATGCAATATATAAATTTATACTCTTCTTAGGCTCATAAAAGAATTAAGTAATGATCAAAAAATATAAAATCTACATCCACTAAAATGCTACTAGTCTCTACTCTCTAGTGAGAAATATTTACAGTTCCTAAATATTTATTATTGAAGAATAATTAATATCAAGTTCCTAAAGATCATTTTGTTTTTCCTTAAAAAATGATCAAAGACAAAACAAGTAAATCCAAAAACTTTAAGAGATAAGCTAAATATCCTCTCTAGAAGATATTTAATCAAGAAAAATATAATGTGAGAAAGAAAATAATAGGTAGATGACGTATATTTGATAAGCTACATTATGGTTAAAACAGATCTCCCAAAATATATTTCAATATATTTTTTTAAATAAGTGTGCAAAACATCTAAATTAAATATTTATTTTTTTTAATCAAATCATTCAGTTGGAGAGTACAAATGCATGAACTTTGATATATAATATTATGATTTATATAATATGTATTACATTGGTAATACATTTATTTTAATATTTTATTACTTTTTATTTTTTTAATATTTTTTTTTAATTTAAATATTATTATTTTATGAAAAGTCTAAAAAATAAAAAAAAAATATGATCTATCATAAAAGAAATATATTCAAGTACATTTTGAGTCAACATTAATAAACATAATCAAATACATACATGCTTCTCTGGTTATATCTCAATAGGTCCTCATATATCTTAGTATATCAAATCAAGTAAATCTCTAATCAAGTTTCACTACATGTAGGATAGGAATCGCTACTAAACATTTTTAACTGATGTCTCAAACTCTATGATCAAAATATTATTAAAATTAGAATAAAATATTCTATCAATTTATCCAATGATAAGAATTCAAGCTGAGAATGCACAAGAAACAAGTCTAAAACACTCAACATCTAGAAAGAGATCTTTCCATTAAAGAAAAAATATACAATCCAACTTATTTAATCTGAAATAGAATCTTTTTCAGAGTCTTCGAATTATGTAAATAAATATTAATAAAAATAAAGACAAAGTTATAGTTGAGTTATCTTAAAAAATAACTCAAATAAAATAAATTAATAAAATAACAAAAATTTAAGCTAAAAATTAATATATCCAATAACTTTCAAGCATTTCCATTAAAGACAATAATTCTCAAAACAAAAAAAAAACATAAAAAATTAAATACAATTACCAATTATATGAATGTTTACATATGTATTAATAATCTAAAAATCTAAAATAAAAATAAAAGTGAAACAATCAATAATAAACGTAATAACATATGGATATGTTACTATCTTAAAGAGAAATTTTGTATATTCCTCTCTAATAAGTATCACAGTGGATTAGAAGTATCAATTGAACCGAGCAGTCCATGCACGAGGCACACCACAATTCAAACATGATTGAAAGGCACCACCCAATTCAAAATCATGCCTAGACATGCCACGTGGTGGCCTGCAGCATCGCTCGAGCCATGTCGGGCCAAGGTTTCCAGCATGGAAAGTGCAACACAATTCTAACATAATATTATAATATTAGTTATAATAGTTATAGCAATGCTAAGTACGAATATGAATATTATATATGGAGGCAATGATTTTTTTCATCCAGTTAATTAGATATAAATAACAGAGTGATTAATCGAATAAGAATTAGGTATCTCGGTACTTAGATAAGAATCTGTATATTTCATACTATCTAGAGGTGTCAAACGTGCCGGGCCCGAGCCGTGCCGTGCCGTGCCTGGCCCGGCACGGCAAACCGGCACGGGTTTATCCCGTGCTGAGTGTCCCGTGAGCTCAACCCCATGATGCCCCTCCCGCAAAAAAAGACCGCGGGTCGGGTCTGATTCGACCCGACCCGCGGTCCACCCGTATCCCAACCGCTCGGACAGGAATGCCCGAGCGGGCCTGGCGAGGCATGGCACGGCCCGCCGTGCCTGCGGGCCGTGCCCGGCCCGGCACGGAAGCACAATCGTGCCTTAAAATAACATGCCGGGCCGGCCCGCGCCGGCCCGTTTGACACCTCTAATACTATCTAATATAACACACAATCTACTGATCTCTCTAATATCTAGCATGGTATCAAATTTTATTTTTTTTTATGGCAGCTAATATAATTTTAGATAGAAAATCACGACTACAACTAGATATTATATAGGTGCTTATATGCAACATGAAGGACAAATAAGATGTGAAATTTAAAGGTGTCAAAAGGGCCGACAGCCCAAGCCTAATCTAGAGGCATGGCCAGACTCGGTCATGCCCAGCCTGGCACGATCCAGAACCATGCATGGATCCATGCCTAGCTGGCTCTCGACACAGCTTGTGTCGTATCATACAGAGTTAATCTGGGCTTCATGTTGGGCTAGGAACGGCCTGGTAACCTAGCCCGAAGGCAAGGTATTTTAGCCCACCCGACATCGTCAGATGTCGGGCACTATCGACATGAATACGGCTGCCGACACAACCATTTGATACGCCACATGGCATATCGGATACAGATTGATCAATGATACGCCACATAGCGTATCGGACACGTATCCGTGCCGTGTCCAAGCCATGTCCAGGTGTCGAACACGTGGACATGGCTATAGGGAGCCGTGTCCGTGCTTCCTTGGTGTCCGTGAATCTGATATCTGGATGAGTCACAATGATACTTCTTATACATATCTCATCACCCACTGTATAGATTCTAAATAGATACTAAATAAAAAATTATTAAGATTCTCAAAGATTCTTTATCCTCATGATGACCCGACCATTTATGAATAAATGATTAGAATTTTTAAAGAATATATTATTCAAAATAAAATATATAATATCATTTTCGATAATATATCTAACAATGAAATAACCATTAACATATTTGTTATTACAATTAGAGACGTGCTATTAGAAAAAATTTTTTACATTAAATACGTGTGTCATATTATTAACCTTAAAGTACAAGCGAGAATAAAAATTATTTTTCTTTAGAAAACATATGTAACTCACTAAAATTTCTTCGTATGTCTTGTAGACAACAGAAGTTTGATACTATTTATTTGTCTGCAGGTCTAAAGAAAAAAAAAAGTTCAATCGAATGTAAGATACCATTGAAATTATACATGCCTTATATTAGAGTAATGAGTTAAATACAAACATATGATATCTAACTACGACAATAAAACAAGTGACAAACATATTATTGACGATATTAATTGAACTATAAAAATTTTATTTTTAAAATTTTTAAAAATTTTATGACATGACAAACATATATTCATCAATTTATACTCTCACAACTTACAATGCACATAGATACATATGTAATATTAGTAGCAGGTTTAGGAAATTTAGAAATGACCTGACACGATATGGTTGTAAAGATAAAAATCCAATATTTAAAATATAGTCCACCATTTATCTCTTTATTATCTGATTATCTGCATAAATTATAGGATTAAGATAGAATGAGTAAAGAATATTTTGACATACATATCCTATTGCATGAACCATGAAGATTAGCATAAAAATTTTTTTCATGAAAAATTGACTGAATTTTTTACATACTACAATACTAAATATAGTGATAACAATAATAAGGCTTCGAGTACGGACATAGATACCATATTCAAAGATAATGACCTTTTCATTTTAGGTAGCAAGAAAATAATAATGAAAAGAACTGTCGAATAGGAGTGAGCTGTATCGGTACTTAGATAGTAATTACTTCTCAATTATATCATATTCTAATAATAAAAATCTTGATATTTTATAATAATTTAAATCATCAATCTATCTATCATGTGTTATTTAAGATGGCATGAGATCTACTAACTCATTCGATGTCAAGAATAGCATCAAAGTCTGTTATTTTTATTATAATAAAAAGAACTGTCGAATAGGAGTGAACTGTCTCGATACTTAGATATTAATTACTACTTAATTATATCATATTCTGATAATAAAAATCTTGATATTTTATAATAATTTAAATGAGTCTATCTATCATGTGTTATCTAAGACGGCATGAGATCTACTAACTCATTTGATATCAAGAATAGCATCAAAGTCTGTTATTTTTGTTATAATGAAAAAAACTGTCGGATAGGAGTGAGCTGTCTCGATACTTAGATATTAATTATTACTCAATTATATCATATTCTGATAATAAAAATCTTGATATTTTATAATAATTTAAATCATAAGTCTATCTATCATGTGTTATCAAAGATAACATGAGATCTACTAACTCATTCGATGTTAAGAATAGCATCAAAATCTGCTATTTTTGTTATAGTAAATGTGATTTCAAATAAGAGATCCAAATTACAGTCAGATATTATTAAGGTATTAACATGCATAAAAAATTAAGATGATTCAAGCTTGTGCATTCAAGATCGTGCTGGAACTACAATAAAAACAAAGAAATTGATTGCTGATGATGATCTGTGGGATATTGATAACGATTGACAACTGATGCGAAAATGAGATTGAGACATTGATAATTAAACTGAACACATGAGCCTACTTTACTACCTACGGCCTACTGCTATTGATATATTGATCCAGACACTTGTGTTCATTTAACTTTTTTGGATTAACAGTCTTTATTTATTTTTTGTCACACCCTGAGGCTTTTTTGTCATTGATCCAGATACTTTTGTGATTTATATTGATTTATATTAATGTTTTAGTTTTATTAATTCAGACACTATTAGTTTTTAAATTTTCATTGTTTATACTTTCTATTTTATTTTATTTAAAAATTAAATAAGTAATTATTTATTTTAATTTAATTATAAACTATTTAAGTATTAAACAATTAAAATTTTATTATTTTAATAATTTTGAATTCTAAATTACAAATTTTCTAAACGACTCAAACCTACCTCAAACAACCAAACCTCAACCCACCCCAAACCCGGCCAAAACGGACCTGATCTAGCATGTCCAGGAATGACCCGGCCCAAAATACAGTATAACAAGGCAACGGGCCATGCCGGGCAACGGGCTATGTCGGGCAAGCTGTGATGAATTCGTGTCATGCTCGGCATGACTTGGTGACCCAATTGGACCACCTAAAATGGACCGGGTCAGGCCATTCCCATTCAACACCTCTATGTGCGATTGGACATTTGGAATAATATAAAAAAGTTGCTGATAAATAATAACTTATAAGATATCAAGATCAAGATTATTAAGATCACCATTCACCACTAATAATAACTTTAAACATATACATAACAATGATAATTTTTATCTACATTTGCACTACCATACTACAGACACCAATTAATGATGATGACATGCTATTTTAATTTTTTTTTATACAATACAATATTTTATTTGTTTTTTTTTATTTTTGCCAGTTATGCTTTATGTTATTTATTGTATTAAATTTATGCTTATGAATTATTTTCTCTTTTGGATAATTTTCATTTTTATTTTGCATAAATATAAAATTAAATTTTCATAATATTTTAATTATACACATTCAATTCAAGTTGCTAACTAGCCTGCCCAAAATCAACATGACCCAACACTGCCCAGCATGACCCTGGATGAACTTACCTGGCTATGAGCCAAATGGGTTGTGTCAAGCATAGTAACATAGATGTGGTGTCGTGCTAGCACGACACGTTATCAATATCGTGTCGTGTCATGCACGACATGATGACATAACCAGACCACACAAAAATATGTCATGCCAATATGACACAGCCCATTTGACATCGTTAATGATGAGCGACTTCAAATTTGGGATTATCCCAATTAAAAAGAATTTGTCGCTATTACCTTTGAAAATGTAAAATCAAAGAAAGATATCATTAAAGTAAGATCGATCTTATTAAAATGAATCAAAAACAAGAAGCATGAAACATGAAGAAACTTTATATATGTATATGTAATTATTAGCCATAATATCAAAAATATTAGTCGATACATAGGCATCTAATTTTTTATTTGTAAAGGAATCAAGAAAAAATTAAACCTCGACATAAGCAAAGATAATAAATAGATCACAACAATAGATTATTGAGAAATTCTAACAATTAGCATTTTACCTAATATGGAGATCTAATTGGAAGATTGAAAAAGAAAAAAATGATCAAGATAATTCACTTGAATAACTATGACTTGGTATTTAGATTTGATTTTCTACATCAAATAAATGAACATTTTGTTTCATTTACCAATTGTAAATAAATCCTATACTATATTTGTAAATATATTATTACAATACCACAGTACCAAATAATCCATAAAAACATTTGCAACAATGTAATTGGCAAAAAGAAAGATGGAAAACAATAAATTATCTGGCAACACTAAAGAATTATGATAACTTAAAGGCTATTAGTGAGGCATCTATAAAAATATTAAAACTTTTTGACTCATTTCGAGATGTCATACATACTGAGTCACACAAAAAATTAGCCCCAAGGCAGCATATGAACCATTAGATTGAATTGGTGCCAAAAGCCTATCTAACAACCAAGACATCATATTGAATGCCTCTAACAAAACTCAAAAATCTAAAAAATTAACTAAAAAAAAATAATTAATATTAGATATATTCGGCCTTCATAGGCCTCTTATAGTGTTCTTGTTATATTTCAAATAATTAAGGTGACAAATCAAAGATAACATGTATAATGAAGTATAAATATTGTGAATTCTTTGTGATATCAATTGGATTCAAAAATACAATGATCATATTTTGTATACCTATGAACAAAGTACTATACTTTTTCTTAAATATTTCGAGATGATATATTTGCAAGATATTATCGTGCATAACAATTTGTAGAAAAACAAATTAACCATTTGACACAAAAATTTCAAACTTTACAAAAAAATGAATTATATATCAATCAGAAGAAATATTCTTTTGTCTAATTACAATTTTTATTTTGTCATATTATGAAAAATTGAGTGACAAGGATGGACAAAAAGTATAGAATATTGACAAATGGGAGATATCAACTAAAAAGATGCAGGTGAGATTATTTATTAATTTAGCCAATTAATATCAATATTTTAATCAAAAATATTCTTATATTGTAACATCATTAACTAATATGTTCGACAAAAGAATGGTCAAGAAAGGGAGCAAAGCCTAGCAATGTCAAATCATTCCAAACTATGAGAATTTAAATAAAACTTAGTGATACATATCCAAGAAGATCATCCAATTATATTTGAAAGTTAAAAGCTAAATAAAATTAAATAATCATATAGAGCCAAAGAAAAAAAAATGATAATAATTTATTATTTACAAGCAAGGAGACACTATCTTTTGGGATCATAATTTATAATTAAAACTCATAATAAAACTACTAGTTATTTTTAAATATAAAAAAAAATTAACTCTCAAATAAACCAAATAGCAATAGTTCCGTATTGAATTTAACTATATATTAGGGTACAATCCAAAAAAAAACCAATATTATAACAAAAGCATTAAACCAAAAGATAGAAAGTATATCAAGTAATCAATCACATAAATAATTAAGAGATCATAGTAAATAGCAATTTTCAAAAGACAGGTGATTAAAAGATAAAAATTATGATAACAAAAGCATTAAGCTAATTGATAAAAATTATAGCAAATAATCAATCACACAGGTGATTAAAAGATCATAGTAAATAGAAATTTTCTAGAGACCTAATGACCAAATCTTTTATGGAGTATATCATTACAAAAAAGATACAAAAATTCTAAGACTTGAATAAAAATGATATACTCTCACGAAAGAGAAATGATTATATACCCTTCATTAGAAAATTACAATAAAAAATCATATATTCGTATCATAATTCCAAGAAGACTGATTTAGCTTACAATATTATTGGTCACACAAAATATATTATTAGTTTACATAATATCTCATCACTAGTATAGGAGCAATATTATTGGCCACACAAAAAATAATATAAATATATATATATATAAAAACTTATTTTAGTTTGCAATTAGGCAAAGTATAGCAAAAGATAATAATGGATCTTCTACAACAAATACAAATCCTAGAACAACTATAGAAGAGTGTACATCTTTATTATATGATTTACCAAAATTTATAACTTTAAAAGTATTATATTGATAATTAATCAATTTTTAAAAAATATTATTTTTATCTCTACTATGAAAGAATTTCCAGCAAAAAAACAAAAAACTATTTTTGAAAAAAATTATAAAATTGGAGATTCACAAAATAATTCTATGACAAAACTATTCAAGTTGATATCAAATTTAAATTTTTCAATAAGTATTTATACCCAAACAAATGTGCAGACAAAAAAATAATATTTTATTCAAGATAATTCTTTGATATTTTTTTGTAATATCTGACAAAAAAATTAACCAAAACTATTTAATATTGCATAATTTTCTTATAACTTTTAATGGATTGAGGTCGTGTTTGGATTGTGCCCATGCCTACCCATGGCATGAGCATGATCCAAGTGGGTCGAATGGCTCATGACACAGATGGTATTCTATTGTGTTGGGGGTCATGCTTGGACCATGCACATGCCTACCTGTGGAACATATGGTGTTGTGCTGTGTAGGGGCCATGCATGGACCGTGCCCATTATTGCTCGTGGCATGGATGGTGTTGTGTCATTTCAAGGCCATACGAACTCATCCCTAATGGCATGCCAAGCACGAACCATATGCCTAAGATGCGAAGTAAAAAATATGGAAAGGAAATGGCACATGCCATTTTAAATTTTGCAACCCTTTTACAAAGGTTGCTTATTGAGTTATGAATGACAAAACAACAGCCAATCATTGTCCTGTCACCAAAAAATAGGTCATAATAAAAAAAAAGTATATACACACAAACACACACATATGTATAATATATGTATGTATATATATATATATAATGAATATGAATTGTTAGATATAATCCAAAGACTCATTGGAAGAAACATTAAATATATTTATAATATTATTTATAATATTACTATTTGGTTAGCAAAATAATAAAATAAATATATTTATAAAATTCTTGCTTTATATACTATGCACATAAAGTAAAGGTGCACATTACATTTTTTTTAAATTTTAATAAAATTATATAACATTATATAAAAAAAGTTTCTCATACTCAACAATCTTTTAAATCTAAAACTATATATAAAATTATACAAATTTTAAGATGAGTAAAAAAACAACACTTATGCCTATGCTTATACCTACACTTAAAAACCTATAAATATGGACATCAATGGTATGAATACATTTTAAGGTAATAAAAAATAAAAAATCTAAAAATATCAAAAGAGATTCAACCTAGTGTATATATCGTATAAAATATATAAACATGTAAAAATATCAGTGATATTGAATATTTTAAGAAAAACATCAAACAATGTACCAAAAATGGTATATTGAATCCGAAACAAACCTAACTTAACAACATCTATAAAGTTAAATTAAATTCAATTCAATAACTTTCTTTATTTACCATCATATGTATAAAAAAAAGGTATGACAGAATTCAATTTATCTTATTTAATATACATACAGCTCACTTATCATAAGACTCCTAGATTAACCAATTAAAATGATATACCAAAAAAAATTAAAATATAATCAACTTATAACACAAAGAAAAGTGATATTTGTAACATTTGATATTTGAATTAATCACGATATCAATACATTCATATGTGAGACCACACAATTTGTATATTCTAAGTAGAAACTATATAAAATAATATTAAAATTTTGTGAAATCATAGATACTCATGATAACCTCAGTATTTTTGAGTGATTTGAGATTTTTTAAAAAATAAAAGATTCAAAATAAAATTTTTAGTATAATATTTGATAATACTTCAAATAACAATATACTAATTAATATTTTTGTCAAAAATATTAGAGATAAACCTTAACAAAATTTATCAAATTAAGTATATATATCATATAATTAATCTAATGATGCAAGCAAAAAATAATAATTTTCCTTGTATTAGACCATATAAGAAATAAACTAAAATACATTAGAAAATCTGATAAACTATAAGAGTTTGACACTTTATATAAGTCATTAGCCCTAAAAAAATTCAAATGTATATTAAACAACAAAATATTTATGTGTATTCACTATTATCAAAATCATATGACCCACTATTCGATTCATGATTCAAGGAGTAAACAATCCAAATCTTTATAAGAATCAAAAATATGTATAAATCAAAAATTAAATTACTAAATCATAAATTAATTCATATAAATCAATTTAATACAGATTTTCAATGGACCAAGATTATCAAAAAGTTACAAAAATATAAATTAAAATACCAAAAAAAAAATTATCAACTATAAAAATTAATTAACGTGAAAAAAAAAACAATTTCAAACTTTGATATTACAAATTTAATGTGAACAAGCAATAAAATACCAAAAAAAATTACAAAAAAAAATTATCAAATATATGAAATAGGATTTAATTAACATGAAAAAAAATTATAAAATTCAATTCACTATTTGATTTGATTCTCAATTCACTAATCAAGTATTCCGATTCTTAATTCGAATATCGATTTAATAATTATGTGTGTATCTAATATTAAATTCAAATGTTAATTACCTATGCATGGTATGATTACATTTAATATTAAAAGCAAGAAAATAATAAATGATCAATCAGACTTGAGAATGAAATTTTATTTATAAAATTTATTAATATTTTTTATGATATGATGAATATATATTTGCCAGTATATACTTTCATCCATATTACACTTATGTGCATATGTAATATTAATAGTCTGATAGAAAATTCATTTAAAAATTTTAATGTTATGACCTTTGAGATAAAAAAAATATTTAAAATATTGATCTTTCATTATATTTTTTATTACTTGGCTACCAATATAGATTATCAAGTTAAAATAAAAGGAATAAAAAATATTATAAAATAAATCTACATATATAAACCAATCACATGAATCAAAAAATAAAACTTATGAATAATTAGATAATATTTTTTAATATTATTATAATAAATATGATAGTTTTAACAAGACTATGAATATGAAAATCAAAAATATATTCAAAAATGATAAATTTTCAATTCAATTAACTATGGACAAACGACAGAGATCCATAAAATTGAAACAAATTGTTGAGATATATAAATATTGATTACTACTTCATTCTCTCATAATAAAATTGAGAATTTTAAAATATTAAATTAATAGAAATTATACGAATTCACATTTTTCATGATATTTAAAAATAATATAAAATCTACTAACTTTTTTGATATTTAGCATACCATCAGGAATTACTTTTTCTATAGATATAAATATGATTTCATATTGAAGGAGCACACCATGATTAGATATCGATAAAATATTTTTTTGCTTAAAGAACCAAAATGATTCAATAATAGATTTTTAAAATAAATTGAGAGAATTAAATTTTGGTGATAATGTAAACACAAAAAAATGAAGATATTAATGCTAAGACTATAAACTTTGACGATCCAAATCATACAAAATAAATTTGTTCTTCAAAGTTTTTTTTATTTTATTTATTTTTTAAGACATTTAAGTATTATAATTTATAAGGTGCTTTCCATAATGTTAGTAAAATTTACAATTAATTTTTAAATACATTTATATTAATATTATATATCATTACTATAATATAATAATTAAAAATTTATACAATTAAAATTTAAAAAATACCAGCATCCCTAAATCTAACAGCCCAGAGGACTAGGCTAGTAGCTTGCACTATAGCAAGACTAGGTGTAGACTAAGTCAAGCAACCCAGGCACATCACAAGAAACAACACAATTCAATCGTGTCTTGCACAGCACCACCCAATTCAAATTCATGGCTAGACATGCCACAGATCAACCCTCTGCATGGTTTAAAACATTTTGAGTCAAAGTTTCTAGCCTAGACCTAACCCAAGTTCACTTGGAATGAGCCAAGCTATCCTGAACTAAACTTTAACTAGCCTAGAATGAACTGAGCAAGTCTGACTAGGCCTCATCTGGCATGGTATGACTTAGCATGACTCGACACAACATGTCTAAAATGCATACCAATGGGCCATTTCGAGCAGCCCAATTTAAAAATTGTGACGACACACCATGTTCAATGATAAAAATCATATTGTGTCGAGCACGACATAGACATATAATAGCCTAAATGAGCCTAAAAATAGGTCATGTCAGTGTGATACAATTCATTTGACATCTCTAATCAAAATTGTAAAAGCATGAACAAGAGCAAGAGAAAAGTAAGACTAGGTCGAGGTCCAACTCCAATCCAAACTCCATAGTTCAATCTAGCTCTAGGAGCAAACAACATGTGATTGCCTAAGCCTAACTAGAGGGACTAAGGGTGAGCCAAAACCATGATCCATGAGCAAAAAAGACATGGAAGTAGCATAGAATGGGTTTGGCATGACCCAAACAAACCCAACTTGACTTAATTTGGAATGGCTCAAGTAATGCCTATGGGTCGTGTCAGATTGCCATTTTTTTTGAATCATGTCAGCACAGCATAATCCATGCTACAAATTAGCTCAAGCACAACATAGTGGTCCTTCTGGGCCATGTCAGCCCGACACCACTAATTTGACACCTTTAATTACAAAAAAAAATTGCAAAACTAAATCTAACAATTTATCATTTTACTAAATAATAATAAGAACAAATTAACTCAACTCATATTAGATTACACAAAACAATTAAGCTTTCACTGAAATAAACTAATAAAAAACAAAGAGATGTATACTATCGAGTGAGAGATTTGGCATTGATAAAGATTCACTTGGTATTGTAATACAAAGAGATGCACAATGAACTAGTGCGAATGTATGCAAATTTTTATTATATTCTCAAAATAATTAGTAATATCACATATAAACTTGATTTATCTTTAAAACTTAAAATATATTTAGTATTTCATGTATGCATACTGATATGAAATAAGTCAAATCGAGGCTCGAGCATAAATAAAAGTAAAACAAAATCATTACATATCATGACAATGAACAATTGCATATAAGAATATATGATAAAATAGAAGAGATCACCAGACAGCAAAGTCAATTGAGAATCCACCAATATGTTATGACAATTCCAAGAAAAATTATAAATTTTTGCAATGATACTTAGACAAAAATGTTAGCAAGATCAATGAGGAATAATATTACAGCCTGATAAAATTGTAGAAATTATCATATCACAAATTGAGCTTATGAAAGCTTCCAAAATAATCTTAAAAAAGTTCCAAATGAATTCTAGAAAATTTTAGAAATTTCAAGACTATTTCCCATTCTAGAATATTCTAGAAAATTTTATGCAAGGAATCATTATATTTCTATGAAATTATGCCATATAACAAAATTTAAGTAATTGATAAATGAAAGATTTTACTATATAAAAGAGTTATCACATTGATGTATTCCTCTCTCAAAGTATGTCTTTCTCTTAAGCAATTAAAGAAAAGGATTTCCTAACTTAAGGCTGCACATATAATATTAAAGCTTACAATACATGGCACAAGCTAGTCCCGAACTAAAATTAAAATATTCAACTAATTACAAATATCAGTGATTGCTAAAAGAGATTGTAAATCTTATAAACCTTTTCACATTCCTAAATATGCGAAGAATTACATATAAGTGGACATATCAAAAGAATCTAGAACAAATTTAAATATACTAACATAAACTAAATCTAATTTGATAATAATCATATAATTTATCATTTATATAATTCTTTAATAAATAATAAAATCGACTAACAAAGTCATGTCAAAAATAAATTCACTACTTAAATAAATAAAAATATATACATAAGAACAACCCAATAATTCAATTTTAACGAAAATATCAAATATATATCTTTTATGTCAAGACAATAGCTCACCTTTAGTATTTGACATCTATGCCAAAAAAAAAATTACTTATAAAATTATCATAAATAAAATTTTCAATGACTACTTCAGATCATATAGTACATTTCATAATATATAAACTATATCTGACTGTATTAGTTAAAATTCAAGTAGTGGCAACTTTATATATAACTCATGTTCAATATCACCATGAAAAAAAGCACTCTACATGTCAAGCCTAATTAGTGAATAATATCATAGTTTATACGGAAAATATTGAATCTGTCTAATATATATTTTAATATATTATTAATTTTTTGATAATTTTAATAAATTAATTTTCTTATCATTTTATGAAATACCTGAAAATAAAAAAAAAACATAAGATGTGATCTAACACAAAACAAAATACTTATATATTCCATGAGTAATCTAAAAAAAATTAAATATATGAAATTCTCTCGTACCTCATCTCTACTACATTCAAATATAATGGAATATATTAGATCAAATACATACTCATATCATTCTGATATCCAATATATGAAACTCTAATATGATTTTTTAATTAACACACCTCACATCCAAAGGTAGAATTACTATCAAGAGTAGTGTAATATATTCCTAACTTAAATAGTAATAGATAACCAAGTTGAAAATATATAGATAAATAGTATAACATCTAAAGCACTCAAACTCTTCACTAAGTCTTGTAGAAAAGAAAACATATAGCCCATATTGTTCCATTGCAAAAAATATTTTCCTTAAATTTTTGATCATGCAAACAAATATTAAAAAAGAAAAAAATAAAATCATAATTAAATTGTCTAAAAATATAACTCACAGAAAAAAGATTTACTAAATAATCAAGAATAACTAAAATATGAGAAAGAAATAAAAAACCAAGTTAGATATTATCATATCTAATAATTTTTCAAAAATTATTATTACTTATACTTAGAGGTGTCAAACGGGCAGGCCCAGCACGGCACGGCCCGTATTTCACGAGCACGGTCATGCTACCGTGCCGTGCCCGGCACGGCACGGTGTGTTAAAGGCGGGCACGGCACGGCCCGTGGGCACGTCAAGGCCGTGCCTGCCGTGCCCGGCCCGCACGGGCACGGCTCGGCTTGGCCAGGCGGCACGGGCGCACGGCAGGGGCAGGGCAGGCGGGGCGGGGCGGGGCGGGAGCCACAACGCTGGACCGGCTCAACCGGGGTCCGGGTCCCGGGAGCCAAGTACGGGCCAGATTAGAAAAATTTTTTTTTTTTAAATTTTTTATTAAGTTTATGTTATTCTGTATATACTTTAGAGTATTAGTAATAATTAAAAAATATAATTTTTTGTAAAAAATATTACATTTAAAATTAAATAAAACAAACAAATATTAGAAAAAAAAAAATTTTTTTTCAATTAAGTTTAGAATATTTTATTATTATAATTTATTAATTATATATTAAAATTTAAAGTTATTAAATTTTAAAATAAAATTTAAATCATAAAATAATAAATAAATACATTAAGTTAGTAAAAATTTTAATTAAAAAAAAATTAAACTACACAAATGAAAAATTACCATTCATGCATTTGAAACCAATAGTCCGAACAAAACAAGTATAAGTTTCAACACAACGTATGGTACAAAGTACAAACAAAGTGTATAAATAAAATAAATAAATAAACATCGAAAAAAAACAGCAGATGAGCATCATTCGTCAAGCGGCATATCATGAGAATCATCAGCCGCAACATCAAGATCAGTATCATATGGATCATCATCATCGGCAATCAGCTCCTCCGCCATCGTAGTGGATGTGGATGCGACTGCAGTGTCTGTCACAGTCCCAGCTTCAGCACGATCACTGATGCTAAATCTCGATTCCTCCCAATCCTTCAAACATACCAAGGCCTCAACCATATCTGGACGTAATCTCGATCTCCTATCCGAAATCACGTTCACTGCAACAGAAAAAGCAGACTCCGATGCTACGCTCGACACCGGAGGAGTCAGTAGATCCCGTGCCATCCTAGATAGCACGGGATAGGCGGACTCATATGATTTCCACCACTGTAATAAATCAAGATTCTTATTGTCAGAAGGTGATAGGATTGAGTAGTAATCGGTATCTAAGTACCGAGACAGCTTGCTCCTATGTGAAGGCCCACCCCTATGTTTCTCCCTCGCTAGGTTAATGGAATAATCGTCATCTCCAAACAAGGTATCAGTGTCCGTACTCACAGTCTCACCACCACCACCACCATACCTAGTATCGTAGTATGTGAACAGATCTGTCACCTTCTTATAAATGAACCCTTCAGGTGGCTCTTCCAGGTTCATGCACGAGGAAATGAAAGTCATGGTGTTTTCAACCCCTTCCACCTTAGCCCTAGGGTCCATGCATGCTGCGAGGCAATAAAGAGATGGAATGGTGGACCAGTACTTCAGGTACTTGGTCTCCATCTCTGCAACCAAATGGCTAAGCGTCGGGTCTGCTCGATGCTTCCTAAACATGCTACTAATGTTGCATATGCAACGGAGTGTAATGCAAGTGGTGGGCGTATAAACTGACGAACACATGTTCGTCGTTTCATAAAATATCTTCAGAAATTTCATTTATGAAATTCCTGAAGCCCAGTCAGTGTCGTCAATAATAAGTTCGCCACTCTTACTATTGACGTAGTCGGATATCACGTGTTCGTATCCAACACATGATTCCAACATCAGGTACGTGCAATTCCAACGATGTCTCACATCTGATTGGAATTTCTTCTTCTTAAGATTCGCAGACAAACAGAGATTACCAAACTCTTGTAGTCTGTGAGGAGTGCGAATATACTTGAATGTATTGCGTATATTTTCCAACGCGGGGGAACAGACCTTCATACCCGCTTGAACTATCAGGTTAATAACATGACACATGCATCTGACATGAAATATCTCTCCTAATGGTGCGTCTCTAATATTCCTAACAAATATATTGATCGCTACTCCATTATTCACAGCATTATCGAAAGTGACACTAAAAATTTTATTTTGAATTTTATATTCCCTAAATATACTCAAAAATGGTCGGGCCATCATGAGGATGAAGAATCTCAGTGAATCCTAATATTTTTTTATTGATTGTCCAGTTAGAATCTACATAATGACTCGTGAGACATGCATAAGAAGAATCATCGTGACATGTCCATATATCGGACGTCACGGACACCACTCCACTAAATGCCAAAAATTCATTAATTATTTTTTGTTTTTCTAATTTATATATCTTTAGTATGTCACTCCTAGATGTGGACCTAGGAATCCTACGATAGGATGGCTGAAAATAAGTCTGCATGATGCGCACTACCCTCGGATCTTCCGAAAATCTGATTGGAAGACCCATCAATGTGATGAGCCTGGCCATGCCGTCCCTACCCAACTCGCTGGAGTATACGAAGGGAGTAAACTTTGAGACTGAACTCGATCCAGTCTCAAAAAATGTAGTGCCAAGTTGGGTTTGCCTAGGATCTAACGGTCCATGTTTTTTGGAGCATATTTCAGCATGCCTCTTGAGGTGCCCAGTCCCACATGTACTCTTGCATGTTAAAAGTCTCATACAATATTTGCACTGTACCATTTCATGTTCCTCACCCCTAATATCTACTTGTGTTATGATTTTAAAATGTGTCCAAACTACAGAAGTCCTCCTAGTTTTTTGTTTTTTAGAACTTTGGGCTGAGATGACAGGAGAAACCAAAGTTTCAGGAGCCACAGACGTATGTGTAACACTAACATTTTCATTTTTCAAATTTAAATACGTGTTAGGTGTATTTGTCATTTTTTTTTCGTAAGTTTTTCTAGAGAGAGAAGCTTTAGAGAGAGAAAGTACAAAAAAACGTAAAATATATTACCCAGTAAAAACAATGAGGTCACTCACGTGCAAGGTGCACCGCAGGAAGCTTTGATGTTCAAAACTCAAGTTGAGTTTCACGAAAATCCAAGCCGAAATCAAAATCACGAGGGCCGAGAGAGAGATGCACGGTTTATGTGAGAGAGAGAAAATATTGAGAGGTTTTATGTTTTTGAAAAACATAAATGTTATAGGGAGGGGGTAGATTTTATAGGCTAAATAAAATTTTTTTTTTTTTAAAAAATATTTTTTTATTAATTTTTTGAATTTTTTTAATATATTTAAGGGGCAGAATCACGAGGACCGTTGGATTCTGCCCCCTAGCCGTTAGAGGTGAATCCAAGGGCTGAAAATTGCTCAAGTTTGAAATTTTTTTTTTTGTCGTTGGAAATGCTCGGATCAGACTTGGGAGTCGGGTTTCTGCAGAAAAGACCGCGGGTCAGGTCTGTTTGGACCCGACCCGCGGTCTTTTTACCGGGGGGGGCCCGAATGGGTCACGACTCACAAGGCGTGACCGTGAGTCGTGACTCGTGAGTCGTGACTCGTGAGTCGTGACTCGTGACTCGTGAGTCGTGACTCGTGAGTCGTGACTCGTGAGTCGTGACTCGTGAGTCGTGACTCACGACTCACGCCACGCGTGGCACGCCGCCAGTGCCACGCGTGCCTGCGTGAACCGGCACGGGATTTACTTCACCCGGGCACGACACGGGCCCGGGCACGGTTTTAGAATGTGCCGGGCCGGCCCAGGCACGGCCGAACCATGCCAGGCCGGCCCAGGCACGGCCGAACCATGCCGTGCCTCGTGCTGGGCTGGGCCGGCCCGGCACGTTTGACACCTCTACTTATACTAATATTCAAAAAATAAGTAAAAAATACCATAAAAAATCAAATAACATTAGTATTTACCCCATAGTCAAAAATTCAGGAGCATAACATCAAGGAAGGAGACACATGAACTTTAGTATCTAATAGATAAGAAAGATTTGTTACTACCCACTATAAAAAAATTCCCAATAACCCACTTCAGTGAAAGGTTATGATGAAAAGAATTAATGATAACCCACGGATGGATCCACCAATCGATCAATCCATCTCATATATTTGTAAAGCTATCAGTCTCTTCTTCAAAAATAACTCTTAATAATTATCTTTGGAGTGACGTATCCTTTTACAGTAAGTACACTAATAGAGACTCTCATGTCTTTCCCTTTGTTGCAACTTGTATCACTTGTATCCCTTCAGCTTCTAATAAGTACATAATGAGATGTCTCTCCTCATATAAATTAAATTGGTTAGTAATGAAAAACCAATCTAATGAAAAACCAACTATTACCTAAAATCAAATATTGGAGTTCAAAAAACTCAACTGCTAATGAATATATGAATATCACGCTCTGAACCCTCCCCAACTATCTCACTCTCTCAGTAGCCTCGACATCAATTGGAAAGAGTTACAAAAACTATGTAGCTAAGCAGAAAAATTATGTAAACTAAGTAGTAATCTACTCAAGCTCATTGGCACTCTCCAATCTCAATCCAAGAAATTAAATAATTATATTATATATTTGTCTCATTTGAGATAAATATAATGATGCTACAAACTTATACGAATTCTTGCAAGACATACAAGACGTGCAAAAATAAAAAACTAATATCAACTTCACTTCAATAACCTGTCAGTCTATCACATCACAACTATAAGTCAATAATCTACTTAAATTCACATTTCCTTTATGTATCTTCACTGAGTAGTTCATTTATCTAGTGGTCTAGCACCCTCTGATCAAAGAACTATGCCTTTACTATGGTAGCTAGCTCATTGTGCATGGTTTTGATTTACATACTTCTATAATATAATGATTAGAATTCCAATTTTACTCGTAGTTAAACAATATTAAATCAATCACTAAACTTCACACTAATTAAGATTTAGAAAATTCTATCCAGCTAAATTCTATCTAATAAAGCTCTGCCGAACACAAAAAAAATTCTGACAACAAAATAAACTCAAAAATTATCTTTACTATACCCTACAAAAACATTGTGGAAATTCACAAATACCCTAGCAAATTTGGAAATTCACAAATTTAGAAAAAAAAAACATCCAGCAAACACTGCACAAACACTACGCAAAGTTTGTGCAGACCCACTGCAAATTATGCAGATTCACACGCAGAAAACACTGCACAAACTCATGCCCTTCGGCACGAACTCACAGTGCAAACTCAATCCCCTAGGGTTCCCTCTGATACCATGTAAACGATGGATGTGGGAGAAAACAGAAAATTCAATAACTTTTGCATAATAGGCTTGTTATAATTGAGGCATCTCACAAGTTTGATACTCCCATACATAATATACAAAATAAAAAACAAAAAGGTTATATTGAAATAATAAAAAATAAACATGTATGATACATTTTTTTCATACACTCACGTGATATAACCATACAATTTTTGCACTTATCCAAATTTTATCATCCAATTAAAAATAATCAATTTTATTTATATTACATCTACTAGAAATATGCTATCAAATGACCATATTTTTTCTTAGAAAAAATAATAACAATGCTAAAATCATAATATAATTAAAATTTTATAATAGATATTTCTACATTACTTTAAATTTCAAAGCCTTTACCTCCATAAATTCTCTTATATTCAGCTCTCAAGGTGCATATATGACAATTAAAATCTTCACCTATAAAAAGTTTATTAAAAAAGATTCTCGAGACTAAAATCCCTAGAATTCCTAAAAATTCTTCTTAATATCTTCATATGAACGAACTCACATAAAGCAACGAATCAACATCTCTTTTCATTTGAGTTCCTTGATGAAACTCCAATTAAACTAGTAAAAAGAACAAAAAAAGCCTTCCTAAAAGCTCATTTCATATCATTATTAAAGAAGAAGAAGTATGGCCTACCTCATACTCTCAAGGGCAGCCTTCTGTAATGCTGGATCCGGATCCTGAACACGTTCCACATATAATTCAAGCTGCTGCTTCAGCTCGAGATCCTCTTCTGACTGCATGAAAAATATGCTTAGAACAGCTAAAAAAAGCTTCGTAGAAGCATCCATTTCCTTTCACTAAATATGATGACTAATGAAATAATTACATCGTTTGACCGAAACAACGAGTTGAAGTTTTAAGAAATTAAAAAAACGATTTGCTATTAGATATGCAACGAGTAGTTTGTTCTTGAGATAATGCAACTCACCAGATCCTCTTCCTTTTCGGACTTCTTCTTTGGGTCCTTGGAAGGCACCTTCACCGCTGCCTGCGCTCTGTTTCTGTCATCTCCATTCATGCTGTTAGGATCGATAGCCATGATACAACTTGAGTGCTGACAGAACGCTCTTATTGGATGATAGTAGAATGTGTGAAGATATACACGAGCTAAAAGAAACAACACTCGGATGGCTGCGTATATCGGTATATGTCTGGCTGGTGGAGTTGCCTTTTAAAAACAATCAATCCGATTCCGACGCCAAACAGCCCTTGCGAACTCTGGTTATTGGCTCACTTGTGTGAACCATAAAAGAGATATATTTTCCTTATTGTGTTTATAAAAAAAAAAACAGGAATTTGTGTTTAGCTTCGTGGTCCACGATATAATTAAACTAATATTGCTTATCATCTCTTCCACGTCATTTAGAAAAATGCCCATAATCCGGCCTAAATCTTAAAAACTAAAAATAAATAAATAGTAATAATATACTAATAATTTATATTATATCATTTAGTAAATTCGAAAAAAAAAAATTTATGATTGATAAACTAAAGTGATGAATAATATCTTAATGTTATAGGTAATACCTTAATTTCGCACTTAAGATAGTATATACAGTACATTAAATTAATATTTACGATAAATTAAGATAGTACTCATCATTTTAGTTTATTAATCATAATAATTTTTTTAAAATTTACTGACTGATATAATATCAATTATTAGTACCTTTTATCGTTTATTTTCAAATTAACTACCTAAAACATATTTCTTCCAAAAAAATAAGTTTGTTGGTATTTTCCACTGCCCAACTACTTAAATTCTAATCTTCATCTACATGCACGGACTCAATATTATTTATGTCATCTTCTTGAGATATCGATACAATAGTTAGGTTTGCACTACTTTGTTGGGATGTTTGTACTTCAATATTTGATCGAGCTTTAATTTTGCAAATGGCCCACAATCACTCTTATCATGAGATAAACTCGAATAAGTACAATAATAAATTTGAGTGGCTTGAACTGCCATAATATATGAATCATATCGATTAAATATATGTTTATGATTAATCTACTAGCATATAATCTAAATGAATCTTTGTACACATATTTCGTGTATGATCAAACTACTCACATTTTAATAATACAATCTATTAATTTTGAGTCCAAAATACTCCAACTCAACAATTTCAGCTAGTTGACCATAATAATCACTCTAATATGCACTATAATTTGGGCATTTAATGCATATTCCACTGTTCATTGTTACTTTAGAATAACTATGTTCTATTGGGTGAAATTTATATCAATTAATAAAATACTCAGGATGGGTAGTCACATATCTAAACGGGCCTTTACTTAGATTATGTATGAATGTGTTTGAATCATTATTTGTATGATCATTTATATGTTGCATATATTCAACAAACGATGTAAAAAATATAAAGATACTAATAAATCAAATTATTCAAAATTTTAAGGCTTAATAATTCTCACATAGTTCTTGAACCAATTCACAAATTTAATTTCTAGCATATAATCGACATCATGGGTGGGAATGGTTGGTTGCCTATGTTTTAATTGCTCAACATAAATACTACACAAATATAAACAAAGGAACAACAATGGATATCAATTTTTAATTTATTCCTAATTAGGACAAAATGATCCTGTGAGTATACCTGAAACTATTTTGGGTATTCATACTCATTATATGGTTCAACCTCCTCATAATTAAGTAAAACATAGTTTCATGTTGCTTTGTACTCTTTATCTTTCATACATCTTTTATTTGCTCTTTCAGATGCTCTTCCATGGTGCTTGAAGATAGAGATCTTATCCTCAGATTCATCTTCTACCAGCACACGGCCATCATCATTCTGAGGCACATTTACATAATTTGTATTGACATGGACCTCAAATAATAAGAACAAAAAGATGATGCAATTTTACTATAATGCATTACAAATTGAACCTTCAACTTTTGCATTGTTTCTAACATTCGATTTCAACTTACAAAGATACCTACAATCATTATGTCAAGTTTCAATTAAATCAAATTACACTATTAATTTATCCTTGAAATAATATAACACATCTGCTTGTATTTATTTACCTTTCAAAGGGATATATCCACTTGTATTGCACTGGCCCGGCTATCATTGCTCAATAAGCCAAATGGACCAGCAAATGCTCCATTGAGTCAAATAAGCTTGGTGAGAATATCCATTCAAGCTTACAAATAATGAGAGGTATGTCATTCTCCAATCTCACCATGTCATCTTTTTTGATTATGGTTGTGGTTATCTATTTGAAAAACAAACTAAGTTATGTAAGACCTTCCAAACATCTAGGAGAAGTATTTCATGGAAAGCAATTGGTATTAATCTCTACATAAATACATGACAGTCAATACTTTTCATATCAAATAACTTTAGCTTCTTCATATCCACATATCTACCCATATTTGACACATATCCATAATGAAATTTCAAAATTTTAACTCATTCACACATTATCTGTCTTGCCTTCTTATCAATTGTGTAACAAGCTTTAGGATATTTTTCTATAGCCTCATTATGTTTCAATTCAGGATGTCGACAATAATCATTCAACTCTTATTTTAATTTGAAAGTATCATTTGTTTTCCCATCTACATTTAAAACAATATTGAAAATATTGACAAATACATTTTTTTCAATATGCACTGCATTCAAATTATGATGAATTAAATTGGACCTACAATAGGGCAAGTCCCAAAAAATATAACTTTTCCTCCCGCTAGATGTTTTGCATATTGGTCCATTAGTTCCAGTAGCATCCATTTCAGTTACATTCTTCAGACCCAAATTCTAAATCTCTATCATGATATCATCTCTTGAACGAACAACTGGTGGAACTGTCGTTACTATTTTATTTTTTTTGAAATGTAGTTCTATTTATACGAAATAGATGATTTGTAGGTAGAAACTTATATGGTTATCAAACCATGGTTGTTTGCCACTATATTTGAGAGTAAAAGTATCAGACTTGTCCATATAATAAGGGCATGTTAGCCATCTTGAAGTACTCTAACTAGACAATAATGAATATGTTGGGAAATCACTTACCATCCACATAAGAGCCACCCGCATCATGAAATTTTTATTCTTTGAGGTGTCATATGTATTCTCGCCAACATCCCACCAATGATTCAACTATGCTATAAGAGGCTATAAGAAAACATCCAACATGTCTTTTGGGTTTTTTGGCCTTGGAACTAATTTTGATAGAAATACATATTGCTAATTCATACACATTGTAAGGTGTCACTATCACTGGTCATGTAGAATACCATTGTCCAGATTAGTCAAATGCTTGAAAACCATGAGTCCAGATATATATTATGTCACATTTTGACTTTCAGTAGCAAAATCTAGATGTATCTGATTAAAATGCTTCCAAGCAAGTGAATCTAATGGACGACGCATCACCCATTGTTCAACATCATGCTTAGAATGTCACCTCATATTATGGGTATTGTAGCATTCGATGCATATAGTCTATACAATTGAGGAATTAAAAGGAAAGTAATACATCTTCTTATATGTAACTTTCGTCTTCTGTTGCTTTTATGCAACATGATATGGCTTCTTAAATCAAGGATGATGACAAAACTTATAGCTAATTATGTCGCTATCAACACCCCAGTATAAGATACATCCATTAAAACTACAATCAATATTTTCCATTGGTAGACCTATACCATGTAGTAACTTCTTAGTGATGTAAAAATTATTAGTAACCAAATTACAATCCAAAATAATCTCTTTCATCAGTTCTGTCACCTGATCAAATAATTTCTCAGACATATGATTTTCTGACTTCATTCTCATAAATTGAGCCACAAGTAACAAGTGTGAATATCTTTTACAACAAAGCCACAACTCATTATCTGCAACTTTAAGCATATCATAAAATTTTTTGAGCTTCAGGATTAGGTGTTTCATCCATGTTATCCATATTGAAGTCAGCACCAGTAGCTTCCATGACTATTTTATGGTATGTGTTTGATGGTTCTTTACCACATACATACGATTCACTATCCTCATTTTGGTCATTGTCCACAACCATTATACTTTCCCCTTGATAAATATAAACAAGATAATTTCATACAAAGCCATATCTAGCCACATGATATCTAATAGTATTTACATTCATGAAAAAACATATTCTGACACTTGTGGTTATTATATGGATACTTAATTTTATTTCCATCCATTCATATTGATTGACTACAAGCAATGCTGATTAAAGTTTATAGTCCATTCAAAAAATTTTGATTCAGAATTCCATTCATAAACCTTTTGTACATACACTGATGATCTGAACTCATTTTGCCTTGTTATATTTGCAAACAATTATGCACAATCATATAAGTTAATCATTCAAACTATGATTTTAAGTTTCTTTTAATTAATTTCTATTAATTCATTTCAATTATTATATGTCATCCTTATCACTACATATATTCATTTCAAAGGTAAGAACCTATCCCATTTAAGAATGCGTCATCTATATCCCATAATTATACACATTTATCCACACATGCATATAAATTTTGGCAATATTTTTCTCCAGTTCTTTGAATGCATGATATTGAATATCCGTATATGCACTCAAAGAACAAGAGTGATACATGATATTGAATAATCCTATTATCCATTATATTGTTATCTTTTACTTTAATTTTTTAATGGTTGTTTATTCAATAGGAAAATGAAAAACTATATTTTATTTTTTATTTTTCTAATCTTATTAACTAATTAATATTTTACTTAAATTTTCTAATCTTGTACCTTAATGTTTTCATTTTCTAATCTTATTAAATAATTTTTTAATTTTTTAATATTTTTTTTATAAATTAGGATTTGTTGCAGAGAATTTGCATATAACATTTTTGTATAGATATCCAAGAGGTAATTTGATTTTCAGTCATTAACTATCAAAGATATTTTATTTTTGTATATAACATTAACTTGGAATTAACTATCTAAGAATAATATTTTTGCACATAATTTGATTTTCATGTTTTGCAATTTTCCTAAAACAAATGTGTTATGGCTGCAATACTATGTAGATTTATTACTTAAGAAAAAATTATTTGTAAACTATTTTTCTATTACTTAGTATATTATTATTAACTGCTATTTGGATCTTTAATTTCTTGTTGCTTAACTTACTAATAATTGAACATAATATTTCAATTAACATATGCTGGTTGTTTGCGGGAATGAAACTCAGATTCAGATATTCAAGTCTAATTTTGATTGAAAATACACAGTTAAAACTTACAACTATCTTTTATGGCCATTTGAGTTTGCCATTAAGGACCAAATTTTTTACCACTATACCTTATTTAGTATGAATAATACTGAATGAAATATACAACGACTTCAAATAATACTAATATTAAATAAAATGACTCAAAAATGAATATACAGAGATAAAATATTGTGAATATCTTGGTAATGCACTTGTAGAACCTATGTGAAGAAACAGAGCTTTTATTAGCAAGTTGAAAAAGGAATAATTTTGGTTACTCATCCATTATTTATAAAATTTAAGATTCAAATGGACTAGGTGTAGTTTGAGTTCTAAACCATTATGGTGCTAAAACTAGAATTAATAGAAAATATGAAATCACCAAAAAGAAAACCTAAAGATGAAAAAATATCATGCTATTGCTAGATGAATGGAGCATGTCTCTTATAGTGTACCAATCAAAGCCACAAAAAAACGACAAAAATTAGGAGAATACAAGAACCAAGTGAAAGGACAAGAAATGGAAGCAAAAAAAAAAAGGAATTCCAAGTCCGAAGGACTAAGCTTCTCACTTCTCAATGAAGATCAAAGATCTAAATTTTAATCATTTTTCCTCATACTAGCAACCAGAAAATAAAGGACCAAATAAACATATCATATCAGCATAGATATGGACTGATTACAGATATGAACAATTGCAGACATGAACAATTACATATTTTGTGCAAAACTGCAATCAAATGATACCTTGCTAAAGAATACTAACTAAGACAAGCAGCATTAAAATAGATCTATAGAAATTTCAATAAAAACTAAAAAGGCTTAAGAAAAGAAAGGGTCGGTAGTTCTAAACAAAGGAATTAAAAAACATATCATAGAAAGTATTAAACTATAAAATATAGATGTGACGTAGCCTGTAATTACATATTCCTAGCATTACATATATGGACTAATTACAAATATGAACAATTACAAACATTAACAATTATAGATTTTGTGCAAAACTATAATCAAAAGACAGCTTGCTAAATAAAACTGACTAAGATAAAAAGCATGTAAATATATCTACTAAAATTTCAATAAAAATAGAAAAAGCTTAAGAAAAGAAAGGATCCATTATGATAGAAGGCATAACTAAAACATATCATATAAAATATTAAACTAGAAAACATAAATGTGAAGCACATGCATACAAGAGTAAAGAAAGTATAAATATAACTGAAAGGAGTAATAAAGTAATTAATGCATTGTTCATAACTAGTAGAAATTAGAAAGGGGAAAATGTTAATTTCTAGAATTTATATCAAAATGAAATATAAGCAAGGAAGAGATTAAAATAAAAACTTCAAATTATAGCAAATGCTACTCACAACAAAGCAATGAGAATTAAGTAAAACTAGTCGACTGCAGAGTGTTAATCATCGATTATAATTACAAGATAAACTAGCATTCAATATATACCCTCTTACTTTTAACAACAATAGTGTTAATCATCTATGCGTGAGTGTGTATTTTCAAAAAAAAAATCAGAAGAATTTACCTTGGTCTATTAATCTGGCTCACTCTCACTAAAGTAGTCTTCATACATTATTAACACTATTGTTATTTATTTGGCTTAAAAATCAGAAGGATTTACCTTGGTCTATGTGTGAGCATGTGTATTTTTTTTGGCTTATTCAATCTATACACTCTCACTCAAGTAGTCTTTGCAAGTTTCTAGTCAGCTTGTTAAAAACTAGTTCAATTATCATTATGTAACACTCATAAGCAATTTATTGCACATTATATCTTTATGTAACACAAAATATCTTAATATAAGCAATTTATGTAACACAAAGTTTCAAGTAAGCTTGTTAAAAACTTGATAAAAACTAGTTTCAAGTAAGTTTTAAATTACTTGCAATTATATCTTTATGTAACACTCATAAGCAATTTATTTCTTAATATTTCTAGATGACATATTGTCAAATTTTAGCTTAACACAAAATATAATAGGTAATTATCAATTTTAATTATCATCATTTGACTCATCATGTAACACTCATAACCAATTCATTACCTATTCATATGGATGCACTTAACCGACTCCCACTAAACTCTAGTTAAATGGCTTAGAAGTTAAGATAACTAATGATAATAGGTATGTTAAGGATCTATTTAAAAAATCAAAATATTAATAGGCAATAGGCCTAGTTAAATTTTAATTTTCAAGTTGCTCGACTTTTTTATTCACACCCATATGATGGTTATGAAGCTTAGAAAACATATTGCACATGACAAGAATTCAAATGACTTGGAATCATATAGTTCATAAAATATTTATACAACAAATTGTAGCATGAAAAATCATGATTTAAGTGTCATTAAAAGTGTACACTAAAGGGATTTTAGTATTTATTATTAAGAATGCCATTAGTTGGGTATATCTAGTTTATTTGGTTTGAATTTTGGATTGGTTTGTTTTAATTTAAAAATAGAAATATATAAGTATTATTTAAATTCTATATATTTTAATTTTTAGTTATTGTTATTTTTAGGTTTCTATTTTTTTTACAGGTGAGGAGCATGATAGACCAAAATGTCAAATGATTAATGGGGGGCTGGCACTATCATTTTGTGCATAAAGAAAAAATAATAATGACATGAATTTTTGGAGACAATCAAAACAAAAGCCAAAAACATGGTATTTTTTTCTTAAGTTACATAAGCATAAAATAATCAGCATACTTTTTTTTTAAAGGACAAAGATAAGATAGAAGTTGAAGTCAAAAAATTATTGTATCTTGCTCATCTTATCCTCTTGTTATTCTTTTCTTCGTCTTCTTTTGCTTTTCTTCTTCAAAATTTAAAGCTAGCACACTTTCTTTTTATTTGAAATCCAAAAAACCCTAATAAATGCATCATTAAAAGACCAAAGTTTACACAACCCATTTATTGATTCACTCATGGTGGATAGTCAAAATCATATAAGTGATGTAAAAACAGATAAAAGGAAAAATTTTGAGGGAAAAAGAAAAAAAAATAAAAACCCAATAATCTTTATAAACCAAACTTCGCTAGTGGAAATCAAATTGAGAGAGAGAAAGATAAGTAATTAGTATTTTGAAAGAGAATAATAGTAAGAATCTTACCTGGTAACAAGAAGAGTTATAAATGTAAGTAGCTCCCCTTTCGCTTCTCCTCTCTTCGTAGAGATGAGAAACTGGGTTTTAGAGTTTGAATTCCATAGCATTTTTATATTACAAAGAAACTAAAATAAAACAATGGATGTAAATATATAGAAAAAAAGAGACAAAAATAAAAAAGTAAAATAAAATTATAAAAATTTATAAATTTAAATAAAAAATATGAAATAATTTTTTATTTAACCATTAATGATATTATTTCATAAAAAAATAAATTTATTAATAATAGTTTATGAAATTTTTATAGTTATTTTTTGTAATATTATTTATAAATTAATAAAATTACTCACTTTAATTAGGCTATTAAGCCTTATGACTTAATATCCTAATAACAATGTGGTATAAATAGAACTAATTAAAATATGATATTCTTAGTACTGTAGATGTACGTATGTGATATATTGATCATTGAAAATAATATCAGCTAATTTTCTTTAGTTAAGGTCTGGTTGTTCAGTCCATTTGATATGACAAACTTAAGAAAAGCTCCTCATATTCTTGCGATTAAGCTTTTGCGAGATTACAAGCAAATAATATGTTAAAAATCAATGTCAACCCAACTTTAAGACAAACCCAAGTTGAAGCCCAACCCAATTCAAGCCCATTTTGTTTTGGTAAATGTTTAATGTGTTTTTTAGTAAAAGTTTAAATTGTGTTAGTGGAAGGTAGGTAGAAGGTTGGTAGAAGTTTGGTGAAAGTTAGGTAAGAGTTAGGTAGATATTTTTTTTTATTCAATGGTTTGGATTAATTTACTACTATTTAATCGTGTGGTTGATATTGAATCTTGTAACCTATAAATACCCCCCTTGTATTTGTGTTTTTTAATTTCATCAATAAAAGCTTGAAAGCTTTCCTTTAGTGTTCTTCTTTGAGAGAGTGTGGAGTGCTCTTTTTTTTAGAAAGTAGTTTTCTTCTTCTTGATAAATTAGAGTTTTGTTCTCAAATTTTGTCAACATTTGGTATCGAAGGGAGGTTGTGAGATCTCTAGGATATTCTTGAGTATGCTCTGTGGTTGCAGCATTGTCTGATCTTCCACATCAAAAAAAAAATATTTCTTGAGATTAGTTTTTGGTTAGAAGCATCCAGTTGTTCTTGTGGTTGCTGGAAAAGGTTTGTGGTGTGGAGGTGCATGTCAAGGATAAGTTTTGGCTAAAGACTTGGTGATTTAAGCGTGTCCATTGTGACCCACCTCTCTTTCCTGGGAACTTACCTGGTGTACTATTCACGACTACGTACTATTCCAGTATACGATACTATTCAACTATACGGTACTGTTCATACAGTTCCCGTGAAATAGTGTGACCCTTTCCAAGTAAGAAGCAGATCGTTGTAAACAAAATGGCTGATCTTCAAGTCGTTGGAGGGATCAAGAAGCTCAACAACCAAAACTACAACATATGGTCAACATGCATGGAGTCTTACCTACAAGGTCAAGATTTGTGGGAAGTTGTTGGTGGTGATGAAGTTACACAACCGGCAGTAAAGGATGCAAATAGCATCTTGCGGAAGTGGAAAATTAAAATAGGCAAAGCAATGTTTGCCTTAAAAACCACAGTTGAAGAAGAAATGCTTGAGCACATTCGGGATGCCAAAACACCAAAGGAAGCATGGGATACTTTTGCTACACTCTTTTCAAAGAAGAATGATGCAAGACTGCAGCTTCTCGAGAATGAGCTATTATAGATGATGCAACGCGACATGAAGATTGGTCAGTACTTTCACAAGATGAAGTCACTATGCCGCGAAATTTCGGAGTTAGATCCGAAAGCTCATATTGGAGAAACCAGGATAAAGAGAATAATTATCCATGGTTTGAGACCCGAGTATCGAGGGTTTGTTGCTGCTGTACAAGGATGGCCGACACAACCATCTCTTGTTGAGTTTGAAAATTTGCTAGCCAGTCAAGAAGCAATGGCTAAGCAAATGAGTGGTGTCTCGCTGAAGAGTGAAGAAGAAGCACTCTACACCAACAAAAGCAAAGACAGTTTCAAGCGGAACGATGGTAGCAGATCAAAAGCAAATAGTGACAAGATGAAAGGAAAGAATGGCTCTCATCAAAGGGGAGATTCAAAGAATCAAGACAATAGCAGAAAGTTTGGTGGCAAGTGTTACAACTGCGGGAAGATGGGCCACATGGCGAAAGATTGTTGGAGCAAGAAAAAGCACATTGAAAGTAATGCTGCTACTTCAAGTTCTAATGAAGATGATTGGGATGGCTTATCATTGTTCGCTAATGAGGAAGAAGAATTAGCTCTTACTACAACAACACCCGAAAAGATTGACTACGAGAATGATTGGATCGTAGACTCGGGATTCTCAAATCACATGACGGGTGATAGAGAAAAGTTGCAGAACCTGTCAGAGTACAAGGGAAATCGTGTGGTGGTGACGGCCGACAATTCGAGGTTACCAATAACTCACATTGGTAAAACAATAATTACACCTCGGTATAATCCTAACCAAGTGCCACTTGAAGATGTTTACCATGTTCCAGGAATGAATAAGAATTTACTATTTATGTTTCAACTAACATCATTGGGCCACTATGTCCTCTTCGGTCCACAAGATGTGAAGGTGTTTCGAGACTTCAAGATCTCAGAAAAGCCAACAATGGAGGGAAGACGATTAGAGTCTGTGTACGTGATGTCAGCGGAGTCTGCATACGTAGGCAAGACAAGAAGAAATGAGACAACAGATTTGTGGCACATGCAGTTAGGTCACGTTAGCTATTCAAAGATAAGTGTGATGGTGAAAAAGTCAATGCTGAAAGGGCTTCCTCAACTTGACGTACGAGTAGACACGGTATGTGCAGGATGTCAGTATGGTAAAGCGCACCAATTACCATACAAGGAATCAAAATTCAAAGCAAATGAACCATTGGAGTTGGTTCACTCTGATGTGTTTTGTCCCATTAAGGAACCATCAATTGGAGGTATGCGATATATGGTGACATTTATCGATGACTTCTCAAGGTATGTGTGGGTTTTCTTCATGAAAGAAAAATCTGACACATTCTCAAAGTTTAAAGAGTTTAGAGAGTCAGTTGAAGCAAAAGTGGGGAAGAAGATCCATTGCCTGCGCACAGACAATGGGGGAGAATTCAGCTCAAGGGAGTTTTCACAATACCTAAAGGAATGTGGCATACGTCGTCAGTATACTTGTGCCAATACACCACAACAAAATGGTGTAGCCGAGAGAAAGAACCGCCATCTTGCAGAAATTTGTCGAAGTATGCTACATGCAAAGAATGTGCCAAGAAGATTTTGGGCTGAAGCAATGAGGACTGCAGCCTTTGTGATCAACAAACTTCCCCAGCCAAAGTTGGAATTTATCTCACCCTTCGAGAAACTATGGAACATGAAACCTACAGTTAACTACTTTTGAGTATTTGACAGTGTATGCTATGTCTTTGTTCCTGATCATTTGCGGAGCAAGTTTGACAAGAAAACTATTAGATGTATCTTTGTGGGATACAATGACCAGAGAAAGGGATGGAGATGTTGTAATCCAACAAATGGAAAATGCTACACTTCACGGAATGTGGTGTTTGATGAAGCATCTTCTTGGTGGTCCTTGAAAAAGGAGGAGCTGCCAGACTCAAAAGAATTCGAAGACAAGTTGCAACAAAAGATGGAGAAGGATACTGTTCAACTTCTACCAAATTCAGAAGAATCAGAAGATTCAAATGGTGATGAAGCTGAACAAAAAGTGACTCAAAGTCCTTGGCAAACTGGTGTGTATGTGCAACCAAGTGAAGAAGGTGGGCCTAGTGAAGCTGAAGAGTCGACTCCAACATCTCAACTTCGAAGGTCAACAAGAACACGGAGGCCGAATCCCAAATATGCCAATGCAGCCATAGTTGAAGAAGCAACTGTGGTAGAACCTAAGTCATTTGAAGAAGCATCAGAAGATTCTCAATGGATAGCAGCTATGAAAGAAGAGATCGATGCACTTGAACGGAATCAGACTTGGGATCTCGTGCCAATGCCAAGAGATGTGAAACCGATATCTTGTAAGTGGGTTTACAAGTTAAAGCATCGTTCAGATGGGTCAATTGAGAGGTACAAGGCATGATTGGTAGCTCATGGTTTCTCTCAACAGTACGGACTAGAGTACGATGAAACATTTAGTCCAGTAGCTAAACTCACAACTGTACGAGTTCTACTTGCACTTGTAGCCAACAAAGATTGGAATTTGTGGCAAATGGATGTGAAGAATGATTTTCTTCATGGAGAGCTGGATCGGGAGATTTATATGATCCAACCAATGGGTTTTCAAGTCGAGATCATCCTGAATATGTTTGTAAGCTACGGAAAGCACTCTATGGATTGAAACAAGCACCTAGAGCGTGGTATGGTAAGATTGCTGAATTTTTAACACATAGTGGTTATTCAGTAATACCTATAGATTCTAGCCTATTTGTCAAAGCAAATGGAGGAAAGATAGCTATCGTGCTAGTGTACGTAGATGATTTAATCATAACCGGTGATGACGAGGAAGAAATTCTTCGGACCAAGGAGAATTTATCAGTTTGTTTCCAAATGAAGGAACTTGGGCAGTTGAAGCACTTTCTTGGTCTAGAGATTAATCGTATACATACAGGAATATTTCTTTGTCAACAAAAATATTCCAAAGATTTGTTAAAGAGGTTTAGAATGCTCGAATGCAAGACGATTTCAACTCCGATGGAACCAAATGCCAAAATGTGCGCACATGAAGGAAAAGACTTGGAAGATGCAACAATGTATCGACAATTGGTAGGTAGTCTAATCTACTTAGCCTTGACTCGACCTGACATATCTTATGCAGTTGGTGTGATGAGTCGTTACATGCAAAATCCAAAGAAACCCCATTTGGAAGCTGTTCGATGAATATTGAGATATGTGAAAAGTACAATCGATTATGGTCTTTTGTACAAGAAAGGGGAAGACTGCAAATTAGTTGGTTACTGTGATGCTGACTATGCAGGTGATCATGACACTAGGAGGTCAAGAACTGGGTATGTATTTAAACTTGGTTCCGGAACAATTTCATGGTGTAGCAAGAGGCAGCCGACAGTATCGTTGTCAACAACTGAAGCAGAGTATCGAGCAGCAGCAATGGCAGCTCAAGAGATTACCTGGTTGGTACAGTTGATGAATGATCTACATCAATCAGTAGATTATTCAGTTCCACTATATTGTGACAACCAATCGGTAATTCGTTTGGCAGAAAATCCAGTCTTTCATGCAAGAACTAAACATGTGGAAGTGCATTATCACTTTGTTAGAGAGAAAGTTCTGCTAGAAGAAATTGAGATGCGATAAATTAAGACAGATGATCAAGTTGCAGACTTGTTCACCAAAAGTTTGAGTATAGACAAACTCAAAATGTTTTGCCATCAGCTTGACATAGTGCGAAGAATGGGAGCTGATATTGAGGGGGAGTGTTAAAAATCAATGTCAACCCAACTTCAAGACAAACCCAAGTTGAAGCCCAACCCAATTCAAGCCCATTTTGTTTTGGTAAATGTTTAATGTGTTTTTTAGTAAAAGTTTAAATTGTGTTAGTGGAAGGTAGGTAGAAGGTTGGTAGAAGTTTGGTGGAAGTTAGGTAAGAGTTAGGTAGATGTTTTTTTTATTCAATGGTTTGGATTAATTTACTACTATTTAATCGTGTGGTTGATATTGAATCTTGTAACCTATAAATACCCCCCTTGTATTTGTGTTTTTTAATTTCATCAAAAAAAGCTTGAAAGCTTTCCTTTAGTGTTCTTCTTTGAGAGAGTGTGGAGTGCTCTTTTTTTTAGAGAGTAGTTTTCTTCTTCATGATAAATTAGAGTTTTGTTCTCAAATTTTGTCAACATAATATTAGGCTTGTATCAAGCTGTTTATATAGATCAAATATTCACTCAATGTAGCATGCAAGATTTCAAAAAATATTTTCTTACTTTCAAACATTGAATCACACTATCAAAAAAAAGTCCCAAAATACCCAATGAGATAGAAAAATGAAGTTGTTCATTTGTATATGTAGTAGTATGATGTCTAATATATATTGTGCTTTATTTAGACTTGATATGTATTATGCTCTAGGCATAGTAAGAAATATTAATATAACAAAGGACAAGAATATTAGATAGTAATAAAATATATAATCAAGTACCTAAAAAGGATTAGAGATTATATGTTAGGGAATTGAGCTGACAATCTTGTACCTATAGGGTATACTAACTTAGATTTTCAAATAGACGAGGATTTGAGAAAATATATCTCATGCTATGTGTTTACCTTGGGAAGTGGAGCCGTAAGCTGGAGAAGTATCAAAAAATCTTGTATTGTTTATTCTACCATGAAGTCTTAATATGTGGGCATCTTCCGAGGTGTAAAAAGATGTTGTATGTCGCAAAAAATTACTAATTAACCTAGGGGTTATTCATTATATGCAACTGCCTATTACATTTTATTATGATAAATAGTGGAGAAATTGCATGTTTTAAGGAACCAAGAATCCACAAAAAGAAAAAATACATCGAGCATAAATATAATCTAATAAGAGATAGTGTGAAAAGAGAAGATGTGGTAGTGATGAAAGTAGCATCGGCAGATAATTTGGCAGATCATTTTATAAAGATTCTTCCAGCTAAAGTCTTTGATAGACATGAGACATGTAGAATGGATGGGAGCTAGATGTATGACATCATAGCTTTAGTCTGTGTTAAATATTGTTGAAACTAATTTATACTAAAAGTCATTTATGATTATTTTCTTGATTTACTTATTTTTGTTACTTTAATAAAATATTTTATAATGAGATAAATTTGTAAAAATGCATGTCCTTTATTCTATTATGTAGATGATTCAGTGCAAAGAAATTGGTTTACCACAAAAAATTAAATCCTTAGTTCTTGTAGAATATAAGTTTAGTTTACAATCTAGATATAACTAGACAACCTATCAGTAAGATTGTAGCATTGGATTTCACTAGGTCTTTCTTGAATATGATGAAAGATGAAGTTCTAATTTCTAGTGCTAGTACACTTGAGTATATTGAATGAGACCAACATGATATAATTATTTTGTAATGACTTATGAAATTAAATACATCATAGTTTTTATAAATACCATTGCTCTTATTCTTGAAGTATTTATTATTTATGTATAATTGTTAATAGTTATTTTGATTTATAAAAAGTGGGGTCTAGAAATAGATTTGAGAACTCAATGAATATGATAACTTTATCAAGTATATAATGGATATTGATTACTGATAGAATCTATATCATGTCAAAAGAAATGATGATACACTATCAAGAAAGCTTATAAGTTTTGATATTATCAAACATTATAGTTAGATTTTAATCCCACAATTTAAATTAGTTAATTGGATTAACACTGATTTGATTCAGTCAATGGGTATCAAACTTAATAGGGAAAGTTTAATTAGTGTGAAGTTATAAAAGACAATATTTTCAATAAATAAGTGAGTATAATTATAATTATGTAGTGTTATGAATTATAATTAATATAAATTATTGTGCAAAATAATTTATATTGGAAGTCTGATATCTTATTAAGGCTTATCCTAATTCCATATAACTATTAAAGATGTTTGTTTATTTATTTAGTATATATGTGCATATATAATCAAAATAATTAGTTTAATTACAATTGAATAATTTGATTTTGTCAAATTAATTGATTCTTATTAAATTAATTTTGATTATATATATGAAATAAATACATTAAATCTTTTATAAGGCATTTATTATAATAATAAACCAAAATGCATGATTTTAATCATGAATTAATTAATTGGTGCATATGCAACATTAGTAGCATGTTTAGGAAGTATCGAGCTGACCCGACGCTTAGCCATATGGTTGCAGAGATAGAGACCAAGTACTTGAAGTACTGGTCCACCGTTCCATCTCTTTATTGCTTCGCTGCATGCATGGACCATAGGATTAAGGTGGAAGGGATAGAAAACACTCTGACTTTCATTTCCTCGTGCATGAACCTGGAAGAGCCACCTGAAGAGTTCATTCAAGAGAAGTTGATTGACCTATTCACATACTACGATACTAGGTATGGTTGTAGTGGTAGTGAGACTGTGATTACGAACATTAATACCTTGTTCGGAGATGACGATTTTTCCATTTAGCTAGCGAGGGGAAAATGTATGGGTGGACCATCACATAGGAGCGAACTGTCTCGGTACTTAGATACTGATTACTGCTCAATCCTATCACATTCTGATACTAAGAATCTTGATTTATTACAGTGGTGGAAATCATATAAGTCCACCTTTCCCGTGCTATCTAAGATGACACGGGATCTACTGACTCCTCCGGTGTCGAGTGTAGCATCAGAGTCTGCTTTTTCTGTTGTAGTGAACGTGATTTCAGATAGGAGATCGAGATTACGTCCATATATGATTGAGGCCTTGGCTTGTTTGAAGGATTGTGAGGAATTGAGGTTTAGTATCCATGATCATGTTGGAGTTGGGACTGGGACAGGCATTGCAGTCGCATCCACATCCACAACGATGGCGGATGAGTTGATTGCCGATGATGATGATCCGTATGATACTGATCTTGATATTGCGGCTGATGATTCTCATGATATGTCGATTGATGATGATCTACTATTTTTTGTTTTCGATATTTTTTTTATTGATTGTATTTGTACGTTTTGTTTGTACGTTGTGTTGAAACTGATATTTGTTTTGTTCATACATTCAATTTCAAATGAATGATTGGTAATTTTTCATTTGTGTTATTTATGTTTGTTTTAATTTTTATTTTTACTAACATAATGTATTGCTTTATTTTTTTTATGATTTAAATTTTCTTTTAAAAATTAATAACTTTAATATATAATTTATAATTATAATAAAAGTTAAACTAATTTGATTTTGATAAAAAAAAATTTCTAAACTTTGTTTTTTTAATTAATTTTTAATTTTAACATTTTTAAAAATATTAATATTTAATACTATACACTTACAAAATTACAATATCTAAAATTTTAATAATAATAATAATAAATTTCTGTTTCTCGGGTCAGCCCTGGCCCGTATGGCCAGGCCGGGCCCGAGCGGGCACGGCACGGCACGGCCTTCCGTGCCTAAGGGCCTTGCCGGGCTCGGCTATTTTTGAACCATGCCGTGCCCGTCCCGTTTGACACCTATAGGCCCAACCAAGACAGCTCATCGTGCCAAGCCAGCTATTGTGCATGCATGGCCATGCATTTTTGCCACCCAACCCAACATTGTTAAGGTCCATCATACCTCAAGATCAGCAAAATTTTGTCGTTGCCCCTCGCAGGTTAGTCTTGATGAAAGGAAAGTAATTTATTTATGAGATACTACTTTCAAGTTTCAATCCTATACAGACGAAACGACTCCATGAACTTCGATACTCACGTTAACTTGATATCAGATTAAGCACAAGTTTCATCCTAATTACTGATGTCGAGTGCGTGCTTCGACAGATCGAACTCAAACGTAATACATTTCCCAAGAATTATTATGCACTCCTTCATACAAGGAACAAAGGGGCTACCACGTCGAACATGGCAACGCGTTTGTCCACACCCAGAAATGCAGACACTAAAAATAACTATCATTTCTTCCTAAAAATGGAAAATATCAATTTGATTGAAACCATTAACTTTGGATTCTGATTTCGATCGAATTCGACGCACTTGATATGAAAATTTGATGGGTAAGCTTAAAAATCTATTATCATTTAGCAGACGAATTCATTCGAGCTTAAGAGAATCAAGAACTATTCATGAATACAGAAGAGAGAAGAAACAGCATTATAAGACACCTAATACAATCACATGCGAGTTTTGCGTCAGCACGGGATTCGATCGATAAACCATCTCAGCAATTTAATAGGCAGTCGGACAATATCCATCGCCAAATTCGCGAGCCCAGTAAAACAGATGCAGCAGGGGCACAGGCAACTCAATACACTCCTGAAAAATACCAGTGCCAAGGCGATATCGACGAGCTTAGAATAGGAATACGAAAATGAAGAAGACGAGGGAACGAATTACTAACCCTATCAACCAAACGATTGCAGCGACAAAAGAGAGGACCAGGGCGATCAGAGCGAAAGGCAATCCTATTAAAAAACCCAGTGGCCTGCATTCTCCCATGCTGGTTCTCTCTTTCGATTTGCTCTATCTCGCCCTCCCTCCCTGCCTCGTTAGGATTCTGGTGTGGAACTTTGAGGAGAATGAGATGAAGCGAGTTGTCGTTGAGCCTTGAGTGGCATAGAATGAGAGGACCACGGAATTTTGAAGACGAAATTGTTAGTAGCCGGCTCGCCGCGGAATCAGCCCGCTTCTTTCTGCGTTGCGTTTTTTTTTTTTGACCAGAAAAGTCAACTTTTGAGTGATTTTCTTTTTCAAAAATAAACAGAATAAAGTATCTGATTAAAAAAAAAAAAACCCTTTTCAAAAACAAAATAAGGACAATATTTAATAAATATGTTCATTAAAAATTTAAAATAAAACCTAATTAATTTTAGCCTAACTTGAAATAATCAGTATTATACCTCTACCCCATTTCTAACTTGAAATAATCTTCTCTCATCTCTCTCATTACCCCCGTTTTAATGATATTCTATTGCTAAAAATAATCTTTGGTATGTCAAAAAAAAACATGTATTTGAGCATTATAGTTGATATATAGTAAATAAATATATATGCTTACATATTTTCATACATATATACGATTATCTTCATATTTACTTGTAAATATATGTATATACATGTGTGTGTGTGTGTATTTACATTTTGGAAATAATGTATATATACATGTATACGTACATATATGTACACAAACACACATATATATCTCCATGTGAATTGAATGATTTGACACTACAAGAAATGACAATTAGAAATATTCTATTTCGTTTCTAATTTCGTCACTATGGTTGAATAGTGATGAATTTAGTTTAGGTATAGATTAGTTTCTTTTCTATAATCTTTCTCTTTAAATTCTATATATGAATTATGCAATGTTATTTCTATAAATAGTGATGAAACAAATCCATCATTAAATTTTGCGTCGTTAAAAGGATCTTACATTCTGTCATTAATTTTGAGACGTAAAAATAAAAAAAATGTATAATAAAAAAAAATGAAAGAATTAATTTCTATTTAGAAATGAATGTAGAAATGGAAAATTTTGTTTTTATTGTATGTGACAGGAACAAATTACATTTGTACAGCTTTTGTATATTGTATATTATATATAATTACATACAAAAATTATATGACCCACACCCAAATAAATATATTTACATATTATTCATCAAATGACATTCACATAACATTAATCATAGAATAAAATATTAAATAATAAACATAAATATCCATAAATTTGAAAACACAATTTATAAAGTAATTAAAAAAAAGATTAACACAAATACCATAATTTTGGATCAAAAACATATGTTGTAAAAAATTAATAACACATCAAAAACAACTACATATCCTTCTCCTGGTGAGTATTGTCCCCTGGATATCTAGTTAGATTATCTTCAGAATGATGAAAAATAGATGATGTCTCTACCAACCTGTGCATTATTTTCTCCATCTTTATAATCTTTTGTTGCATTTCTTCCTCTCTTTTGATTCTTTCATCCTCTCTTTTCAATCTTTCAACCTCTCTTTTTTAAAATTCTATAATTTCTTTTTGCATCTCATTATTGTTTCATTACATCTCCTCATTTTTTCTTTGTAATAAATTCTGAATATCCTGCATCTCCTTGCGCAACCTTTCATCAAACATGTTATTGTAATTGAAAGATGATGATGAAGAACTTCAGATAGAACCTTGATAAAATGTAGATTCATGAGTATCAAGAGCGTACACTCGCTATTTCTTTGGCTCCATTTCAATAGCCTGAAGGTAAATGTGCACAACATCAATCTCTTGTGCCTCTATAGAAGGATTTATCAATTGTAGCCATACTTTCCATAGCTTATTATAATTGATTAAGATACAATACAACTCATCAATTACTATATTAAAAGAAATTTTATACAAGAACAAGAAACTGTCCTCTCGCCACTACAAAATATTTTAAAAATAAAGTTAGTACTTACATTTTACCAAGTTCATATATAATAAATCATTAGTTATGGTAAAAAAATATACATGAGTTTGCTTTTTATTTACAATTAATGCCAAATAATTAATTTTTAAAACTTTTTATTTTATTATTTATATTTGTCAAATGAAATTATAAGTCAAAATGAGAAACTCACATTTATATCATTTGAGCACTTATCCACAAATAATCCACAATTCTTCTTGTGCATTCATTTGACTACCTCAAATGGTATCGGTGAATGTTCCAACTTTAGCCTCCTAAAAATAAATATTAGTTACTATTAAGGTACATCATTCATCATAACACATATATTATCCTTTGGATTCTAAAAATTTAAATAATCACAAAAAATTAAAGATAATTATACCAGATCTACCAAATATTGGTAGGTCACATTTGAACCTTCAATATGTTTTAAAGGTCCCGATCCTTTAAACATATATGTGGAAACCTTAATTTTATTAGAGTTTAATTGATGCGAGTATGATGATCATGAAACTAAAAGTACAAATTAATTTATTCCTATTTATTGTATATATTCTAGAAGAACTTGCTTTCAAATAATATTAGAGTTACATAAAATATCTAACCTATGAGTTTTATCATAGTATAAGAATCATGTGTCAACTATGGTTGGACAATGATAAGTAAGTCATTGGACACATATAAGAGAAAATATTTCTTAAGTTTGTGATAGACAAGTAATTCATGATCACCTATCTCTAGAGTTTATGCTTATGACTTGTATCACCCTTTTTTCTCATTAATTACTCTAAAAATAAAGTTGTGGAGTCTTTTGAGTCATCTTTCTCATGCCTCTTGTGATTTCTTTTGACTTCCTTTTGTTTTTCTTATATACATGAGCATCTTGTGTGATTTTTTTTAATGAGAAGTCATGACACTAAATAAAAGTTAGGGCTTTGTTCTTTTAGTTCTATAACACAGAGTCATGGTATTAGGTACGAGCCATGGCCCTGGTCTTTTTCTTCTACTTAATAGTCATGATGTTGGGAAAAATCATTATATCTTATTTAGCTTCTATAGCATAGAATAATGGTGCTAGGATATGACTGTAACTTATTCTTTTAGTCACTAAAATACAAATTCACGATGCTAGAATGTTGCAACAACTTGTATATATAGTCTCTGTAACTCATTTTTGTGGTGCTACGTAATGGCCATGACTTTGGTTTCTCTCTTTAGCTAAGAGTCACGATACTAGTATTGACCATGCCTCGAGTTTGGCTTTTTGAAATATTCTATAGCCAAAAGTCATGACTTCAAATTAGAGCTATGACTTTGACTTGAGTATTTTATGGTTTGGTAAAATAAAAGATATGGTATTTGGAGGCGACCACAACCTTTAGTACTAGTAATTAAGATATTTGGTTGCTATGACATGAAATTAATATTGTAACCATAAAGTTATTTTAAAGCTAGTTTGGATGTGACTCTCATAAATCTTTATAGCCAAGAGAATGTGTTACATTGTTAAAGGATTATCTCAACAAGGTAATAGACCATGGCATATGTAGATTACAATGACTATGTGCATAAAGTTTCAATCAAAAATAAATGCCAAAAATAATCGATAAGTACCTTAAATGTCTAATCAAGTTTTAGCATGTCAAATGCTATGAGTATTGACTTGCATGCTTTTTACTTTCCTTCTAGTCTCCAACTTCACAAAGTTATACATTTCATACTTAAAACTCATTATTTCACAATTATTTATCAAAATTATCCAAAACTAAGTTTTTTTGTAATCATTATAGATGAATCCATTTTCAGGCAAAACACATAATGAAAATCATACCAAATAGTTAATATTATTCGCTATTTGACATATCAACTAATTTCTATCTTAAAATTATTGCTCATCCTCGAGCAATCCATCCCCACCATATAAAAAAAATGCTCAACTTCCACATAATTATAAATACATCCAAACACATTTATGTATGCATAAAAAGAACAAAAAAATAGAACATATATACATATTCAAGGTGGTCCGTGATATGATTTTACCATAATATAATACTTCTTACAAACAAAATCTAATATGAAGTGTTAAAATAAAGACAATAAAGTAGATCATCTCTCTGAATCTCTTCTAGAACTTGATTCCCAATCCAAAATCTTTAGAATCATGTCATGCAATGCATCTTATTTTCTCCTAATCAAATTTAGCGCACCTTCAAAAGATCTAATTGCATAGTACAAGTCTATATGATTTGTATTGCACTACCCCAATTCTCTAATCCACTGATTCTCTTAGTAGATCACATCATTTTCAAGCTTTTGATCTCCGTTAGCTACCATTATCTTCCATTTCATTTCAATGGAATCGTAGATCCTCCAAAATGCTTCTAAACTCTTCATTATAGTAGTCTTATCATGTTTCATCCTACATTCCAAGAAACTTAAAAATCTTATCTTCAAATTTTTTTTGCATTGCTACAAATAATTACATAATCTCCTTCCTAAGGCAAACTTCTTTTTACATAGCTTACAACTACTTATTCTCCAAAATACAAAAAATATTGACCATCATACATTTTTTTTCACTTGGAGAATTCTTTCTATTGGTCTCTCTCTTGTGTCTTCTCTTACATTTTTCCCATGTTCCTATTTCAGCTTCTATGAAAGATGACCTTTCTAGCCCAAAATAAGTAAAATTTTATCATTTGAGAATGTGCTTCTTTTCTTTTCTATTTCTTTCATATCCCCTCTTTTGATGCTCGACAATGTCATGAAGGACATCCTCAGACACATTTCGTATGTGTTATCATCAATAGGAATTTTTTTTAGCTGCTCATACTAGGATAATCAAGATAGGATAAATTATGTGGCCAATAAATTTATCATTCTAATAATTAAGAATGAATTTATTAATTATTTTACCTATATCAAAAGTACAATCAATTAAGAGGCATAAAGCAAATTGCTCTCTCTTGTGCAATGGGTGAGACATGGAATGTAGGCTACAAAAAGAGCATATAAAATATAATCATACTTTACTCACCTCCATGAATTTTCCACATATCAAAAATCCATATGTACTCTTCAAAGTTACCATCAATCCCCCATTTCCATCCATCAATTCTTTTGTAAATTCTTGGTACTTTTAGAGACTTAAAAAGATTGCTATTTTTTGCTTTTGGAAATCAAATGAATTCATTAAAAATCATCTGATTAAAATGTATCCAATATCCATGCAAATACCGTGTTAGCCATGACTTTAAGAAATGAGAAATTGTGGCTTTGGGGGTTGGATTTGACTTTATGAAATGAAAAGTCACAATGGTGAAAGTTGGCCACAACTTTAAGAAATAAGTAGTGATGCTAAAATTTGAAGATGACTTTTTGGGTGAACTTAAATTAGTACCAAGTTTAAATCTGCTAATCCTAAAAGTAAGAAGGGTTTTGTGGTGATTCAGTATTAAAACGTGTGGTGCATGTAAAAAATTTTTTTCATACAAACAATAATAACAATAAACATAATTTTTTGGGTTGCCTTCCAAGAAGTATTATGTTTAGCTTTTGCTAGCTAAACAGCATAAACATTTCTTTTCCACCCTTAATTCATGTTGTTATTGCTAATTTCTTCATGTAATCTTTAATTTTCATTCTTCTGTTCATTCAATAAGAACTAGTGATGCTATCTACATGAATGATATTTTGTACATAAAGTCTCATAAATGAAGTGTCACACTTCTCATTTATTTGTGCCATGAAATCAAAAAATATCATGGCTTTTTGTACTTCTTTATTTTTCTTTATCTTCAACTATTGTGGCCATAATCAGTACTAGAACTTTTGCGGCAACATTTTCTTTCTAACTAATCATTATACCTATTATTATATAACAGAACATCCACTAGTTATCATTTTCTCTTTAATCACACTTAAGTCCACACTCACCAATGTAACTTTCAAGGTATTATTTTTTTCTGTTGTGCCCAAGTTAGTGTCTTTCCCCATCATATTAAGTTATCATAACTATTCTTCTTTCATATCATTCACTTTTATAGTCTCAAATAACAACTCTCTAATGACATCTTCAAGTACTTAACTAGTTTTCAAATAAGATTTATGAAGCTATATATTATTAGATTCTTTGATATCATTATATTGTTTAATCTCTACAAGTCACATACAAAAGAATTCATTGAGATTTGAATGCAATTTTTATGGGAGCTCATTTTTGATTAAGCCTTTCTACTTACCTATCATATTCAAAAACTCTATACTGAATATCCATCTAAAAAGAAGTGTGTTCAACATTATCATCAGGCATGAAATAAAAGTCACTATAGGGTTAAGCATGTACATGATCATATTAAAAGTCTCATTTCCCAAGGTCCTAAGGTGTTAGCACAGTCTTAAAGTTTTTCTCATGTAAGGGTGGTGGCTAAAAAAAAGAAAAAACAACTAAATACAAAATCACATTGATTACAAGATAAATACAAGATATATAATATATATCTCAATCAAATAAAATAAGATATATTTATTAAAACTACTAAAAAATAGAACTACTTCTTTTGAAGGATAGTTACATCAACTAAAGTTGATCAACCAACTAAAAGAATAATGGCTATGATACTAAAAATTTATTATGACTTTTTTACAAAATTTAATTTTATGTTTATGTACATCCAAAGAGTTAGTTGGGAGAGAGTCTCTCATCCAAAAATATTTTGCAAGTATACTAATCATAAATCATATAAGTAATAAAGTAAATCTTTATCCTAGATATTAATATTATAAGGATTACATATGAAATGTTATATCAGTCAAAATTAATTAACTCCTGCTTTAGTAGGAATGATAAACAAGATTCAAGTCATAAAACCTAGTTTCTAGAAATAATTTATGTTTTTATTTATGATGGAATTCATAAATTATCTTACTATGATTATACTCCGTCATGAAATGAAGGCTAAATAATTATAAAAGATATTTTTTCCTACTAATATATATGGTGGTTATTAACTATTAAGGGATTCCCAAAGATAATCTCTTCATATATGTCTTCTTATTATTTAAATATAGAGATAACACATCATCTCTACTTAGAGATCATTCATAAGTTCTCACCTTTTAGGAAACTTATTAACTAGCATTGATGATTACTTTGAATATGCATTCTTATTTTTTGACCTCTAGTAATAAAAGTATACACATTCTTATTCTTGATGAGAATTATTCTTGTAATAAAAGTATTTGTATTTTTTGGCTTTGTTAGTATTATACTTGCATAATTAATATTTATTTTTCTTTATATTTCACTTATGGAATCCATACAATGAAATATAACTTGTAGGACTATTATCACCATAGAAATCACATCCACCCATACTTGTCACATGCTTGTTAAGGAAAGGTTGGGCGGAAAGTAATGTGATACAATGAAATATCACATTCCTGCACTACAATAGATTACTTCCACACTAAAGGTTTTTAGTGTGGAAGAGATAGATCCGACTTTTAGGGAAGTAAGGAAAGGGAACAGATAGAAAGAGCTTGTTCAGGAAAGGTAGGGGGGAAGCAGAACAGCTGTGTTGGTTCAATCGGGAAATGGCCGATCATGCTTGTTAAGGTTTAAGATGAAAGCAGCTCGTTGCTACACGATAATTAAAGTCATGACATTGAATAAAAATTGCGACTTTAGTCTTTTGATCATATAACATAGAGTCAAAATATTGGGTATGAGCCATAACTTTCCTCTACATGATGGTCACAACATTGTGAAAAGTCGTGATGATTCATTTAGCTCCTATGACACAAAGTTATGATATTGGACTATGGGCGTGATTTGTGCCTTTAGACTTTATAACACACATTTTTAGTGCTAGAATATGATTATGACTTGTGGGTTTAGTCTCTATAACTCATCATGGTACTAAGTAATGGTCATAACTTTAGTTTCATTCTTGAGCCAAGAGTTGCGGTGCTTGTGTTGGCCATGACTCATGTTTAACCATTACAAAATTATGTAGGTAAAAGTCATGACTCTAAATTAGAGCATTGACTTTGGCTTGAGTATTCTATGATTTAGTAAAATAAATATCATAGTATCAAAAGGCTTCCATGAATTTTAGCACTCGTAGGGTGCCTAGTTGCTACAATGTAAAAGTAATATCACAGTCATAAAATTATTTTGAAATAGTTCAACTATAACTCAAAAAATCTTTACAACCAAGAGAATATTTTGCACAGTAAAAAGATTAAAATAATAATTAAGGTGGTAGAGTCATGACATATAAAGATTTATATGACTATGTATATTGAGATTTGGTTAAGAATGAAGTTTAAAACTAGTTTATATACACATAAAGGTGTTATTAAGTTGTAATATAGCAAATGATATGACTTGTATGATTTTTTGCTTGCCTTCTAGTTAATAACTCTGCAAAGTCACATAGTTCACACTAAAAAATTCTAATTTTACAATAATTTATCAAAATCCTCTAAAACTTAGTTTTTGTGAAGTAGTTACAAATAATTTTCTTTTAGGAAAAATACAATTCGAAAATTATACTAAATAATAAATAATTCTTTATAATTACATTTGCTCCAATGCACACCCAGAAAACTCACAGCAAAATAACTTAAAAAAACTTAATTATATTTAATGTGTGTATATTTTTTAAAATTAAATCAATTAATGTGTATTGTTATAACAAAATAAATGAATTCTAGGTTATCCACACCATAATTAACAATGTTGAGACCCCATATGATGGCCACTTAACTATGGCTATTGAGTTGATATCAAATATTTCAAAAGTTTTCTAATTTGTCCAGATTATAAGATCTAACAACTCCAACCTAATTAAACCCCTTAAAAGTTCCAAGTAACATATGTAAAAGACATGAAGTAATTTTAATTGTGTTAAAGAAGATCCATTAATAATGCATGGATTTCTGCAATTTATTCCAAAAATTAATAATTGAGTTCTTCATTTGCAAAAATCCTAGGCCGGAGAGCTCATGGAAGAGAGAGAGAGAGAGAGAAAAGTGATAATGTAATAAACAAAATGGATCAACATAATTTATTTTTTCTTTTACTGCTCCATGCATGCACCTCAAAAAAAATAAAAAATAAAAACAAATATGAATATCATAGTACAAATTTAAATTATGCAATCATATATCAAATTATATAACATTTTTTTTCTTAATGTGATATTCAACCAATTCAAGTTGTTTGTAGAAATGAAGATGTTTCTTCACAGGCATAGTTTTAGTGAATATATCAATTACTTTAGTTTCAATACAACAATAATATAATCATAATTGCTTCTCCAAAATTACTTTCTTAATGAAATAATTTCTTTTAGTGAAGTACTTAGTTTGGTGATAAAAAACATAATCTTTGGAAATTAAAATGACAAATTTTTGATTACAAAAATCATTGTTGGAAGAGATTTGTGTTTATGTGAGTATATCATACACAGGTGCTCATTTTAACCCATACATTACCTTATTCAACTTATAAATCTTATTTTGATGTCCAATAACTACAAATCCATGTGGTTGTTCAAAATATATTTCCTTCTTCAGTTCTCCATTAAAGAAAGTTGATTTAATATCAACCTAGTATAGTGATTAGCCTTATTGAATAGCCATGAAAATAAGAGTCATCGTGGTTTGCAATCTTGGTACAAAGGCAAATGTTTTAGTGAAATTAATTTTAGCTAATTGAGAATAGTCTTTAGCTACTAACTTTGCTTTGAGACTTGACTTATTACCATCAAAAAGACTTTCATTATGCAAATATATTTTACTTCAATCATCTTTATCTTCTTAAGATAATGTTATTTTCAATCGTCTTTATCTCCTTCAATTTTTTTGCGCTCTACAAATTTTAAGTTATATGTTATATATATTTATTTAAGGTTTAAATTTTTTTGCGCTCTATAATTTAAAGAAGAAGACGAAGAAGAAAAATAAGTAGTTTCAAGAGAGGAAGAGTTACTTTTAGAAAGAAAAAATTATAGACCTTGGAGAGTCTTGAGAAAAATATTATTTTTGGCAATGTTTCTGGTTACCTTCTCTAGTCAATGTCTTCGTCAAAATAGATATCACGACAAATAAACAGCTTGTGAGTCTTTAGGGTATACATTATGTGTGCCCTAAATCATACTTTTACCCCACAAAGATGTGTTTCTTACTTGCTTCATCCATATTATTTTTATTTTGTTTTGCTATTTGTCAAAGCAAAAACTATCAAATACAATCAAATACAATCAAATGCCTTATTTAGGTTCTTCTTCTATTTAAAGCTTCAACTGGAGTAATATTTTTTAAGGTAATGGTTGAGCTTTTATTTAAAAAATAAACTTTAGTATTAACTATTAACTATTTCACCCCAAAAGATATTGGATAGATTCCTTTCATATAGTAGGTCTTAGCCATTTCAACCACAACATGGTTTTTTATCTCCACAATATCATTCTATTGAGAAGTGTTAAGAATTGAATATTACCTTTCAAAATTCATTTATCTTCACATTAATTATTATTTTTAATTTGATGCGAAATCTTTATGTCTATCACTTTTCAATTTTTAATTGTAGCTAGTAGCCCTGAATTACCTATCAACATAGCTCTGGAACTTCTTGAAGACACATATTACTTATGATTTGTATATTATAAAGAATACTCATATCATTATTGAGAAATTATCCACAAACAATACAAAATATCTATTATTTTCATATGAAGGTGTTGACATTGGAACACATATTTCATTGTGAATTATTTCCAGTATACATCTAGCCATCCAAGCAACCACTTTGAAAAAGGATTGTTTGTAGTGCTTGCTAAGAGAACACCCTTCACATGTCCTTTTCTTTTCTTCAATATTATTGGGTAACTTATGAATTTTAAACTATTGAAATTTTTATACCCATATCTACTATGCTACAACTAGGATTGTTCCATACATAGTTCATGTATCTTCTATGCTACAACTAGGATTGTTCCATACCTAGTTCATGTATCTTCTATGCTATAACTAGTGTTTGCCAAATTTTTGATACCCGTGCTATTGCATTCTTTATCATAAATGATGCATACATTTCCTTAGAATACTAGTTTATAACCAATCTTTTCCCTCGATCAGTTGGCCCACACTTGATAGATTCTACTCCATGTATCTTCTATGCTCACAATTTCTCATCTTGACTTGAGAGTTAAATTAAAATATTCAAATCAATGAATATATCTTTATCTCCAGTCATGTGATTCATTCACCAATTTTGAAACATTTATGTCTACAATCTCTCTAAGCATGCCCAATCTTATTATAGTTGTAGTAATGAGGATTGAACTTGAACAAACAATTTTATATGCATGATTATTGTGCTTGCAAATATCGTCTTTGTAAGTGAAATACCTTTGTTATTTGGTAAATTTCTACCACTATATGACTTTCTTTACTTCTCCTTCCCAATCTTTAATTCCTCGAGCTTTTGAAAGATCTCCGATTAATTTATTTGATAGTATCCAGACTTTCACTCTTCAAGTTGAGGCTCATTTTTAATTTAAGGCAACCTTCCAGAGAGTTATCAAAATATCTAAGAAGTATTTGTTCATATATTTTTAGTTAGCTTAAGTGCTATTGTATATTGAGTTGAGATAAATCTTTTGTTTCTTCAATCACAACTATAATTGAGCCTAACTTTTCTATGAGGCCGATCAAAATCTTATAAATGGTTTCATTATATTGTTCATAATTTCTTCACAATACATCTTCATGATTTCATTTGATTTATCAACTCCATAAATTTCATAGAAAAGTCATTTAGAGTTTCGATGTTCCTTATATTCATATTCTATAGTTCTCACCTCAAAGATTATAGCTTCATTGCTCATAACATTTTATCACCTCTACATTCCTTTTGTAAGACAATCCATACTTTTTTTTTTGCTTATGTTGCTTTGATAATCCTTGGAGATGTGTTGAAAATGACTTTTTGTTGGATAAATAGTTGGGCTTGATCATCCAACTTCTTTAGTTTTTTTTGGTGATTCTTTGTAGTTAAGTTATAGTTGAGGTGTATGTTGGTTCATCAAATTCATTCTTGACTAGATCTCACATATCTTGTGACATAAAGATCTTTAACTTTACATACTAAAATCATAATTTTCACATGTAAATAGTGGAATAGAGGCATAATAAAGTCTAGTGTTGGTAAAATAAGCATTCGTCATTAGTTTAAACTCTAGATTTAAAGCTTAAGTTTTATAAATTTGGGGATCTATAGTACGATTGACACAAAGAACTATAATTGACTCCAATTTTTCTATTCTACCTTCAGATCTTGTATATGAAAAGATTTTCTTTTAGATTCACTCAACTTTAGGATGGATTTGGATTTCATAAGAAAAATTAAAAACTCCAACAAGCTATAAGTTACTTTTTTCAAAGACTCTAAGATAAATCTTGTTAATTCTAAAGTTCATTTTTAGAAGAAGAATAATAATAGAAGAGATAAAGAATAATATGAATACATATTAATAAAAATTAGACCAATAGCTCTGAAACCAAATGTTGACTTCTTAAAGGGTAGAGACCCTAGGTTGTAGAGCTCTCTTGAATACAAAGAGAGAGAGAGAGAGAGAGAGATAAAAATACAATAGACAAAATGAATCAAAAACAAATAGATCAGCAAAAAAGAATCTGCACACTCAAACTATGGGGGCACGAGTTTGATCCCAATGGCTGCCAGATATACTTTTCCATGGTGCTTGCAAGATCACATATCATTTGGTTGGGATGAAGATTTTATCTTCTCCAATCTCAAGGTCTCTAGGCTCAAATATGAGTCAAATGATAATAGGAGTTGAGTTTGAAGGTAGGTGTGGGAGTATAAAAAAATGAATCCAAACAAATTTTTTACACTTCTAGGTGCCATTAATAAAAAAAACAAAACAAAAAGGAAATACAAATCAGAATATTACATGACACATGCATAACAATAATTATCTATTAACTTTACCAAAATATTACCAACACAATGGATTCTAACAATTTCAGATTTATAGATTTTTGTCCAAAATAATTATTTATTTCAAACTATTTGAAATATACACATATATATTTATGTGTATATGAATATGCCCATATATATATATATATATATATATATATATATATATATATATATATATATATTCTAAATTTATAAAATGCACAACTGAAATTATAAATTCAAACCTATATATATATATATATTATACCCAATTAATATATATATATATATATATCTATATATCTATATATATGTTCAAACACAAATTAATAAAATCCAATGTTTATATATTCAAAATTTCAATTATGAAGAGAAAATATAATTAAAATACCTAGATATTTTATTTGTATTTCCTACTTAATCTTGAATGCTCAATCAATGCATGATACTAACATGTCCTCTACATAAATATCGCATGAACACTGAATGAACACCACACATCCTTCACATCAAAAATGCAGCTGTCAGCATGCCTTCATACATAGAAGAAAGGAGTTAGGAGACATCATACTTTGGCGTTGCCTAGTTTCAAACCATGGGTACTGCCCTATACAAAACATTATAAATTAAATTTATTGAAAAACCTTCTATGAGGTTTTTAGTAAAACCGTAAGAAAGAAAGGGGACAAGCCTTTTCACCATAAAAACTAAGACAACAAAGTAAATGAGTTATTTTTTATTTTTTTTTCACACTCATCCCTCACCCTTCAAGCGATACTTCACATAAAACCACACACACACTATCATGCCGCACATTGACCATGATCTCCAACCACGGTAGCATGCTGTGACTGTCATACTACCATGACAATTGTGTCTGGCAGCTATGCGTGATGAGCTTAGTAGTCAAACCTATGAGGCTTGTAGCTCTTGTTGAGCCTGATAGCCATGGGAGTGGCTCCTACTTCCCTTTATAGTCATGATAGTGGCGTCTTCCATGGTAGTTGTGGTATTTGAACAAGATGAACACGCCATGGTTTTTGTCAAGCATCTTCTCTTTTTTTTTTATTTCCTTGGGTCATGTTTTAATATGTGTGGACTTAATTTTTTTTCAAAACAAGTTTTATGATAAAAATAGTTAACCATTTTAATTTTATTATTCATTGGACCTAATTTAGATGTACCCATACTAATTTAAAACTATCATAAAATAAAATTTAACTCACAAATAAATAAAACCTAATATGTCCAACCCCTGACATACCTAACAATCTCCTGCCTCTATGCTATATGTGTAAACTGAGATAAGTCTTTCATTTAAATTTAAGTAATCATAGAAAGTTCTCCCTTGTAAACCTGATAACTAATTTTCATTTCTCATAGAAAGAAATAATTTTTGAAAATTTAAATTTCCATGAAATGTAGTTTTTCTAAAAATTAAAATTTCACTTAAAATTAATTTTTTTCTATTAATTATCTGAGATTTATCTTTTCCTTATGAGTCATCAGCTTCCTCTTGATCGGACATAACTCTGAGAGTTGATGAAATAAAAGTACAACTTTTACTTCCAGCACAAAAGTTCTTCCTCAATTTGTCTAATCCCTAATAGCGACTTAGATAAAAGAACTGACTTTTACCTCTAATATATTAGCTTTCCCTTGGTCTACTTGATCCACATGAATGATTAAAATAAAAGTGATACCAATACATCGGTCTCCTCGAACAAAGATGATAAAATCCACATAGCCACCCTACTCTCCTTATTAATATCGTCTGTCATCCTATCTTTAGGCAACTTTCAGATACTAAGTGTAAATTGATTTTCCATGAAAAGTATATCATTCATATGAACATATCTGAGTCTTACGTAGCTCAGAATTGGTGCTTGTAATTTTCCACAAGACACATTCCTAATATGAACCAACCCTAGATAATGAATCATTCTTAAAACACCTCTTTTACCACTCACTTTATCCAGCAACCCAAATTGTATTGATATTCCTATATGAATCACATTACCCAACATCCCAATGGATAATACGTTCGTCCAAATATTCAAGATAACTAAATTTAACTGGCATCATGTGTTTAACCCCAAACAATCACCTTGATGCTAAACAAATACAATGTCTTGTCAATGCTCATCTTGACTAATCCATAGTTCACAACATAGACATTACTCATTTGCTCATCATGACTATTCATTGTCTCAAGGCAAAGTTAAAATAATCGAATCAAGATTCAACTAATGCATAAGGTGACCACCAAATTTGTCCTTGATTATATTAATAACTAATTTTGTTAGATAATAACTTAAAAATTTTATATTTTATTTTTCAGACATTCTAATGAATTATTTCATTTTTTTAAGAAATAATAAAATATATAGATTAATAAGCCAATTAACCTGCTTTGATATCACAAGTTGGAGATCAATTGAGATTCATCTCGAAAACCAAAGATGGTGTCATAACTTTTCCTCAATCCAATAATGAATTAATAAACTTTCATTTTGTGATTTTGAATATTTTAAAAATTATATAATTAAATTTACCAAAACATTACTAACATACATTGGATTCAAATAAATTTGGATATATATATATATATATATATATATATATATATATATATATATATATATATATATTAAAACACACATTAATAAAGTTAAATATTTATACATCCACAAATTCAAATACGAAATGTAAAATATAATAAAAATACCTAGATATTTTATGTGTATTTGCTACACATTCTTCAACATTAGAGCATTGCATGAACACCCGTATGAATACCAGCATGTCCTCTCCATGAATACCATACAAATACCACATAAATATTGCATATCCTTCGCACAAACAACACACCATCGCAGCATGCCCTCATACATAAAATAAAGAATTTAGGAAATATCCTACATTGGGATAATCCAATCCCAAACCAGGGTTGCTGCCCTATTCAAAATATTACAGATTATTTTTAATAAAATCATAACGAAGAAGTACATATAACACATTTTCACTCTTCATGCATCACCTTATGCAAAACCACACACACTATCATGTTGCATGCCTACCACATCCTCCAACCATGGCAACATGTCTTGGTTATCATACTACCATGGCAACCATGCCAGACAGCTATGCCTGCTGAGCCTGGCAACTATGCTTGCCTGGCATGCGATACCTACTAATCCTGACCTATATTGCCTACCCTATGATGCCTGCCAACCCTAGAAGCTACAACAATGACACTTGCCATGGAAGGCGTGCCTGACATTGTAGTTAAGTTAGTTGGAAAAGATGCACAAGCAGTAATTTAATATTCTAATGTGTAAGCATTTACCTTCTTTTTCGAAACAAGTTTTTTAATAAAAAGTTTATCATTTTAAAATTATTGTTTAGTCCACTAAATTTAAATGAGATCACTCATACTCATTTTAATAATAATAAAAATTAAAACTAAATCAAATCAATTAAATTTAGGGAGAAATATATTTTGGTTCACAATTTATAAAAAAATTGAAAAAAATGAATCCATGTTTTAATTTTTTAAAAAATGATATACAAAACTCTTAAGTAATTAAGTTTTGATGTACTCATTTATAATAATACGAAAATACCCTTATTTTTAAACAAAGAATCTAACTACAAACTGCCCATTTTAAAAGTATCAATATTAATGAGCTTAATGAGCTCATGGAAGGAGGCAAGGAGCTTAGCAAGCTCCTACCTCCTAGAAGTTCATCACGATGTTAATGAGCTCCAGGAGCTCCATCAAGCTCGATGAGCTCCTGAAGCCCATTAACAAGCTCATGGAACTTGTCGACCTCATAACGACTTCGTGGAGCTGATCAGCTCATGGGAGGTCATGGAGTTCTATAAAAAGCTTTACGAGCTTCCAGGAGCTCATGAAGCTCGACTAGCTTAACGAGCTTCTAGGAGCTCATGAAGCTAGACTAGCTTAACGAGCTTCCAATAGTTTATTAAGCTCATTAATGTCGATTAGTTTAAAATTAACTATTTGTAGTTAGATTCTTTGTTTAAAAATAAGGATATTTTCGTATTATTATAAATGAGCATACAAAAATTTAATTACTTTAGGGTTTGATGCATCATTTTTAAAATATTAAAATTTGATTTATTTTTTTTTTCTTAATTTTTTTTTATATATGATACACCAAAACATAATTATACCTTAAATTTAAATCATAAAAAAGTCAAACCCTAGTATACTCAACAAATATCACATATTTAAATAAACATTTAAGTTACACATTAAAATTTCACATTACACAACATTCGCTTTAAATTAATTCAAGCAATTTAGTGCATACAACCCATAGGTGTTCAACTTTCAACCGATAAAACAGTTTCGAAACTGATGCACAGTAATGCTGGGCTTGCAATCTCCTATATTAAGGTCTTCATCTTCACCTAAAAGAAAACGCCAGCAAAATTCATGCTGACCGAGTAAAGAACCGTCGCGAAAAACAAAAAAAAAAGGAATAGTTTCCTATTTTTGAACCCATTTTCTATTTCATCTCCCATGCAGTTTCTTTTCCATAATCTTTCCATAATCACCATTCGAGCAGCAAAGGATAAACACTACGGAACTTATATATTGTAGAACATGGAGATTAAGGTGGACAATGCAAAGCCAAGCGCCGAAATACTTCAAGAGCAGCTTCAAGCCCTTCTGGAAACTAAAGTGCCCTCGACGGCGGTGCAATCAATTCCAAAGACACCAGCCCAGAAGGCGATAAGGAAAACGTTCAAAGGAACAGCACACTTAGCAAAGCTTCTCCCTACCGGCTCAGTTCTCGCGTTCCAAATTCTGTCCCCTGTTTTCACACACCAAGGCCACTGCCACACCATTACCAGTCAGTTCTTAACGGCGGGCCTTTTGGTGCTGTGCGGCGTGTCATGCTTCGTTCTTTGCTTCAGCGATAGCTTTCGAGATGAGCGAGGAAAGGTTAGATATGGAATCGCAACATTTTCGGGCATGTGGGTTATTGACGGATCGGTGAAAATTCCGGAAAATGAGACGTCGAGATATCGGCTTCGGTTTCTTGATTTCTTCCATGCATTGTTATCCATATTGGTTTTTGGGGCGGTGGCGGCATTCGATAAAAATGTTGTGGAGTGTTTCTGGCCTTTCCCCACTGAGGAGGTGAAGGATTTGCTGGTGGCGTTGCCTGTCGGGATTGGAGTTATATGTAGCTTGCTCTTCCTTCATTTCCCCACACAGCGCCATGGGATTGGCACTCCTCTCTCTCGACATTGAATCAAATGAGATTCTTTAAAGAAAATTGGATTTGATTTCTTTTTCATCGCACTTCCTCTTTTTCATGGAGTTCAACTTTTTTCTATCCAATTGCAAGTGTGTGTATATATCCAGAAGCTACTCAGCGAACCCGTAGAATATTTGTTTAAATATTCTGTTTAACAGATAGTTTGGTAAAATATTCTGAAGAAGATATTTGTTTAGACAAACTATCTGAGGAATTATATATCTGTGATGGTCTAATGAGATAGTTTGGTTCCTCTGATACCATGTTAAACAGAATATTTAAGATTGATAGACAAAAAACACGTTACTTCGGACCTGGACACGATTTGTATATATCTGGCTGTTCAGAAGAAGAAGTTATATACCCATAGAGAGCGACAAGCGGACGCGTGAACGCGGAGAAGACAGTCAGATGTGTGAACATAAGAAAGTAAACAGAAGAATATTAACACTTATTATAATATTTAACATCCCCCCTCAAACTCACGATGCTGCTGCAATAAGCGCCGAGAGTCTGCTAGATAAAAAACGAAAATGCGAGATAGAGTGTGATTTTGTAAACAAGTCGGCAAGCTGCATAGAAGAAGGAACGAAAGGTAATGTTAAAGTGCCGCTCTGAAAATGATGTCGAATGACATGACAATCAATCTCAATATGCTTGGTCCGCTCGTGGAAAATAGAATTCTGAGCAATTTGGATAGCACTCTTATTATCACAATATAATGGAGTAGGTTGATGAAGAAAAACACCCATGTCCGCAAGCAACCATCGTAACCAAACTATCTCACAGGTAGTAGAAGCCATGGCACGATACTCTGCCTCTGTGGAAGATCTAGAGATAACATCTTGTTTCTTGCTCTTCCACAAAATGAGAGAATCCCCCAAAAAAATACAAAAACCAGTAGTCGATTTGTGATCCGTAGGATCATTAGCCCAATCAGCATCAGAATAAGCATGCAACTCCAAGGATGAGGTAGAAGAAAGTAAGAGACTCTGAAACTGAGTACCTCGAAGATACCTCAAAATACGAAGAACAGCAGCCCAATGAACTGTAGTAGGTGAAGTAACAAACTGACTAACTATATGAACAGCATATGCAATGTTAGGACGAGTAATGGTAAGATAAACCAAACTACCAACAACAGTACGATATAAACTGGGATTCGGCAAAGGAGAACCATCATAAGTAGAGTAACGAGCATTAATCTCAATAGGAGTATCAGCAGTCCGATTATCAGTGATACGAGACCATTCAAATATATCAGAGATGTACTTAGATTGAGAAAGAAGATAACCTTTCGGAGAAGATGCAACTTCAATACCCAAAAAGTAACGGAGTGAGCCCAAATCCTTCATTGCAAAACAACGAGTCAACTCTGTCTTTAACATTAGAATACCATCAACATCATCACCAGTAATAATCATATCATCAACATATAAAGAAAGCAGAATACGACCAGCAGGAGTACATCTAACAAATAATGCAGAATCATGATTGCTAGGACGAAAACCAAGTGAGGTAATAACAGTAGAAAACTTTTCAAACCAGGCTCGAGGAGCTTGTTTGAGACCATAAAGGGCTTTTCTGAGCTTGCAAACTTCACCAGGCTGATGAAAAACCCCAGGAGGAGGAACCATATAGACTTCTTCTTGAAGATCTCCATTTAAAAAGGCATTTTAAACATCCAATAGAGTAATATGCCAATGAAGAACAGAAGCAACTGCAATAAGAGTACGAACTGTAGTCATTTTTGCAACAGGAGCAAAAGTCTCCTCATAATCCATACCATATTGCTGTGAATATCCCTTAGCAACCAATCGAGCTTTATACCTTTCAACAGATCCATCAGATTGAGTCTTAATTTTATAGACCCAACGAGAACCAATGGCACGTTTACCTGGAGGTAGAGGTACCAAATCCCAAGTATGTGTCTGATGTAGAGCAGTGAGTTCCTTAGCCATAGCATGCTGCCAAAGTGGATCAATGACTGCCTCTTTATAGGACAAAGGCTCAGAGAGACGATGAACTGAAGCTAAAAAAGAGACAAAAGAACTAGAGTAACAAGAATAAATAAAATCAGGTTGTTGAGTGGACTTACGGTTACGAGTAGGATAACGGGGAGAAACAGGAGCCGTAGTCTCAGAAGATGATTGAGCAGCCGTAGAAGGAGAGGAAGCTATAGGCATGTCAGGAGCTAAAGTACCAGTATCTGATGAAATAGTAGTTGGAACTCTGCAAGAATTATGATCAGAAAGAGTAGGACGAGACTGGGGAACATCAACAGGGGGAATAATAGCATCATGACCAGCAAAAGGATCAATACGAATAAGATCAGACTTAGTCATGTTATGAGCACTAACAGGAATAGAAAAATACGATATATGTTCAAGAAATACAACATGACGCGAAACATATAATTTTTGACTGATTGGATCAAAACAACGATATCCTTTTTGACCTGCACCATAACCTAGAAAAACACAAATAGCAGATTTTGAAGACAACTTACTACGCTCAACGTGAGGTCGAAGAACAAAACATGTAGAACCAAAAACACGAAGAGAAGAATAATCAGGAGCATGTTTATATAATTTTTCAAAAGGAGACAACCCTGAATTGTGAGAGGTTGGAATTCTATTAATCAAATGAGCCGCAGTAAGGACTGCTTCTCCCCAAAATTCACTAGGGACACTGGCAGACAATAAAAGAGATCTAGCAGTCTCAACAATGTGTCTATGTTTCCTTTCAGCAACACCATTTTGTTCAGGAGTATCAGTACAAGAAGTTTGATGAATTGTCCCATCTAGAGCAAGTAAATCAGTAAAAGCATGAGAAGTATACTCTCCACCCAAATCACATCTAAAACACTTGATAACAGAGGAATGTTGTGTTTTAATGAGAATTCGAAAATCATTAAATATATTTAGAAAATCAGAACGTTTTTTCATAAGATAAACCCAGCAATAACGAGTGCAATCATCAATAAAGGAAACATAATAACGTGATCCTCCCTTTGTGGTAATAGGAGAAGGACCCCATACATCAGAATGAACAAGATCAAATGGAGCAAGAGAAACAGAAGTACTTTTATTAAAAGGCAAAGCAGAAAATTTGGCCAATTTGCAACCACAACAATCTGAAATATTACTCGGTTTCACATTGCCTAAGGCTCCTGTAGAAGCTAGAAATTGTAAACGAGAAGCAGAAACATGACCAAGGCGAGAATGCCACAAATAAAAGACAGACGAAGAATTACTCAACCGAAAGGAAGACAAATCAACACTAGAAACAGAAGCTGCAACATCTGGTACTTTAAGATTATCCAAAACATATAGTCTCCCTTTCCTACGGCCGGTCCCAATCAGCTTCTGGGATTGTGGGTCCTGCACATAACAAGCGGAAGAAGAAAAAAAGACTAAATATCCAGATTTACAAAGTTGACTAACAGAAACGAGATTTATAGTAAGTTTAGGAACATAGTAAACATCAGGAATGGACAAACATGGTGTAACAATAAATCCACAACCTGCTAAAGGCATAGGAGTGCCATCAGCAGTCAATACTGACACAGATGAATAATGAGATAAAGAAACAAATGATGACAAATCAGGTGACATATGATGTGAAGCGCCAGAATCTAAGACCCATAAAATTGGAGATGTACCTGAGGAACAAGAGGATGAAAAACCTATAGGTGAGGAGACAGACATGGCATGCGGTTGTGCTGCAAGGAACTTTTGAAACTGCTCAAGCATAGATGGATCTAATGATGGAGTAGCCATGGCAGCATTAGAATTAGATGATCTGAGGGACCACTGTTGCTGATGCTGCTGTGATGATGGATGTATGAAAGATGGTCGTTGTTGAGGAAATTGCTTTGACTGATTGGGCTGCTGTGATTTACCTCTGTTCAACAATATAGGACACTGTGATTTCCAATGACCCTTTTGCTTACAGAAATGACATTCATCTTGAGCAGTTGTAGTATGTGATCTAAACTGAGTATTACCAATAGGCCTGTGAGGGACTACAAAAACAGAGGGAGTATCTTTTTCTGTATGAGACTTAAGCCGTATCTCCTCAGCTAACAGTTCACTAACTACTGAATCAACAGAAGGCAGTGGATTGCGATGCAAAATAGTCCCACGAAGTCCCTCAAAATCATCACGAAGAGCCATCAAAAATTGAACCAAACGCTGCTCTTCTCTTCTGGCAATATATGGAGCAAAAGCCATTATCTCTGCAGATTCTGTTAGTGCTAATTGGTCCCATAAATCTGTCATAGCATCATAAAATTCCTGCACACTCATATTTTTTTGTTGTAAAGCACGAATATCAATTTCCAACTGATACTGTTTTGCAAAATTAGATTGTGTGTATAACTTTGCCAAATAATCCCAAACTTCCTTAGCAGTTTCAAATTTTGCCAATTGCATTCCTATTGTGTGCTTCACAGAATTATTAATCCAAGTGATGATCTTTGAATTATCAGATTCCCAAACATCTACCAATTTCATATAATTTTCTGCTTTCTCATCCCTAGGTTTAACGAAAGTTCCAGAAACATAACCCCATAATTTCTTACCTTTCAAAAAATTTTTCATTACATAACTCCAATATGTATAATTTTTCCCAACCAATTGCACACTAATTGACTGAAGAGGATCTCTACCCTCAGCCATTTCTTTCTGTTAAAACGGCTTACCTTACTAACACTCTCGGGATGATACCCAAAATGATAATCTGGTAAGAAGACAAGCCTAACTAACAGAAATATCGATTGTTTCTAAAACGAAATGCTAAGAGAAGTGCTTTTTCTGCAAACAATCTGCTGGAGAGGGCAATTCCTTCTGGATTTGCATTTGAAGAACCTTCACCAATGGCCAGCAAGATTCATCAAGATTTAAAACAGTTTCAAGCACAAGTTAGAACCAAGCCATATATACCAGGCCGCTGGAGACGGCGGAAATCTCAGATCTCGAAAATGATTACAGGAAGGCGATAAAGGAGTTTGCCCGTGAGTTGGAGAAGCTCGCTGAGTAGCTTCTAGACATTTTCTGTGCCAATCTCGGGTTCGAGGAGAGGTACATGAAGAAGGTATTCTACGGGTCGAAAGGGCCTAACTTTGGGACCAAGATCAGCAACTATCCTCCATGTCTGAAACCAGAGCTGATCAAGGGCTTGCGAGCTCACACGGATGCATGCGACATCATCCTGTTATTTCAAGATGATCAGGTTAGTGGCCTCCAGCTCCTTAAGAACGGCCGCTGGATCGACGTTCCTCGGATACCATGTTAAACAGAATATTTAAGATTGATAGACAAAAAACACGTTACTTCGGACCTGGACACGATTTGTATATATCTGGCTGTTCAGAAGAAGAAGTTATATACCCATAGAGAGCGACAAGCGGACGCGTGAACGCGGAGAAGACAGTCAGATGTGTGAACATAAGAAAGTAAACAGAAGAATATTAACACTTATTATAATATTTAACAATATGTAGCTTGCTCTTCCTTCATTTCCCCACACAGCGCCATGGGATTGGCACTCCTCTCTCTCGACATTGAATCAAATGAGATTCTTTAAAGAAAATTGGATTTGATTTCTTTTTCATCTCACTTCCTCTTTTTCATGGAGTTCAACTTTTTTCTATCCAATTGCAAGTGTGTGTGTATATATATATATATATATATATATATATATATAATTTATAAATAATACCTATCTATAAGAAATTAATAAGATATTTTGTGTTAGATAGATTTTGTTAGAAAATAATGAAGAATAGATAGAAAACATAGTTGTGAAATAGGTATGAATTATATTTCATTGGTATGTATTTCTCATTTACAGGAGTTAGGAAATTTCATAATTAAATGTAACATTTAATCATGCACAAAGAATTATTAGAACTATTGCCATCACTACTGAAAAGAATTATTATTACTATCTTAATAAAAATCTTTTATAGTAAAACAAGAGAGATAAAATATGGATGAAAAAAAATGTACAATATGCTAATATTCTATTATGATGCTCCCCTCAAAACTAAGGTTCGGGTAAGCTTTTTATAGTGACTGACCCCACCGCTTGCGCGGCCCCATACCCTAGAAATCCTCAATTGGCCCAGCCCCTTGAGGATTTTTTGGGAGGCACTGTTCCACATCCACAGAGAGTAGGATTTGTACCCGTGTCCTCTTCCCCTCCCCTAGAGTACCTCAGCCTTAGCCACTAGGACAAAGACATCATTTGGTTATGATGCTCCCCTCAAGATGTTATGTCATCTTTTGTGTCTCAATGTTGAGTTTTTATGAATAGGCTAACATGATTATCACATAAAATCCTTGATCCTATTTGATGAGCTTCGATTTCATACATTTTGAAGCTCATATATGTATATAAGACCTTCTGAGAAATATGCTTAATTTGATCATCACCCTTAATATATCCTCTTTTAATTTATGTAATACACACAATACTATCTTTATATAGTATTGTCAGAGTATCTAAGATAAAGAATGATCCACATGACTCTTGAATATGTTTTATCATATATTTTAAGTATGCACATTCATAGTTGGCTTCATGAATTAACAATATTTCTAAATAATCTAAGGAAAAGGTGACAACTATTTATCTAACTGATCTCCATGATATTACATCACTCCCATAAGTCAAAACATATATTATCTTTGATCGAGCTTTATGAGGATTTGAAAAATATCATATATCTATATATCCAATCAATTATGATTTTGCTTCCTTCGAATAGTATAAGCTCATGTCACTTGCCCATGAAAGTATTATTAATATATGTTTAATCTCATTCTAATGCCTTTTAGTTGGGGCAGAACTATATTTTGCTAATAAATTGATAAAGAATATTATATATGATCTAATACAATTGGTAAGATACATTAATATACTAATTGCACTTAGATATAATACTTATAGACCCTGTAATTTTTTATTGAATGAATATATATATATATATATGTATGTGTGTGTGTGTGTGTGTGTTGATTGATGATCTAATAAACTATTGGAATAATGCATGATCTACATATTAAGATAATATATTATTTTTCTAAATCTTTCATTTTTTTTAACAATTAGTTGTTTTTATGAGCTCTTTAGAAGTTCCCATAAGATTTAAATTATTCACATATAATATAATTATTATAAGCCTGATTTCTAATTTTTTAATGAACACACATGAACAAATTGGATTATTTATATATCTTTCTTTTAATAAATATCTACTCAAATGATTATTGTTGCCGAATTATGTTAATTCATATAGAAATTTATATAGGTTGGTTGAGTGCGTTTTGAGGTTTTATATTAGTTGGTTCTGATAATTTAAATCTTTTAGGAATTTTCATATATATATATATATATATATTATCAACATCTATAGACTCATATAAATAGGTTGTAACAACATCCTTGAGATGCATATCAAGTCTTTTAGGAACTATTAAACTTATCAAGTATCGAAATGTGATTACATCTATGATAGGAAAATAAGTTTTCTCATATTCTATATCAGGTAATTGTGAGAAACCTTGAGCAACAAGTCATGCTTTATGTCATGTAATTTCATTATTTTCATTTTTTTATCACAAATACTTATTTATATTCAACATGTTTAATACTTTTAGGTGTTTGAACTATAAATCTAAATATCTCTTATTTTGCTAATTGAGTTTAGTTCTATTTGGATTGCTTCTTTTCATTTTGTCCAATCATTCATTTTTCAACATCAATCAGCAATTTCTGATTCTTGATCTTCATTTTTTAAATAATATCCATAGCTACATGGAACATAAATATATTATCTACGATAATTTTATTGTGGTTAATTCCTTGTTTCTCTTATGTGAATAATTTATCATTCATTTATATTGACTCTTTTGTAGCGATAAGCTCTTCAATAATACTAAGCCTTTTGTATTTTGTTCCTTTTTATTTTTGTATGAACTGAATCTTTTAAGCTAATCGGTCTATCATGCTTCATACATATCTTAGGAATTACTTGTCGCGACATTATTAAATTATCACACAAGGACAACATTATGTGTTGGAGTATTCTCTACTGGTATACATAACTATGTTACTTTCTTTGTATCCTTGAAGACACTGGGTAATAGATTTGCATGTTCTTACAAATTAATAATCTTTTAAAACCCTAGTTCACACTTCCTTATACAGGGAACAAGATGAGACAATGTTGATATATTTTATGTAATAACTAATACCTCATCATTCTTCTAGAACCAACTTGCATCCACTAATGGTTGGAATATATATTCATTAAAATCACAATCCATAAAGTTCGAAGTAAAGATATTACTCATTAAAAATTTCAAATAATAGATAATGGTGAAAGAAGTAAATCTAACATATATTTCAAGTCAATATTGAGGGCCTAACTTAGTATATTGAGGTGAAGCTATAAAAAGATAAACAACACAACAAAAAATACATACATACGAGATATTAAGTTGGGAACCAAAAATAATTTGTAAAGGAAAGAATTAAAAATTAGTTGAAGGATGAATTCGCATTAGAGTGACAACATAAAAAAATGGTATGTCCCCAAGTAGATAGAGACAATTGTGTTCTCACGAGTAAATGCCTTTACAAATTGAGTATGTGCAACATGATGTTCAATACCAATACTAACTAACATATAATAATTAAGTAATATCTGAAATGAGAATTTGACATTATTTTCAATATGAATTATCTTAATAGAATTAGTAAGAAATTATGTCTTTAGTTGAATCAATTTGACAAAAATCAATATTTCTAGCTGAAAGAAGTCAAGCATATGACAAATGAATGGAACTATCAATTAAAATCATAAAAAAACAAAAGGTCTATTTGGTTTTGGTGGATGAATTGGCCCACAAATATCACCTTGAATTCATTCTAGAAACATTGTCAATTTAAATTTAACTTTGGTAAATAAAGGATTTATATTTCTTCCCCAGTGATATTCCTCTGCATCATTCTTCTCATTTAACTCCTTATGAAATATTTTGAAAATTTTCTCGAATGATTAACCATATATTAGCTTTTCATTTGTTGGTTGAAAAAAAGGAAAAAAAAATAATGGAAAAGAAAAGGACAAAAAAATTCAACAATTAAAATAAGATAACAAAATAAGAAAGCAAATCTGTCAAAATAATGATATATAATCTACATAAAAGAATTATCCTTTCTCAAGGATAATTACGTCAAACCACATAGATTATAAAACTAAATAATCTATGATAATAATGCTAAAAACTTATTGCAACTTTGTTGTATTGTCTAATTTTATTGAAATTTTTTTTGTGTGCAAGTAACATGGTTATAATCATTAGGCATAAGAATATTTTAGTTTTTCAAAAGATCCCCAAAACAATTATTAATAATATGATGAATCATAGAAAAACTAAGATGGCCAAGATATTCATTCAAATCATAAATATTTTTGAGTCGTAGTAGTTAATGATAATATATGACTCAATGAGTCTGATGATCATTTGATATAATTTACTTGAATAAGAAGAGTATTTTTCTAAGATATATTTGTTTTCAGAGACAATCAAAGGAATGAGAAAATCTTCATTATAATCACTATTCATAGTTTCAATAATATAGCCATTTTGGATAATATCATTAAAATTAAGAAGATTTCAGTTAGAGTTAGCAAATTAAAGAGCATCATTGATCAGATTTTATTTATACTTATATGTTATTAACCTTTTAAAATCTTCATCAAAGTAATGGAGAAGGAATATTGAAACTCTAGTAGGGTCCTACATAGATATATCGTTTTCTTTTTTTAATATTATTTATAAGATTCATTGTATTTGGATGAATTTTAGTATCAGAAAATAAGATAAGTAGTTTTTTTCCAAAAATATTGAGAGTGAAAAACTCAAGCTTTTTCAAGTTTGATATTATCTAAAAACTATACATGCAATAATTTAATTAAAAATATTTCAACTTTTCAAAATAAAATAATCTATCAATATTTCATTATATAAATAATAGTTGGTAAAAATAAATAAATAAATAAAAATCCTCAGTTTTATTTATTTATTTGTGGGCTATGATCACTTTTAAAAAAATATATAAATAAATTTGTATAAAACTTCTGGCTATTTATTATTCATTCTATAGTTTTTGGCTATACAATATTATTTTGTATAAATTGTAGTTATATGGTATAATAAAAAAAGAATTATGTATCTTATGAATAATTTCTGGCTATGTATTTGTAATTTTATAATTTTGTCTCATAACATTTGGATATGAGTATGCATAGTATCTAACTATGTATTTGGATTTTTATAACATAATATTAGATTTTGAGCAATGTTGCACCTTTTTAAAGTGTTAAAACTTGTTATATGTAGCACAACACCATAAATTTGTTAGGCAATTGTATATCTTCTATTGAAATCTATAAATATATAGATCATACAAGTAATAAAGAAGTTGTAAGTCATTATATTCATCTCATAAGAATTGTATGCGCATTTTGATCAACCAACTTAAATTAACTATTGCTCAAGTTGAGAAGATAAATATGTATCTGGGATAGATACTTAAGAATCTTGGGTTAGTCTACTTCCTTATGTGTGATGATTTTTTCTTTAATATTAGGGTAATATCATGCTTGATTATTGTACGAATGGTAAGATGATATAAATTTCTTTTTTCTTAGTATACAAAGTGGTTATTAATCATAAAGTATCACTACTAAGGATGATTCCATTATAATTATGCCATTGGTATTCTACCACCAAAACAACTTACTCTATTTATGAATCTATCACATTTCTACTCCTTTTATGTAATATGTTAACTGATCTTGATGACCACTTTTAGTGTATATTTTTATTCAATAACCTCAATAGTCATAAAAGACAAAAATAATGTGGTAATAATTTTATTTGAGCCTTTTGACTTCATGAGCATCATGCTGACATCAATAAAATGTCTCTCTACTAATTTTACATATGAAAGTCATACAAGATAAGATGATTACAATGATATCATCATCTTATGAAATACAACCCCTTGGATATTTTATATGGCAATTCTATCACCATCTACCATGACCAACACATGACTCCCACACTATGATGAAAATTCTAGGTCAGATATTCTATATAAATCATATATTATTTGAAGGCCAATTTTTTTTTAATTTTTGCACATTAGAACGGTCATAATTATTATGTTTATGCTTTCGATGTCAAGAATATTATACTTACATTAATTTAACTTACATAAATATAGAATTCTCATATATAGGCTCAATTCACAATATAAGAATAGAAGGGTCATCACTTTCTTTGATGTCAATCTCATGAGTATATCTGATGATTTACTATCTTACTATCCATCATGATGAATATACATAAACCTATTTAGTGTTGAAATTCTAAATCTTTGTTCAATAAACATTCATATCCATCAACATTCAAAACATATTAAATTTCATAATTTATTATTATAAATCACCAATCTTCATACATAAATAAAAACCAACCCTATATTTCTAAAAAGCCCAACTTTGGGAAAGATTTTTGTGATAGAATTGGTGCATCATCTTGTTGAATCAAAGGTTTCTAATAATAGTTGGCATGAGGATCTTGGTTTCAAACTTAGTTTGTAAATTATCTTTGTTTGTATTTGGCTTGAATTTGTCTCTAATTGGGGAATTGGAGTTTATGCATTTTTAGTTATGGCATGTTCTTGACCTAAAAAATCTAATCCACTCTATCATACTTGAAATTCCTTAACACCACCTTTTACATCATCAGAGTCCTATCGTGTACTAAAGTAGATCATCAAATTGAAAGTTACAACTTAGGTTGAGGTCATGACATTTGATGTTCTTTGAATCTTCTTTATAGCACAAAGTTATTGTTACAAAGGAATGTCATGATTGATAAAGTTTCTCTATGGAACACATAGTCACAATGGCAAGTATTCTCACAACTATGGAAGTTCCTCTCTAGAATACACAGTCACAATGACAAAATTACAATGATTAAGGAAAATTCTCTTTAGAATAAAAATTCATGGTAATAAAAAATGTCATGACTGAGATAATTCATCTCTAGAGAAAATAATTATGGTATAAAAAAAACCATAACTAAGGAAGTTCCTCTTTGGACCACAAAATCATGATGAGAATAAAGTTCCTAATTGAGGAAAATCAGCTTTAGAGCACAAAGTCATGGTAGTAAAGATTGTCACAACTAAAAATTATATCATGTTATATGATATTCATTCCGTAAAGAATATGTAATGGTAATAAAAATGTCACAACTATGTTTACCTATTTAGCACCTAGTTGTCATGACGAAGAAATAATATCATAACCTAATTTATATTTAGAACAAATGAGATTGTGAAACTAAGATAATGTCATAGTATTAAAAAATATGTTGTACAATAAAAGATTATGATAACTAGGTGGTTGATTTTTGATATGCAAAGATTGCTACAACTTTTTTATTGAGTCAGAAAAGAAATGCTATCATGACTTCTTAATAGACATGTACTAGTTAAAAATGTTAGCAGATTAGAAATCTCAAGACTTTTTTATTGCTCTTCTACCCTTCATTTTAGATTTCCACCAAGTCCACTATTTATACCCAAATTATATATGATTCCACTATTATTTATCTAAACACATCAAAAACACAATTTAGTGACATAATTACATTTAAGGCTCATTTTCAAATGTAATAACATTATAAAAATATTTTAAACACGCACAAATACGTAGTACGTTAAATGTCGAGCTAACTTTCATATTAAAATATTTGCTTTATTTGAAAGAATGTCTTCTCTCTCTCTCTCTCTATGAAGCTTTGTCTAGAACACGAGTATGAATGAAATAACAAAAAGTAAGCCCACAACTTATCAAGATGGAGAACAAGGTGACATACTGATTAGTCCCTTATATTAAACTTTTTTTTTGAAGGAATAACACTTTGGAAGGCTCAAATCATATTATGGTTAAGAAAACATTTTTAAAATATCCACAAAATAATATTATATTGAAACTATGAATAAATATAATAAAGATTTTTTATATATCACCTCTATAATTTCTAGAAAATGGATCGTTATAAAAATGCTCACAGCATTTGCTTCTAGGTTATATCATATGACCATAAGTTCAATTGAGTCATATGATGTAATGAACTAGAAATTCAAAGACTCAGATTTTTACTCTTAGGGATAAGAGGCTAGGTCACCTTGGATCTTCAATGATGTGACAAATCATATAACAATCACATTGACATCTATTAAAGAACTAAAAAATTTTTGTGCCTATAAATTTTTTTGTGATACTTGTTCATAAAGTATGTTAATAGTTAGACCATCATTTAATAAAATAATGTCAAAATTACTAGTCTTTTTAGAAAGAATACATAAAGATATATGTGTACCTATTTATCCAACATGTAGATCTTTTGATTATTTAATGATCCTCATACATGTCTCCACTAAATTGTCACATGTATGTCTTCTTTTTATAAGAAATATTTTCTTTGCTAGGCTCCTTACATAAATGATCAAAATAAGAATGCAATTCTATGATTGTTCAATCAATACAATAAAACATGATAATGCTAGTGAATTTACCTGATAAACACTCAATGACTATTGTATGTCAATTAGGATAAATATTGAACATCTTGTTGCTCATGTTAAACCTAAAATAGTTTGGCATAGTCATTGATCAAATATCTTTAATTAATAGATAGATCACTACTAAATGAAGGCCAAATTATCAATATCTACATAAGGACATGTTATGCATACTACAAGTCCAATAAGAATTAAACTAATATCTTACCATGAGTACTTCCCTTTAACTTGTATAATGTTAGTTGTGTAATTCAATTACCAATTACACCCCCATAATTTTCCAAAATGAGTCCACAACATGGACTCAGAATTTATGTTGGTTTTGATTTTCTATCATAAGATATTTGAAACTCTTAATGAGAAATATTTTTAGAGCCAAATGTAAAAATTATTAATTTAATGAAATTATATTCTCATATTTTGGAGGAAGAAAAATTGATTCTAGAAAAATGATGAAAATTTACTTATAAAATCAACATGAATAGGAAGTTCAAAAAATCATTAATTTATAAAATCTTGCAAATTAATTACCCGGTAAATTCATTGATGCAAAAAAAAAAACACATTCATATATCTCATTTATAAATATTCTCGTATGGATTGAGATCCCTAACAGACATAAAGCTAATCACAAGATGTGGGTCCTTGAAAGAAAAGAATATAAACAAAGTAAAACGCCCCTCTAGAAAAACATGATGAACAATGAGCTCTTGTAGAGTCACGTGGTAAACTACAAGCATTGCAGAAACACATTGAAAAGCAAACTCCCGAAAATGGGTAAAAATTTACAAATGTTTCCAAAAGAGATAAAGGTACCTAAAAATTATGATATTTCAATAAGTTAAGTGCACACAAGTATAAAATATGATCGAAATAATTTTACTATGGATAATATATTTACTTTCCAAGTGACCTTAGACATCATATAAAATGATAATTATGATCTCAATTCACAAAATGTGGATGAATGTAAAAATAATAATAATTCACCAAAATAAAAAAAGATTATAAAAAAAATTATATTTATTAATAAAACAAAAAAGTGTTTAGACCTATAGTCCAAATACCTACAAGTATAAACCTATTGGGTACAAATAGGCATTTAAATATAGCATGATGAAAACAATCATATCATAAGGTATAAAACATAATTAGTAGTCCGAGGTTTCTCATAAGATATAATATTGATATGAGGAAGCATATTCACCCATTATGGAATGCAATCACATTACATTTTATGATAAGTTTGATAAAATATGAAAGAGTAGATATATATCACATAGATAATATTATTATTGCATATTTATATGGATCCATGATAGTGATATACACAAAAAATAATCCCTGAAGTATTTAAATTGTCTAAAACAATTAGTACAAAACCTTATTGCATGTACTAAATTAAGCTACAATAATCTTTGTATGAATTAATACAATCATCTTGGTGAATATTTACTAAAAGAAGAGTGTGTGAAGTCCTATATGCTCGTGTATTTTTATTAAGTATAATAAGAAATCAGATTTGTAATTATTGCTATTTATGTTAATTTAAATCTTGTGGACACTCCTAAAGAACTGCAAAAATAATGAAATATTTAAAAAAGGAATTTGAAATTAAAGATTTCAAAAAAATAAAAGTTTGACTAATCTTTCAAATCAAGTATTTTCCAAATGGAGTATTAGTTCATCAATCAATATATATATGAAGAAAATATAGAAGTATTTTAATATAAATAAAATACAACCATTAACTAACTTTATGGGTGTTCGATCACTTGATGTGAAAAAAAAAAAAACTCATTTTGTCTAGTAAAAAGAGTGAGAAATTAATTAGTCATAAAGTATCATATCTTAGTGCTATTGGTGCACTTGTGCACCTTGTTAGTTATACTCATCTAGATAATTTTTTTTCAGCCAATTTATTAGCCAAGTACAATTCTACTCTAACTAGAAGTCATTGGAATTGTATTAAAAATGTATTTTGTTATCTTCATAGAAATACTAATGTGAGACTATTTTATTCAAATGATTCAAAACAAAAACTAATAGGATATATAGGTGCATGATATCTATAAGATCTACATAAAGATACATTGCAAAGTGAGTATGTGTTTAATTATAATGGAATTACTAACTCATGGAAATCTATCAAACTTACAATGGTGCTCACATTTTCAAATCATTCAGAGATTCTCGCAATTCATGAGATAGGTCATTAATGCATTTGGTTAAGATTTATGATTAAATATATTCAAAAAATCATATGGACTCATTTTTATCAAAAATAACCTAATGATCTTATTCAAAAAAAATACAACATGCATTGTACAAATCAAATGGGGTTATATCAAGACAGATAAAATCAAGTATATTTCACAAAAATTCTTTTATAAGCATTAATTCAAGAAAAATGGTGAAATTGATATTAGTGCATTATACTTTTTCTCCTTTCTTTCAAGTTTTTTCAGTGGGTTTTATTGGCAAGGTTTTTAATGAGAGTCCTAACAAATCAAGAACATTCTATTCTTTTCTTCGATGTTGATTATTATTCATGGAGGAGTATTGTGAAACATGTGAATCAATAATTATGAAATATATGAATGAACAAGTTTATTCATGAGAATGAATAGAGGCAACTATGATGCACATATAATGGGATTTTTATCCTCGTGTAGAGCACCAAATAATAGAACTCTCATTCTCTATAAACATTCATTCTCTCTTATTCTATCTCTTTCCAATTCTATTTTCACTTCTATAATTATTTCACAACGAATTCAATAATTTTTATTATTATTCTAATTGTTAAAATTCATACATTTATAAAGCCTGATATATACAAGATGTTTATACAAGTTTTCTTCCTTTCAATTTTCAAAATTTCAAAAGTTATTAGACAAAAAAAAACATGATTTGAGGAGAGTGGAAAGCCTTATATATAATTTTTATAATTTCCAATTCTATTTAGAAAAAAATTTATAATTTCCAATCCTATTTAGAAAGCAGGATATGAGATTTTTATCTTTCAATGTTGGGCTTGTCTCAAGATATTTATATCGATTAAATATTGACTCATTTTAGAATGTAAAATAGCAAGAAATATTTTCTTCCTTTCAAGCATGAAATTGCCCTATCAAAGGATCAATATTCCAACATACCTAACAAGATAGAGAAAATAAAAGTACTTATATTGTTATATATTTGTAGATTTAAGCTTGATATATATAATACTTTGTACTATACCTAATATATACTTTATTATTTGCTTAGTCATCATATATCAATCTAACCCATGAGAAAAATATTAAACTATTAAAACACATAATCAAATATCTAAAAAGGATTAGAAATTATATGTTGGTATACCTAGTGAACAATCTTATACTTATTGGGTATACAGACTCTGATTTCCAATTAGATAAGCATTTGAGAAAGTTCATCTTGGGTTATGTGTTTATCTTGGAGAGTAGAGGCATACGTTTGTGGGGTATTAAGCAATTATGTATTGCTAATTCTACCATTGAGGCAAAATAAATGGTAGCCTAGGAGGAAAAACCAAAAAGACTATATGGCTTAAAAACTTCTTGATAGTTATTGGGGCCATTTCTTTTGTGTAATTGCCTATTATACTTTAATGTGTTAATAGTAAGGTATATGTTAACTCAAAAAAACCTAGAACACATAAGAAAGCAAGACACATTTAGCAAAAATACCATCCGATAAGAAATATTTTGAAAAAAAAAGAGATATAGTGGTGACCAAGGTAGTGTCAACTTACAACCTAGTGGATCTTTTTATGAAAAGTTTACTATCAAAGTCTTATGAAAGGCTTGTGGCATGAATGAGAGTAAGATGTGTTATATCATGACTTTAAGTCTGAGTGAGAGATTATTGAAATCATTTTATACAAAAACTTAATCTTTATTTGTTTGTCCCTTTTGTTGTTCTTCTTGTATAGATTCATTTTGAGTTACTTTTAAATTGCAATGAGATGAGATTGTGTTTAAAATTAAAAAAAATACATACATCATTTATTCTACATAGTAGATGATATAGTGTATAGAGTTTGACTTATATATAGAAGATCAAATCATCAATTCTTATAGAATCATAGATTATTATTTATAATCTAATAGAATTAGACACTCTGTTGATAAAGATTATAGTCCAAGATTGCAATAGGTTTTTCTTGACTATAAGAAATGGTAAAACATCTAACTTTTTGTGCTAGAGTACTTGTGTGCATTAAATGAGACTAAAATAGTATAATTACTTTATATTGACATGTAAAATAAATACACACTATCTTTATTACAAATACTATTACTCTCAAACTTGACATAATTAATAAATATATGTGTTTATAATTAGTTATTGTGACACATAAAATGTTAGATTTATAATTAGATTAATATGCTTCGTGAATTGGATTAATTTATCAATTATATGATGATTGTTGATTATTGATGGAATATGTGTCCTATAAAATATATTGATGATACCCCCTTAAAGATGTTTAAAAGTTTCAATATTATCAAATCATGTAGGTGGATTTTAATTTAGCATATTGAATAAGTTTGGTAGAATGACTCAAGGTAATATGCATGAGAATTGTTGAATTGAATTATCAGTAACTTAATTCAATTAATGGAAATTTGTAATCTTAACACGGAGAGTTGTAAAAGAGTTGAATGACAAAGGGCATGAGTTATTTAGAAAAATGAGCGAATGTAATTATAATTATATAGTGGTATAAATAATAATTAATATGAATTATGATATATATTATTTACATCGGAAGCCTGAGATCTTATTTGTATAAGGGTCACTTTCATAGTCTGATTCGGTGCCATAAGAAATAAAAAAGTTAAAATTGATGATTTAGTTTATTTAATTAGAGTATGTATGTATGTAAAATCAAGATAATTAATTTGGTTAAATTAAATTAATTATATTTATTAATTGATATAAATTAAGATCAAATTAATTAAGTGATTATATATATATATATATATATTAAATTGAATCTTTAATATAATTTAAATAAATAAAATAACAAGGAAACAATTCACATCACTTGTATAAAATGATATTACATATATTTTATTTTATTTTATTTTATTTATTATGTTTCATAAATTATGGTAAAAGGACGCACACCTTATTACTGTGCTTCCTTCTTCCTTGCATCAAATGGAAGATAAGGAACACTAGAGAAGCCTCTATCCACAGAAACTCCACTCACAACTATTGTATGTGTTGAATTTGAATCAATCTAATACAATCTTTGTTTAAGAAGATAAAAACATAAAAATATTTTTTTTATATGCGATGGCATTGAATCCACTGAGCTCCAACAAAAATATTTCACATTGTTTATCCACGGTACTACACATATATAAAACAAACAAACAAAAAACAAAATGATAACAACTTTAAAACAAAACGAGTAAGTTTAAAATAATAATTATATATTTGTATTAAATTAACCAATTAAAAAAATAACCAAAATAAAACACAATCTATGTAATTCGAGTAAACCCAACAATATATATATATATATTTGCATACATATATACTATATACTTACAAACATATATATATATATATTATTATATATATTTATTTCATATGTATAAACATATGCTACATATTTGTTAAACATGTTAATAAATTTCAAGTTTATTTTTTTTTTGAAAATTGTGTTTTTGTTTGTTTTTTTTTATGCTTGTTGACATTTTTGGCTTTTTGGTTTTCATTATGAGTGTAAGTGTGTAGTAAGAAATGTTTGTTTTTCTACATTTTTATAAAATTTTAAAATTTATTGCATTTTTTATTAATTGTTGGATTGAGTATTTGTTCCTCATTTTCTTGTTGAAAAACCAAGAATTTAGTGGAATGCTGAACATTAAATATGTGTCTAACTGGAATAGCCAAAGCAATTTGAATTGAATGATGGTTAAATTTTTCTGGAGAAATTCAAAATGGAAGAATTGTGTTTTTGGTATACCAAATACAAAATATTTGAAAAAAAAAACTTTTAAAAAATGTTCAAAAATACAAAATGTTTGTATTTTAGTGCACTAAAAATCAAAAAACCTAATTTTGGACTGAGCTGACACATCAGCAATAAAAAAATAATAAAAAATTATATATATAATTCAAAAGCATTTATTTAGTTAAAAACATAAGTGAGGTGCAATGCAAACCATATACTTCAGTATGTAAAATACCCTATACCACCAAACTACACAAAACAAGTATAGAGTGTCATGAATTATCATTATATATATATATATATATATATGAATATATTCTATGTATTTGTATATATTTAAATATAAATATATATAAATATAAACACATATAAATATATAAACATAAACATATATAAATATGTAAACATAATATATATTTATATATACATATATATATAAACATAAGCATATATAAATATTTTAACATATATAAATATATAAACACACACACACAACCATAAATATACATGTGTGTGTGTGTGTGTGTGAGCACTTATATTTATATATTTATATGCCTGCATATTTATATATTGTTGGGATAAAATGAGATATTGCAAAATAACAAAGAATAACTATTAGGTTGATTTAGAGGTGCCACATGTGCCGGCTTGGCCCAGCCCATTTTTTAGTTTCCCAATCAAGTCGTCATGCCAGTCACTTCACGACTTGAGAATTGCTGGCTTGGCAGGACCCGTCGGCCTGTCTTGTATCCGGTTTATGCCAGGTCTTGCTAGGACTTATTGGGTTGGGCCTGGTCATATTTGGTTTTTTCATGTAAATTTTTTTTAAAAATCTAGCTAGGTCCCCGGGCCAATTTACCGTGTCGTTTGGCTAGGCACACGGGTCATGCCTGGCCTGGCAAGAGGTACGGCTCATGCCGGCCCAGCATGGCATGAACCGCGCAAAGTGTATGCCTGACCCTGCCCACCGCACAGTTGCAAACCGTGCTTGTCGGGCCAGGCACGACTGTACAAGGCCGAGCCCTTGGCTATCCATCCCATTTGATACATATAGGTTGATTTGATATTTTTAATCTTCTTCAAAGTTCAAACTATATAATTTTTGTTATAAAATTTTACCCAAAAATGCACGTCATAAAAATAAATATATAAAATGCGCAATCAGAAAAATAAACATATAAAACTATATATTTATATATTTATTTTATCAAACTATGTAAATACATATATTTTAAACTGTCCAATATATATATATATATATATGTTTCTCTATTTATACTTGAAAGTATACAATAAATACCACAAATAACACAATCATAATAAATATCCCGCCTTCAAAATTAGTAGAATATTTATACACTCACAAAGTACCAAAATCTAAATTATTACAAATAAGACAAAATATAAAAAAATTTTAAAACACCTATAAAATTGAGTTATCAATTCTTGACGTGATATTTTAGAAGAAATTTGAGCATTATTTTCATAACATGAGCATTTCACGAACATGATATGAGCACAACATAAGCAGCATGAACATACCAAGAGTACACACAAACACATCAATCAAGAGCATAATATGATCAAAATTTCTTTAGAACACATCATGAATTTCATAGGGAATAAATACAAACTTCACATGAATCAAGCATCTAATAAAAATAACACAGAAAATGAAAGTAAATTATTTTTCTTACATATTACTAAAACATACAATAAGTTCTGTAATATGTAACAAAAATTTTAGAAGAGCAATGTGGAAGCCCATGGTACTGTGTAAAATAAAAATGGGAACAATTCTCATTTTTCTCAAACACAAGCACGCACAAAAATGGGAATCCACATTTTCACATTTTATTTTCAAATAGGATGATTCTTGTGTAAAATAAAATGGGATGATTCTTGTGTTCGCAAATAGTCATCACATGCCTTTTTGCATGGTGCATGACAATTCCCTTCTTTTTCATTTAAGCTTAAGTTTTATGTGACATATTTCTCTATGCACACATATCTTTTATAACCTCAAAATTGACTATTTTTTTGATTGATATATATGCATTTTAAATGAGAACACCCACTATCATTTAAAAAATTAAAACAAACCCCCAAAAAAAAAATCAAAACAAATAATATATCCGTCTGTCCAAAATCAGGCATACCTAACTATCTCACCCTCTACCATATTTAGTAGTCCAAGATAGGTTCTTGGTTTGAGCTTAGTGCAAGCAAGTCACAAAAACTCATTAGATTACAAAATTATTTCTCGCTTCTCATACAATAAAAATTTGTCCAAAAATTTTAATATCCTAAGAACTTACCTTTTCCCTCTAAGCCATCAGCTCTTACTTGATCCAACTGATTTTAGAGAGTAGCTGAAGTAAAAGTATTATTATTTACTTTCAATTCATAAGCTCCCCCTTGATAAGTCTGATCCCTGGAAATGGTTGAAGTAAAAATCATAATATTAGGAATTCTTTTGATATTATTGTTTATCTTGAAATAAACACCTAAAGAACCTAGATTGACTGCTCTTAATCTTCTCGAAAGAAGTTAAATAGTAGTATCACTTTCTTTAGTTGTACCAATTGTCCTACTATCACTAGGTGACTATTGAATAATGAGTATTGACTTCTTTCCTATAAAAAAATCATTATCCACACTAACTTTCTTAGGCCAATACACCTCAAATTCAATGCATGTATTTTTTCATCAAACATGTATCCAAATTCCAATCTGAGCTAGCCATAGCTGAGATAATATAGAAGAATTTAACTCTTCTACCACCCATTATAGTCAGCAAATCTTAGATAAGTTCCATTGATTTTTTTAGAACTTGCCCACATAACTTGTATTATCCAACATTCATATGGATAACAGGTCCATCCAAATCTCGGAGTTATATTGAACATCCCTAAGGGAAAGTCAGTATCTCATGTTCTTCTTCAGACAAATATCATTGATGTCTAATATTTTTGAAATTCTTCTATTGCCTATCCTGACTATTCCATAGCCTATTGTTAAAAAATCACAAACAAGTTTGGGTTTGGTGTGACGTGTAAGGTATATTATTAATTTTATTGTATAGTACTAGGCATCCTTTCGACCACATCTTTTTTCTTATACTCCTATTAAAGTTTTTTCCATTTGGGACAGTTCCTCTAAAAATATCATACTTGATTATAATAGTAGTATTTTATATGAACTTCCTTTTGAGAGAACTCCCATTTCCCTCCTCGAGTTTTGGTTTTGAGCTCGATATTCTTCTCATTTTAAGTTCTTCAAATTTGATAATGTCTAGAGAATTTCCTTGTTCCCCTCATATTGTAACCTTACTTATCAGACTTTTAGTGATGGTCATCATGGTAAGTACATTATTTAGAGTTGATGTACTTTAAGAGATTATGAGTATTTCCCTACTCTCTAGAAGTGAGCTAAAAGTAGAGAGATGTCCAAGCCTCATCGTCTAGTATTTTTTTTTATAAATAGTAGTTGATTGATCAATGATTGAAAAAAACTTAAATGAGCAACCATATCGGTTCCATTTTAATATTATATTTCAACCTATCATTGGTTTATCATAGTTTTATTTATTGTGTATTTTTCTCATATATTAATTCTAAATTTTTCAATATCTTATCAACTTTTACTAGCCAAGATATGATGGAAAGTAATTTTTCAAACTTATTGTCTGATTGTGGTAGAGGTCTTATAGTGTAAGTTTTTTCCACTAAGCATCATCCTTACTTTTTGGCTTTTGATCATCAAGAGTTGGTTCAAACAGATCCTTCATTATTAGAAGATCCATCATTTTTATTTTCCAGGTTGAATAGTTAGATGGTTCTAATCTAATCATATTAAGTGAATTATTTTCTTTATTCATATTGAAAAAATAATCAAACTCTTGAAAAATAAAAATGCTAAAACTACAGAAAGAAATCTTCTCTCTGATACCATTATTGGGGACTGACTGAGATATTGCCCGAAAACTAAGAATAGCTTCAGAATAAACTCTCGGTCTAACAATTAGGTTGATTTGAAATTTTTGTTTTTTTTTTTAAATTGTTTAAATTTTGTTAGAAAATTTTACCCAAAAATGCACCGCAAAAAAAATATTTTTTCAGGTTGCCAAAATTTGCTATCAAACTACGTAAATAAATATATTTTAAACTATATGAATATAATATATCTATACTTCTCTACTTATGTTGGAAAGTATAAAATAAACACAATAAATAATACTCAATCATAATAAATATTTTAACCCCAAAATTAGTAGAATATTTATTTACACACAAAGTCTCAATGTCCAAATTATTATAGATCATACGAAATATAAAAATATTCAAAAACACATGTAGAATTATATTTTCAATTATGGACCTAATATTTTAGAAGAAATTTGAGCACAACCATCACAGTATGAGCACAATATGAACACAATATGAACACAGCATGAGCATAGCATGATTACAATTTTTTTAGAATACTGCATGAACTCCACATGGACTGGACCCAAACTTCGCACGAATCAAGCATTCTCGTAAATATTTTTGAAACTTAGAACAAGTTATGTAATATTTAACAAAAGTTTTAAAAGAGTAATACAAACGCCTAAAGTGATGTGTACAACAAAAAATATGAATAATTTTTATTGTTCTCAACACAAACATAGATGAAAATGGAAGTTTAGGTATTTTCATTTCTTTTCGCACATGCAACTCTTTTAAAAAATGAACACACTATTCACTATTCACGCACACGAGTACACACAAGAACAATTCATGCACACTCACACTTCATGAAAAAAGCACACACGAATATGTTCATGCCAAAAACTTCATATCTTCATAGGAACATGGGAATTATCCCATGTTTCACAAGCTTCACATGCAAATATATCTTTTAAATGAGAACACTTATTCTTTAAAAAATTAAGACAAATAAAAAAAAAATAAACAAACCAAAACACATAATATTACATTCTCTCCAAAACTAGGCAGACCTAACATATATTATATTTGGTTAATGTTTAGATACTTATAGATTATATATATATATATATATATATATATATATATATATATTTATAAGTATATATATTCATGCTTTAATTGAATTATTTAGTGTAGATGGGTGATTGAAAAGTCTTATACCAAAAAGATTATAGAATTATCTTTTTAATTTTTTCTTATCATTGATGTATCAACTGAGGGTAACAGTGGATTTTTGATTTTTTGTGTATCAAAAAATAATTATTTTATATTTAGGTATATATTTTTAATTTTTTTTGTTCAAAAACTTATCTTTTTCAAATATTTTACATTTGATGAACTAAAACACAAAATCCATGCATTTTAATTGGAAAGACTTCGGCTTTGCTGAGTGGACTAAGAGCATCATCAACAGGCTCACTATTTGTTCACTTTTAGCTATTTTAGTTATCTAAATATAAAAAATTATCTCCAACTCACTCTATATTATACTCTCTATTTTATACATTACTCAAATGGCTTAACAAATTTTGAGATCCATTTGATCTCTCTAAATTTTATCTCCTTTTTTTTTTCTCTCTCTCTCACTCACTCACTCACTCTCTCTATGCTTTGATTTTATTTTGTTAAATTATTAGAAATTAGGTGTAAAATAGAGAGTGTTAGCTAAATTAGTGAATTTAATATTTAAATATATTTTGAATAGATATTTTATTAAGTATGGTTGGAGATGTGTTATGCAACGCTGCCGCTAGTGTCGCATCAGAATTCATAAATTAGATGTTGGTTATAATTAAGAGTTTTATGACTTCATCTAGGTGGGGGTGTGAGTATTAGTCTAATTTGCATCATGGGGCAAGTCAAAAGACAAGTTTGATTTAAAAAGTCAAAACTATAAGTGGGACAACTACTACTATTTATTACGATACACATAAAATTGGCATACAAACATTAAAAATCCACGACTCCGCTTCCCACCATCATCTATCCAACAATTTAATGGCAACAACAGAAATCTACTTGGTCTTCCCGTTTTGACTTTCAGCTAACACGTCAGCCATCTCCTTGATCAACTTCCACGCTCCCACCACGTGCCGTTCTTCAGTCATCGTGGCTCCCACAGAGAACCTGAGCATGAACAATCCACCGACGATCGTATGGGTCATGAAAATCCGACCCGTTCCGTTGACTCGATCGAGGAGTTTTCTGTTCAAAAACTCGATGTGGCCCAGCCCGATAGATCTCCGAGGACGAAACCGGAAGCAAACCAGCGCAAACCATCTGGGAACCACGAGTTCGAACCGCTCGTCGGATCTGACAAACCCTTCGAATATCTTCGCCAGGCGGACGTCGGATCGTATGTGCTGCTGGAGGTTGCCGACGCCGTGGTTTCTCATGACGAACCATAACCGAAGCGACTTGAATTTTCGACCTGTACCTACCTGCCAGTCCTTGTAATCAACAACCGAGTTCGTCTCGCTCGGTTTGTTTTTCAGATACTCGGGGTTCGTGCTCAATGCCTCAACTAACCGGTTGGGATTCCTCACCCACAAGCAGCAGCAGTCCAGGTAGCTAAGCAGCCATTTATGTGGACTGAGACTTATCGACTCGACCCGATCAACACCGTCTAAATAGTGCCGGAATTCGGGACATATGCATGCGCTGCCACCATACGCAGCGTCGACGTGAACCCACATGCCATAATCGTCTGCTACTCCGGCGAGCTCTCTTATTGGATCTATGGCGGTCGTCGACGTCGTCCCTACCGTCGCGCACAAATAAACTGGTATCAACCCACGTGCGATGTCTGCTTCGACTGCTAAACGGAGTGTCGCTGGCGACAGAGAGAAACCCGACTGGAGGGTCGTTGGTAGCAGCCGGATGTTGGTGGGGTTCAATCCAGCTATTTTACATGCTTTTGGAAACATGGAATGGGTTTGATCTGAACCGTAAACTACAAGCTTGGACACATTCTGCATTCCCATTTTGTTAACTACTCTTTCTCTTGCAGCTACGAGAGTTACAAGCACTGCTTCACTTGTTGTATTCTGTATGACGCCTCCACCTGAACCTGAAAGTAGCCGAGACAATATCTTAGCCATATAGAACATAAACATACTTAAATAATGAAGCACGAGGAAATGTAAATGAAAAAAAATATACATGCACGAACCAGAAAACATGAATGTTTTTGGAAGCTTGAGAATGGTGGCTAGCCAATCCATGACGACCATTTCCAGCTCAGTAGCAGCTGGGGAAGCAAGCCAATTGAATCCGACAGAATTAAAACAAGAACAAAGCATTTCTCCTAGAAACGCGGCGGTGCTAACTGTGGCAGGAAAAAATGCGAAGAAATTCGGGCTAAGCCAATGGGTCATGCTCGGGATTATGTAGTTCTGAACGTCTGAGAAGATGGCAGTAAATCGTTCTGGGTGATATGGAGGTGCTGCGGGAAGCTGTTTTCGGAGATGTCCCGGTTGAACCTGACAGAGAACTGGGTAAGATTCGATCTTCTTGTAGTAATCTGCAATAAAATCTACCATTTTATGAGCTTCTTTACGAAATTCTTCTGGGTCGAGGGGATTAAATTGAGCTGTTTCAGGGGAGTTGGCATTAAGGCTTCCCATTCGAAAATATGAATTTGCCTATATCTTTCAATCTTAACCTCCTACGTACCAACACATTGAGACCCATGAATACATATTCTTATATATACACTGCATGGGGGAAGAAAATTTTTTGGCTGTTTATGGAGTGTCTGTTAGGTTAATTAAATGTGGGGAGATGAAGGAACTTGACCTCAAATTTTGACGACGGGAGGTTGGGAAGTGATGAATAACTCGATGGAATCAATTGGTAAATTAGCAGAATATAATTCGTCATTAAAGATTATTTGTATGAAAACTAGAAGAAAAATGCTACTAGCTATATGATATGCTTTTCCCGTAAAAATATTTTACCAAGAAAATATCCTTTATTTATCATGCTGAGCCTAGTTATCATGCTGAGCCTAGTTATCATGCAAGTGATCTAATATTGTTTTTGAGCACCATGAATATAAGACAAGCTTTATTTAAGAGAGGTGGGTTCAATTTTAATAGCCTTAAGTTGGAAAGATTGAATGATTTGATAGATTAGTCCTAGATCATTACTTTTTTTGGGAGAATAAGTTTATATGTAGGATGCAATAATTCCCTTTTTAGGGTTATATATATATATATATAATTATTGAATAATTATTTAATATATATATATATATATATATATATATATATATATATATATATATATATATATATATATATATATATATAATTATTGAATAATTATTTAAATATATATATATAATTATTGAATAGATAAGAGTTTGTGTGTGTGTGTAGTATAAGTTTGTATGTAGGATGCAATAATTTCCTTTTTAGGGTTATATATATATATATATATAATTATTGAATAGATAAGAGTTTGTGTATGTGTGTGTGTGTGTGTGTAAGTTTGTATGTAGGATGCAATAATTTCTTTTTTAGGGTTATATATATATATATATATATAATTATTGAATAGATTGATCAAGCCAAAAATAAAAAAATTACTTATTAATAAGTTTTTTTAACTAGATTTAAATTATAATGTAAATTATAGGTATATTTTTAATAAATATTTAGCTCCTGTCTATTATTCATCAATAAAATAATTCCATCTTGAGTCATCCTTGGTGCAAGTACCAGTATTGATGAAATTAAAGCTTCAAATGAAATAAGAATATAAATATGGATCCACCAAATTGAGAAAATGGAAGTTGAAGAATATAAGGGGGAGTTCACCAAAGAGTCCACTCATCAAAATTCTAACATATAGTATTTGTGCGACAAGCTCGATGAGTTGACCAATTCCTCTATCCCTCTAATACTTATGGAAGATGAAGGGTGGTAGCTCAATTTTTTATTATTTATTTTAGTGCGGTGTGAGAGTGACTCCCATTGCCCTACACTTGATTGATAAATCCATTATCTCTTCTTTAACCTATAAGAAGAGAAAACAAAAAAATGTAAAATGAGGCTTTGAATCAAGGAGTGACTCCTTGTTACAAAGGGGAATCAACTTTTTTTATCAACATAATGATTCTTGAGCAAGTTGTGCCAAAGATGAGCAAAAGAAAAATAGAGCAAGAAGAGATACTTTAATTTCATATTGAATTAATGTAGACATGTATTTCTTGTTCCACTAGCTAGGATCAATTTCTCACATATATGTTTCATTTGTTCCAACCTTCTTTTTTGATGTCAAAGACTAGAAGCTACAAACAGAAGGAAAGTCATAGGTTTTGTTCCTAGTGGATGTTTTTGATCAATAGACTAAGAAGAAGGAATAAGTGACTTAGACTTGTGTAAAAGTTTTTATCTATTAGTAGTTATTAGATAGGTCATAGGCTTGGCATGATCCTTTTTTTTCATCTTATTTGAGCATAGATGATGCCTCTTTTTTCTACTACCATTTACATGGATTAAGAGTGTGTTTTAAGTGATGACTCAGTTAAAAGCACAAATTGAAGGTGGGGAAAGAAAAAAAAAAGGATTGAAAAGCAAAGCCTACTTTCGAAGGACTTTTTATATTATAAAATGAGCAAAGTAGGAAAAACAAGATTCCTAGGCTAGAAGGAAAGTGCTCGTTGTGTGGTAGCTAAGACTATGGCTTAAGAATTAAAAAGAATTTCCCATGTACTATCTTGTTCTCACAACTACAAAAAGAAGATTGTCTATATTTTTATTTATCCTTATGATCAACAAAAATTCATATGGGAGGAATGAAAATCTTTCCTAGGCCATTAGATCCACCAAGGCTGATTTTTCTAGCAAAACAAAGAGCAAGGATAGACAAATAATTAGTTAGAATCTATCCTTGTGTGCTCTAAACCTAAATTCAAATAGCTAGTTGTCTTACATGGCTTGTATCTTAAAAGAATCATGAACCACCCAAACACATTCCTATTCCCATAGGAAAGAAGAGTACACACATCTAATACTATTCTTGTATGTCCTATCTTTTAAAAGCATAAGAAGACTCATAAATAAATTAGAACTCAAAGAGAGTTAAAATGTGGGAGTGGAAGGTTTAGAAAATTGTATATACTATGTGACTTGATTATTTTCTTGGATTAAATATGTTTGCATTTGATGTAAGAGAATTGAAAGACTCTTAATCCTAGAAATCAAGGGGATTATGTTGTAGTTTGGCTAAAATTAGATTCTATTTAATTAAAATTAAAATTTAGTTTAATTTTAAGTTGATTTACTTTAATAAATATTTTATTTTTTTGATTGTATGCTTTTTATTAAAGAGCATATTGTGGAAAAATAAAAATGGGTTTCCTACATTTGTTTTTCTTCTCATTAGGGTGTTGTCAAAAAAAAATGAAAAATATAGATAAAAAATATAAAAATAAGCTTTTGAAACAATGGGAGTCACCTTAAGCAACTGGAAAAAAATATTTAATACTTTATGAAAAATAGAGTAAGGAATAGAAGAAAAAATATTGAGAGGGGAGAGAATTCTTTTACATCCTTTCTCTCATCTCTGCATATGAGACGACACAACACGGAATGGAAACTCTCCTTCTAGATCTTCAAACAATCAAAAATACATGATGCTCAAAGGAATCTCAAGTTCTTCCTTTATTATTTATTCTTCTATATGTTCTGCACACATGTAGAGCCATGTTTTCTGGAGCAAATTGTTTCTTTAAAATGCTCAATTTTATTGAACTTGGATGAACCAAAATTTCATAGTTATTTGACATAATATATAACAAATCTATTTGAGTGATATGTTCTCTTGGCTAATGTAGCTCTGCAAGTATATGAGTAATACAAGTAATAAAGTAGATATAAGTACAAATATTGATTTAATGAGAATTATTTGATAATTTGATTTAACAATAATAAACTAATTATTGTACCACTTGAATAGATATATTTGGTCTAAGTGAATATTCTCAAACTCTAGATTTGGCATATGTACTTGTGTGTGATAATGTTTCTTGATGTTGGTTCTTATTGTAATTGATTATTGGATGAATGGTAAATTAGTGTCATTTGCTCTCATGTCATACTAAGTAGTCATGATACATTACATTATTACTAGAAAGGATTATTCCCTCATAATTATCTCCTTAGTATTTTAATATCAAAGCAACGTGACAATCTGTGCTAGAGTCTTTACTATGTCTGCTCCTTTTATCTAATATGTCTATTGTCCTTGATAATTACTTCGAGTATGTACTTATATTCTCTAACCTATAATTGTATCAATGACTTGAGATAATGTGGTACTAAATTTATTTGTGTTTATATCTTCATAAGCACCATACTCATGATAATGAAACATATGTCTTTTTCAAGAATTTTATCCATGAAAATTATACTAGCAAGAATGATTTGTAGAGTTATTACTACCATATGAGTCTCCCTCACCTTCATGTGCCATTGACATACTTATCACAACCAACCACAGCTAATACATAACTCACACACTATGATAGAATTCATAGTTAAAATATTCGACTTTAAAATATTAGTGCTTTCAATTTCATGAGCACTATACTCACAATAATAAACATATATAAACTTAGGATTTTTACATATTATTTTATCTCATGTATTAAAATTGGAAGGGCTGTCACTTCCTTCTATTTGAATCACATGAATAAGTCCCATGAAATATATTTCATTATCTATCATGATTGATACTCATAAATTGATATACATGTGAAAATCCTAATTTGAGGTTCTAAAAGTGCACTTACATCAATCAATATCCAAGAACATTATAAACTAGAATTAAACTCATTTATTCAAGTATCCATTATAAAATAATTATATAATCAACCTTAGAATTCAATTTGTTGGACATTGGGGATAAATTCATGTGAGATATGTGAAAAGTCATATCATGGATTACAGGGTTTGCAATGAATGACCAAACTAATTTTCAAGGATACTCTAATTCTAACTGGCCTTGTTTTTTCTTCGACTTGGATTTGTCATAAATTTAGGTTGAGGTCTTGGTGCTTAGGTTTGGAATACATCATAGTCTTTTTTTTTCTCCTCTAATTGCTCTCTTTTCTCATTCTTTGTTTTGATTTCTTAAAGTGTAGCTTTTATACTGTGGAAATATTTATGATATTTTATGCTGGGCATTGCAAGTGCGACACAAAATTGAGGTCACAACTTTATCATCTATTCAGATTCTCATTGTAGTATAATTTTTGTAGCATTGTGAATGACCATGAATGATGCTTAAACTCTTGCTAAAACAAAGTCACAATTTTGAGAATTAGCTGTGGCTTTGGTCTTAGTTTTGTGATCAAAATAACATAGTGTTGGGATTATCATGACCAAGTCAAATTCTCTCTATAATAAAAAGTGAATTAGTTATGGCATTGTGTTGGCTTCATGGGTGAAGTATCATGATGTTATGCATATCACAACTAAGTCAAATACTTTATGCAATACAAAGTTATAGTATTAAATATTATCATGGCTTTAATATTTTCTATCTAGAGCACAAAACCATGATATTGAAAAAGTTATGACTTGAGTAATTGCTCTATGGAATAAAATGACATGTTAGAAAAAGAGGTGACCTATATCTATTAATATTTTGGCACTATTTAAATAAGTTTCTACTCTAGAATATACTACAACTACTCGTACCAACGAGGTACTCAACTACCATGACATGAAAATAATATCATGACCATTAAGTAGTTTAGAACTAGTATGGTTGTGACTCCAAGAAAGTATCGTGAGCATGATAATTATGTTGCATAATAAAATAATTGTATCAACTTAGTAATAAAGTCATAACATACAAAGAATATCATAACTATTTTGGTAGAGTTATGACATGAAAATTGACATGATTCTTGATCGTTTCTCTCTTTTGCAAGTCTTTATCTACCAAATTAACATATATAACCCAAATTATCTTCTATTTCACTAATATTCATCATTTTTTTCATAAAAATAAGCTTTTAGAGATACATTTACGATAACCATTAGTATTCATGCAAATACTTCATATTTTACTCTCTAAATAATACCATTTATTTGGTATTTTGAATACCGAAGATATATGCATTATTTAGGTTCCTACAAAGTTTGGGTTGCTGCAAGGTTTGGGTTGTTACTTAGGTTCACATTGAGTTTGTTATAAGTATGTTCGATTTGGTTTTTCTTTGATATTTTGGTTGTGGTGTTGTCCATAGTGTGCTCATGTGTGAAGCACAATAAAAATATGTGGGTTCTTGGGATTTTTTTTTCTAGAATACATGAAGAGCATCAATAAAAGGATACGCTCAGATTTGGGAAGCTAATTTGCAAGAAATTTATTTTAAATCTAGGCTTTTTCAATTATTGTTTTTTATTTTATAAAATTTAATACTAACGCATGTGCTTGGTTATGGTTTGTCTTTGTTTCTTGTGATTTTGGTATTTTTTAATTGTTGCAATGTATGTTTCAATAGCTTGTATTTTCTATTATATTTGTTTTTTTTTTGTGGTTGTATGTTTATATTTTAATTCTTTATGGATTTGATTTAATTGTGTGTGGACTACATTTAATATTTTGGTTGCAAAACCACAACTAAATTTTTTTTACTAATCTCACCATAATTTTTGAAATTTATATGTAGTTTATATGCATGCATATGCATTTGCATGTTAGTTTTGTAACTCCATTGTATTTTGTAAATGTTTGAAAAATAGAAATTTATTTTAAAATATAAGTTAGAAATTTCTACAATTAATAAATTAGTTTCTATCAATGAGAAAAGTTTCGTTACATGATTATTAGTATTGAAACGATGGTTTTACTAAACAAATAGTATCATAGTACTCTAAAACCTACGAGTCTTATTTGAAATGGTTAATAATTATGGTAATTCAAATGTTTGTCTATATAGAGATTGGTTGTTCGGATATTCTATATAATAGAATACAACTCATTTGAGATGACTAGGTTGGAATTGTCCAACTATCTGATCTATAATGTAAAAAATTAAAATTTTTTTTATAATCAGGAATTTGTTACCCCTAGTTTTTTAGTGAATCAAATCTAGAATGAATGATTCAAAAAGATTGGATGAGAGTGCATTGCAAGGCCTTCAGCATGATTCAACAATAGGCTAGATTAAGCACATTTCCACATTTCTCTCAACTAACAAAAGTGAATGGCTTGTAGCAAAAAGTAGATTCAATGTTCAAGAAAAATACATTGAGGATGAGATGATGTTAATTCGTCATCTACCCAACCTAAGCATCAGGGGGAAGCTAACATATTCGTAAATAAAAGCAACTTCTAAGAAATAGTTAACCAACTGACATTGTTGAACGTGATTTTGGAACATAGGCTTCAGGTTTATTTAGTCCTTACTTTGCTTCTCAATATGTGTGAAATACTGATTATATCATCGAGAATCTAATTCATGAATAGCATACTCTCTATAAATATACTTAAGGATACTATGATAATGAGACAACGATATGTAATAAAAAGAAACTTCTATATGTATTATCATTTTAGAAAATGAGATGAGAAATTGGATCACCAATAGGCACTCACTAGAATAGGCAAGGAAGTATCTTTCCAGGGGGTAGCATTGGAGTAAAACTTTGATAAAATATTACTACTATGATTAAGTAAAATAATTCAAATGAGATTGTCAAAAGTTGTGGAAACTTCTATGGGAACGTAGAAGAGAAGATGTTGTCAAGAGAGTTATAAACTCATTTGCTACATGGGTTGATATTTTCTAGGTTAGAGATGTTGGTCTTGCCAACAAGGTAAATCAAGTGTAATTGGGTCGATGATTTGTTAACCATTTTTTATGTCACTCTGAATTTTTACTGATATATAGCATATAAGTTTGGTGACATTTGCATAGTCAAGATAGACAATAGTTGGTGTTAGACATTGAGGATGTTAGACATCATGCATGTATTTCTAGTGATGAACACCACCTACCAATTGGTTTGGAGAGTTGTATGATATGTCTTAGATATTCAAATGTGCTTGTTATTTATGAGAATGGTGGATAATGTAGGTCATGTGGAAAGATTCAATTAAGACTAAAAGAAGTAGGGGGAAATTGTCATTGATAATTGAGAGGGATACAAATGTACACCATGTATGTTATTCAAGCTAGAGTTTTTCTAGATTTAATGAGTACTTTATAAGAAAAAGAAAATATTTACTCTAGATAGTACATATTAGGACACATGGATGATCAATTTCCACAAAAAAATAATATTCATATGTTATTTAGTGTCATTTAGTAGTGGGTAGATACCTAACATGATTAAGAAGACATATTTTTTTATCACGTTCAATCCATTCTTTGAGGAGATCAAGAATAGTTGATCTAGTTATCTCAAGTACTTATTCTAAGACAAGTTTAATTCTCTTAAGTATTATATCTTCCATGACATCTTTTACTTACTCTGCTCACGAGAATCAATTAAATAGAGAGGGAGCATATTCATTAGCAAGAAAAGGAAAATCTCAATGGAAATGAGAATATTCCTAGGTGGCTTTCCAACAAAGACCAACTTTTTGGAAACCATTTATTAGCTAAGGAATGAGAAATACTTTCAAATTCTACACGGAGAATTGACTTATACATGATTAGTATATATTAAATTTAAACCTTAGATCAATATCATTCTTCTCCCATATGGTAGATTGAGAGATTGTTGAGTCTACTAGGCCGGGTACACCAATTCAGGATAAAAATTGTTGGACAAGGATCTCATCTAATCAGTCCCATAAATATACTACTTATATAAGTAGTAATGTGGATATTTCATCTAGATATTGATCTCATAGGGATTGTGTAAGCAGTTTGATTAATCAACTATCAGTCGACTACTATTCTAGTTGAAAGAATAAGACTGTGTTTTAGATATAATTCTTTACTTTTAGGGTTGATGCATTCTATTAGGCATGATATTTTATATAAATAATTAGGATGTTAATTATTTTGAATTACCCTAGTACCTTATTGACATACAAGATAGTTATCAACTATTAGACCCTCCTCAAAGATGGTTCCCTCATATCAATTCTATCAATTCTTTACCACATAAACAATATATTATTTCTACTAGAGGGTCATCCATAAGTTAACATCTTTTAGGCAACTCATCAACTATACTTGATAATTGCTTCATATATGTATTTTTAGTCTCCACTCCCACATGCCATATAGATGTAAATTATTATGATAGTAAACATATTTGTACTTTTGACTTTATGAGCATCATACTCACATATTAACATACTTTTTTTAATCTCATTAGTAGTAGTCATAAGATAGAAAGTAACTCATATAACTATCACCACCTTATGAATCACCTCTACTTGAGCATGTGTCATGACTTACCTATCACTATCTTTCATGAGGACATGCAATTCTTATCCTAAAGTGAAACTATTAAAAAAATATTGTATAAAATACCACCACCAATTAAGGGTCAATTTTTATTAAATTTATATAATTGATTGGCTTATATAAGTGTTTATACTTTTGATTTCATAAGTGACATACTCACATGATTAAGATACTTTAATGTTAGGTTTTAACAGATAAGTTTGTCTCATATATCATGATCTTAATGATTTTCACTTATTTTAAACTATTATATGTAAGTGTGCTTCATGTAATTATAATGTTAGGTTTTAACATAATATACCTATTATGTTCAGTCACAATAGCACACAAAAACCTATCAATATAAAATCCTAATTTTAATTCAACATAATTATCAAATCTATCAATATTCAAATCACAATTAAATCCAAATATAAAGTTTATTCATAAACTATCAATCACATGTAATTAAATATAATAATTCTATACCTTAATGTAGCTTGATATTAGGAAGGAATTCACATAAAATAATTTGAAAAAGATCTTATGAAATTTTGAGTTTTCAGTGACAATACTCAAGAGTGTCTAGGAATCAAATCATAAATCTACAAAACTTGGTTTTCTTTCCTTAGAATTGTCCCTAGAAAAATTCAAAATTCACTCCCCTTTAGGATTTATCCATTAACCTTGTGTCGCCCATTTGCTCATGAATTTCTCCTATGGTTGGGTAAAATTTGGTTTTTAAATCTTATCTTTCATCTCTTTTCTCATTTTTATCCTTTTATACCCGAGCGGCTAGGTGTGAACCTTAAGTTGAAAGTCATTACTTTTTAGGAAAAAATAATAGCTTTGGCTTCTTTCTAACTTTAGAATTCTATGATACTGGAAATAGTCATGACTATACATTTAGTTTCTAAAATACAAAGACACGGCAGTGGAAATAGGTTGAGACTTTGATCACTTTTTTATATCAAATAGTCATAGTGTTGGGAATAATAATGGATTCTTATTTCATCTCTAGAACTCATAATCTTGGTATTAGGAATAGGTTGTAATTTTGGCATCTCTCTTGCATTAGATAGCCATGGTACTAGGAATAGTCATGTCTTTAATCATTTTTCAAGAGCAAAAGTCATAAACCTAGAAATAGTTATGAATCAAGTAATACTCTCTTAAATTTTATGTAGCTAAAAGTTATAGTGTTGGGAATAGTGTCATAGCTTTTGCCTTGGGACTTATTAGCTCTATAACAAAAAATTCACAATGTTATAGGCTTGCTATGACATGAAAGTAATATCATTGACATAAATACTATTATAAGATAGTATTGTTGTGACTCCGTGAAAGTTTCATCGCCAAATAAAATATATTGCATAGATGACAATTACAATGAATATTTATGTAGACTTTTGGACAAGAATAGATGAAAAAAATTATCATATAGCTTAATGAGGAGTAACAAAGTTGTAACATAAGGAATGTTATGATTTTAAATGATTTTTCATTCATCTCTTTCTCATCAAATAATAAAGTCTCAATTTCACATAAAAATTATATTATTTAACTATTATTCATCATATTATATCAAAAATTATAATTTAGTGTAATTATTCATTTAATGTTTTTTTCTATATAATACATCATGAATATTCAACAAAATAACTAGTTATATTTGACACTTTTCATACTCAACAAAAATTAGTTCAGGCAGTCAGTTGGGCTAGAACTTTAACAAATGATATATTTACTTCTAACTTCTTGAATATATTAAGAAATTTTTTGAGGTGTTCATCCAATTTACCCTTCCTAAATCATTGTAGAAATGGAAAATATATTCATCGGAAACATACCTTTAACTTTATTCTAATTCATTTCTTTCTCTTCATGGAATTGGGTAAGCTTTATTCACTCCTCTCATTCCCTATTTCTCTTTTTCTTCTTGGGTGAAACTTGATTTTACACCCACCCAGGAGAAATATCTTAATTACATGCGATGACTTCATAGTTATCATTCCTCTAATTTTACACCCATCTCTTTGGGTCTTTATTACTTTTGCTATCCTCCACAATGTATGTCAGTTCTTTGTTTGGTAAGGATTCTTCTAGTTCTTTTGATTTTTAGGTCTACAAGATTTAGCTTAGTCATAGAAATTATGTTCATTAAAGGTTGCTAAAAAAAGAAAAAAGCAAGAGAATATAAGAAAGAAAACAAAACCAAATTCAACCATCTATGTTCAAACAAGTAAACATGACATAGACTCAAATTTGAGAATAATTAACAAACATAATATTATCTAAATTACTAAAAAAGAATTATTCTTTTATAAAAATAAGTATGCTTACTCTTGTCGACTAACTAAACTAAATAATCTTTGGTAGCTGTACCAAAAACAAATTAATTTCATGACTATTTATTAAAGTTCTCCAAAATACTAAAAATCATGAAATTAATACATATTGGCCTAATTTCCATGTTTATACCTATTATCAACTACTAAAATAAACAAGAATTTTGATAAATTAAACATCGAATAAACATTGATAAGAACTAGGTACTAAAGATAATTGCTCTAATACTAAATTATAAAACCTAACACACCTCATATCTACACTAATACCAAATATTAGAATCCTTAGTATCCAAAGACAATCATTGTGATACCAAATATGACTTCTTAGCAGAAATCAGGAGCTCAAACTCAAATATAATTTGTGGTTCCTAACATAATCTCATTTCAATATCAAACTATGAATTGGTTTGAGGAATTCCTTGACATTGGTTTAGGGTTACGAGGGGACAATCATTTTTTATAGATAGAAAATATATCGCACAATGAGAGATCTCATAGAAAAAGTATGGATGCTCATTGGAGGAGATGAAGCGGGAGAGAAGAGAAACAAATAAAATAAGGAGAAAAACTTTTCATAATATTCATGTTTTGTGGCATAGCAATATTTCTCAATTGAACAAAACACACTTGTTAACTTAATTACATTTAAATCACATGCTTTTATATTGTAAATTACAAAATTTCTTAAACTAAAGTCCTAAGTCATGATAACACATAATATGTCATAACTTCATTAATGTTATAACACCATAGGATAGGGTCATGACTTGAATCCTTAATTCTTCCATCACAATAACACAAAATATGTTGTAACAAAAATATTGTTGTGATACCACAAAACATGGTAACAACACATGTCACAACTCTTCAGCATTGACACTATGAAGGTCTTTCATGTGTTGATTATGATCGTGACATTCAAAACTTAGTCACTACATAAAAGTAACCCTTTAAATCTCTTAAATGTCTACTGCACTATGGGTGGTCATGATAGTGACCTTTTCTTTTCTAATATAATATATTTATGTGATACTATTATGATGTCATAGCATTAACACTTAGCTTGCTCATACAAGTAATGACTATGCCTTTTTTTGAGGATAAGTATTACAACCTTGGAAATTTCTATTATCGAATAATATCCTCTATAATATTTAGTATCCCAAAAGTCGTCTTTGAATAATTATCATAACTTTGACACAATTAGTTATTACTCTATAATAGCCTCTATAAAAAGAACATAACTTTGACATGAGCCTATTGAAGTATATCAAGATAAAGTTGTGGCACTACTAATTTGGCCATGATCTTAAGCCCTAGTGGGATACTTGGTTGGTATGAGGAAGAATCATAGTTATTTAAATTTTTTGAGCAAAGTATTAATACAAATCCATGATAATATCGCAACCATTGAGAATGTGTCATATAATGAAAAGATTATGCTAACAAGTTGGTAAGGTCATGATGTGCAAGAATTATCTTAGTTAATAATGTATGTTAAACTATGTGAGACTTACTAATTTACCTCCTCTGCTAATATCTTTAAAAACTCATCGATTAATGACTTTATAAAGACTCTCCAACACTCTAAAAAATTTGAAATCAATACGTATTAGTTCTATTTCCATGTATATACATCATTATCAAATATCAAAATACACAAGAATATTCTATAATTTGAACACCTAATAAAAGTCATGAAAATTCTTTTATCAAGACATATATACACCTTTCATAGTCGTTAGTAGTAATGAGATCATTTCGTGGTCATACCCCTTCCAAAATGATCATGACTTTCATTTTATGTCACGAATTTATCACTAAGTTGACATAATCATTTCATTTTGCAACAAAATCATGATCATAGCATTTTTCATCTTAAATAGCTGTTCTAGCTATAAACCATTTAATGGCCATAACATTATTTGCATGTCATACTAGATAAGTATCGCAATAGTATAAAAAATCATGGTATAATTCAAATTCATTACTTATTCAAAACAGAACCAAAACATCAAGGGTTGAGGGTCATGACACCATTTTTTTGCTATAACATTTTATTTCTAAAAAAACTTACTGAATCATGAGCAATTACAGTACTATGACATTTTGTTCACAACTAATTCGAGTGGCAAGATTTTTGTTCAATGAGCTAAGACCAAAGTTAATTCTTAGCTCCACAACTTTGTGTTCTAGGAGTAATTACTTAGTTGTTGCAATCATAGCAATGTGACAAATTTCTCACAAAGCTAAGACTAATGTAGTGGATATTTTAGCATTGTTATTTTATATTATAGAGAGTTAAACATTATTCTTAGACATTCTCAGCACTATGATTTTTGTGCTCTAGAGGAGATCTAAAGAGATGACAAAGTAATGATCTTAATTATCTATCATAATTTCTAACTTAAAATATCACAAGAATCCTCAAAGTATAAAAGCCACACTAAAAGAAGAACAAAAAGAGAGAGGAGAAGGGGAATGACTCATGATGCCCCGTGTTTATCTCATATGTCATATAGACCAATGATTGTGGTTTATTTTTAAGCATTTATAATTTTTGCTTCGTAAGTGTATACTTACCCAATTAATGTATACTTCTCTCAGGTTTTACTAATCATAATCATATGAGTAAAAGACACTCACATGGGCTATCACAACCTTGTGAGCCATGATATATTTTTGCATGTCCTAAAAATTATATTTCATTGTTCTCCCTAGTAATGAAGTAACTCTCTCACTAAAGGTGAACCCCTTAGAAGAATATTCCATATAATTTTTATCCCAATCAACAATAAGTTCTTTTAAGATGTGTATAATACATTGGTATGTAAAAATATTCTTACTTTCAGCTTCCATAAATACCATACTCACATTGATTAACATACTCAAATTTTAGATTTCAATGTATAGGTTTATCTCATACATCATAGTCATAAGGACTATCACATCTTTCCTATCATATGGATAAGTGAGCACAAAAATAAGTATAAATATATACATATAACATTTATTCTCATAATAATTTCACATTTTAAACAAGCAGCACAAAAATAATTATTGGATTTCCTATAAAGAAATGATATGTTTATTATTCATTGCTAGCCCATCCAACCTTTTTTTCCTCTATCAGAGATCTCTACTATCCATACTAGCTTCATATTATATTGTTTTAACTTTTCTTTCTTATACTTTTAGTATTAATAGTAAATGTTAAATGAATAATTTTCTCGATTCACTCATCCATGAAAATAGTTTGGGTGTGTTTTCTCTTCTTTTTTTCTCCACGAGCTTGACATTATGAAATATCTTGGGTTTTTCTTTTTTTGTTCTCACACTCCTCTATAATTTTCTTTAATTCAGCCACCAAAACATTATGGATCATTTTCTCTTCTTTTTCTTGATTAATTGAGGCTAAATTTTAAATTTCTATTCAAGATTTTCTACCACAAATATCTCTATATTAGATAGAGATTTTATTTCTTGCTTTATCTTATTCTTTTTGATTATTTGAGGTTATATCTTTAATTTCATCTGATTGATTTTCTACCAAAAATGTCTCCATATTAGACATAGAAATTTCATCTTGCACTTCATCATTATCTTCTTCTTACATAATTGAGGTAGTATCCTTAATTTTCTCTTTATGATTTTTAACAATAAACAATTTTTATATTAGCTATAGGATTTTTGATGCAACACTTTCTTTTAACTTAACCCAATCTATGATTTAATATTTCTTGTTTAGTTGTTTCAACTTCTCTTCCTTGGCAACATTGCCTCTTCTCAATTCTTCTAGTGTTTCTTAAAGCTCAACTGACAAATAAGATTCAGAAGATGGCTGAGATTCAGAAGATGGCTGAGATTCATAAAATGTCATTTCTTCATGGCTTCCATATACCTAGTCTCCATAACATTCTTCCAACTAATAATAGGGTTAATACAATTTTTCATAATATTCATAATAGAAGATGCTATCTCGAGCATAATAAGTCTCATTATAATGATAATTTGAGATGTTCTCTCTCACTTTTATCTCCTATTCCTAAAATGAATTTCAACTGCTCCATTCATTCTTAGCTACTTAAAGAAATTCATTACTTTATGATAGAGAGTTTGGATAAATATTTTTATTTTGTAGATCAGTAGCTAAGAAAAAAAAATACACACTAAATCCAAAATAGAATTATTCACTTTAAAAAAGTTAAACAAGATTTAATATTTTCTTAAAATAAAATTTATCAAACTTAATACTATCTAAATTACTAAAAAGAAACTATCCCTTACAATCATAATTATGTCAACTTATGTTGACTAGCCATTCTAACTAATCTTTGGTAATGTTAAAAAAAAAACTTATTATAACTTTGTTATATTGCCTAATTTAATGGATATGTAATATTTAAGTTAGCTTGACTTATATCTTATTTGGATCCATAATAATGGTTGGGGTGTTATATTATATTTGGATATAGAACAAAGGCTTGAGAGTTGTGCAATTATTCTTTATGCTAATAACATACAAAGTAATTATCACTATTGAGTCAATCCCAATGATGATCACCTCATAGTTATCCCCTCGATACATCACCACCGAGGCTACAAATAATCTCTACTCAATAGTCATTCATAATCTCAAACATTTTAGGAAACTTCATTAATTATTCTTGTTGGTTACTTTATATATACACTCTTATATGTTCTCATGTTTTATAAATACCAAAGATTAATATAGTTTACAAGTATTTACACTTTTAGTTTCATAAGTACCATACTCATATAATTAACATAGATTATCTCAAGTTTCACGGGTAGAAACCATACAAGTAAAATCAACTCATAAATATTGTCACCACATTACGAGTCACAACATATTCTTTCATATCTCAAGGATTTCCTATCATCACCCTCTTTAGTGATGAAACTACTCAAATACTAAATGTGAACTCCTTAAAATAATATTATATAACCTCCATCCTAATTAAAATCTAATTCTTTTAACATATGTATAATAGATTTGTGTGTAAAAGTATTTTTACTTTGTAACCACCATACTCATGATAATTAATATGCTTAAATTTTAGGTTTCATGGCATATGTTTATCTTAACCAACACATTCGAAGGTTATCACTTTTTCGTACCATATGCATGAGTGAGCTTCATGGTTTATCTATTACTAACTACCATTACAATCTCACACATAGCTATCAATAGTTTAAGTTTTAGTTAATCACTATCCATTAATATCTACAACACATAATAAATAAAACATATTCATTCATGAATAAAAATTAATATCACATGACATATATCAATCCACACAAATTACATACCACATGCTATTTTGATAAAAATTTTCAAATCTATTCTGAAAAAATAGGGAGGGGGGAGTTAAGAGTTGTTCCTCCAACTATAAGGATTAGTATTGATCATAAATCCCATGCTTGCTTATGGAAACCCTTATGGAGTGTGCAATTTACCATAGGGTTTGGTAGTTTCATTGTGGTCTTGCTTATTGCTTGGAGAGAGAGGAAGAAGAATAAAAGATATATGTGAATTAACTCTACATTACTCTAATTAGGAAGTCATTACTTTTAGAAGAAATTAATAACTTTGGCATTCATCTCTTAAGCTTGAGGTCATGACTATGGAATGCGATCTCAACTTTGAATTGCATCATGATCTTATAATATAAAGTTACAATATTACCAATGACTATGTATTTGGCCTACTACTTTTATAACATGAGATATGATGTGGCTAAGGTTTCATGGATTTGTCTTCTTATCTTTAATAAAGTGTTGTAGCACTAGGAAATAGCCATGACATGGTGAATGACTTCTCATTTTGTGATATGGCCACGACACTATGAAAAAATAGTAATATTGACATTAGTCTTTCTTGATTATTAAATAGCCACAATACTCAACAATAAACATAATTTGAGAAGGCCTTTATTATATATTATATGGCAATGGTGTTAAGACATAACCACAATACAAAATTTTTCTACATGTGTTTAAGTGTCCATGGTGCTGTGAGTGATCATGATACTAGACTTTATTTTTTTTTCATATATTTTATTATCATAACACTACAAGGATGTCGTGATACTAGCAATTAGCTTAAACATAAAAGTTTTGGCTTTACTTTTTTTTTGATAAATAATAAACTTCATTACCAAAAATTATGTACAACCTAAGTTAGTTTCAAACTATTACATTCTTTATGAAAAATAATTTAAATTTTGATATTAATCTTCATAACTAAAAATTCTGTATTTTGAGATTTCCCTTCGAATAATCTTCTATTTCTTTCATGTCAGATGTGGTACACCGCAGCTGCAAATGAGACTTTCCAAAGGTTATTCTTTGGATTTTCGACCAAATATAGCTTTTTAATGGCTTTGAAAGACAAGAAGATTCAGCTTGTATCTTCTTTAAAAACTATCCAAGCTTTCAACTCTTCCATAATGTACCTAAAAAACTAACATTCAAAAAAATATGATTAAAGGATTCTATATAACTATAGAATTTGCAATTGGTATTGATTGGAGTTGAAAAAGCTGTCTTTTGTCCTAAGTCTCCTATGCTTGGCAATCGATAAGTTAGTAGTATGTTTGGGCACATGATTCTTCATCCAAATAGATTTGGTCTAAGATTTATCTTTTTTGAATCAAATTTTGTTAAAAAAAGGTAGGCACTAGAGATAATTCTGCCATTTTCACCCCATGTATCCAATAATAATTCAGCTTGTTCTTTTTAACATGCATTGGAGAGTAAGATATCTCTAATGAAGATTAGAGATTTCCAGAAAGGAGTGTATTCTTTTGATAACTGGTACTCCCAAATATTTTGGGAGTTGAGATAGAAGTGGTGGACCCTCTTAATCCAGAGTGAGTCTTCCTTTTTATTTATCTTCCAGAGAGTTATGATGAAGAACACCTTGTTCCATATAAAGATGTTAGGGATACCAAGGCCTCTTAGGTGGGTGGGCAAACACACATTATCAAAAGGGACCTTGGGTCTATATTTGCCAAGGGTTGGGTTACCCCATAGAAATTTCTACAAGCTCCTTCAATTGAATTAATAATATAATTAGGAAGGAGAAAAACTAAAAACTAGTATCCTTCAATCCATTGGATTATTGTGCATAGAAGTGCTAGTCTGTCGGCATTGGAAAAAATTTTCCCGGCCAATTGATGGATGGTCGAAATAATTTTTGAAAGCAAAATAAAGAATTGAGAGAAGATTAATCGACTGGAGGAGAGGGGAACCCTGAGGAAGACAAATGGAAGTATGCCTTATTTAAATCCAAAGTTTTCAATAATTTCTTTTTTAGTTTCCTTGCTTACTCCTCCAAAGAATATATTCGATTTGGAGGAATTCTCATTCAATTCGGATACAATAGTGAAAGCTTTGAGTGTGTTTCAAAATTAAGGTGGTAGAATGTGTATCTCCTCTTGAAAAGATGATAAGATCATCTGCATACATCAAGTAGAAAAATTTGAAAGTGACACATCATGGATGGAATGAGAATTGGTCTTGAGATGTGGCTATCAATAACTATCTTGAGAGGTACTCCATGAAAATGACAAAGTGGTAGGGGGAGATGGGATCTCTTTTACTTAAGGCCTCTCTTACCTTTGAAGAAATCATGAAGTTGCTCATTTATCACCACCAAATAGGTATAGTGCTGACGCATTCATAGATGATCTCTATAAATTGTTTGGGGAAATTTAGACCAACAAGAACTTTAGTTAGAAAATTTCATTTCATGGTATCAAAGGCCTTTTAAATATCAATATTGAGGAAACATCATGGGAGATGCTTTTCCTCGCGTATCTTCTAATCAAGCTTTGGGCTAGAATAAAGTTGTCTGATATTAGCCGCACCTTAAAATAAGCCCCTTGTGTGGGATTAATTATGTCACCCAACATTGATTTCAATTGAGAAGCTATAAGCTTCGCAATGATTTTGTAGACTATATTACAACATGATATCGGCCTGTAATCTTTAATCGTGATTATGTGCAAGGATTTAGGAATTAAAGCAATGTAGGCGTTAATTAATTTGCCTTAGCATTCTTCTAGAATGGAAAAAGCTCTTTACCACATTAATCACGTCATCTCCAATATAATTCCATGATGCTTTGTAAAATTATGTTGTGAAATCATCTGGCATGGGTGATTTTGAGTCTGCCATGGAGAAGACAACATTATTTATTTCTTCTGATGAGAAGGATAAAGAGAGTAAGTTATGGTCTTCATCTTTAAGTTTCGGACCATTTTCTATTGTGTGTTCATCTATTCTGATTCTAGTATTTGATGATCCCAATAACCCCTCATAGTATGAGACAAACGTCTCTACAATATCATCCTTAGATGTTGTGTAATTCTCATCATCTTTGACAATGGTTACTATTTTACTTTTCTGCACCTTGGAACTAGTTAGGTGTGGAAGAATTTTGTACATTTGTCACTTTCTATAATGTATTTTATCTTAGCCTTTTGTCTAAGGAAGGATAGTTCATATTCTTCTAGTCTTCTCAAATTGCTTTTAAGCTATATTTCCTCCTCTTTCAATGTTGAATTAGGGCACTTTAGCATTTTAGTTTGAACAAATTTTAGGGCATCTTTGGTGATGGATACCCTTGTAATGATATGTCAAAAATGCTTATCATTCAGTTTTTTAAGGGGAGCTTTCAACAACTTCAATTTTTTGAATATTCGAAACATTATAGAACTAGTAATTTTGTTTTCCCATATACCAAGTAATAGAGGAGTGAATTCTTTGTGAGAGAGCCACAAGTTGCAGAATTTAAAGGGAATCAGTCTCTCTTTGTCTGCACTTTCAGTAGACATGAGGATAAGACATGATTAGAGAAGCCCTCTGGAGACAGAAATCTTGCATGGCTATCTAACTAAAGATTTGTTCATTCACTATTAACCATTACTCTATTGAGTTTACTTAAAACTCTACCATTTATCCAAGTGAAGTAGCTTCCAGAAGAGGGAAGATCCTCCATGTTTAGGTGTGAGACACATTTGAAAGCACCCTGGCACTCATAATTGGTGACTATTCTACCTCAACTATGTCTAATCTCAGATAGGGGAAAGTTGATATCTTTTATGAGGGTCCATGGGAAAGATCCAGCCCTTCCCTGTCCAGTCAAACTATTCCAGAGGCTTCTTCTACTAACAACTAAGTAAAGACCCTAGATAATGGATAATCTAAAAGATGATCTTTTCTCTTTGTTCATTACTTGAAGATAAATATGTTGAGAGGTTCAAGTAATACTATTTATGTTTGTGGTCTAGTTATCCCATAAGACAAGTATTCTCCTGTTGTTTTGGTAACACAAGTTATCCAAGACATTCAACCTTTTAAACTTTGTTTTCATAAGCCAAGCTAGTTTCTCATGGCTAAGCTTGGCCTCTGTGATAGCAAAGATATCAACCAACTGGCATGAAAAAGCCTAAGTGCTTATTTGTGTTTGAAGGGGCAGTTGAAGTCCCTTAAGTTCTAGTAGGTAATTTTCATGAAGTAAGATTTTCTAGACCCTTATAATTTGCATATACAGTCTTTCCAAAAGTGCCTAGTACTGGAGTGAGAATACCCTTACAATGCATTTCCCTTTTAGATTCAAATCCCATGTACATCAAACGTATATCTATAGCATACATTAGGCATAGAATATTAGTTGCAATCTTTATAGAGCAATAGACAAAATAAGATGCCCTTACAACCACCATTGCATTGGAAATCTAAGAAAAACCCAATAAACCCACCCTTATCCCATATTACTAGTGTCAGTGTGAAAGAGAGCCCATCATGCATTCATACACCATTGATTGCACACATCGCTTTAATTTTAAGAATTCCAGTATGTGCCATAATCGATTTAGATTTTTATGATGTGCATGGGATATCCAGTTGGTGCCCAAATGTGTTGGAAGATTACAAAGCTCATCTCTTTCCACCTCATTACATATTATTATAAACTCTTTAAAAACATACAACCATTGAGATGCATCATTCTTCTTCATTACATTGTGAGAACTAATCTTTAAATAGTGAGCCCCATACTTACAAAAAAACAGTCATTCGTTCTTCACCCTATTATATAATATTACATCCCTTAAATCCACCCTTACAAACTAGAAAGCCACAAGCTCACAGTGCTAACGTGCAGGAAGTCTCAAGAGAGGCCCCATGTAATCTTGCATTGTTTTAAAAATTACCATTATTTTTGAAAATTATTCTATGCAGATGACCTTATATATCCATTTAGACAGAACCATGCAAGATATTTGATAGGTACATGTGGCATTATTGCCAACATGAGATCAGTCAGGAGGAACATGGGCCTTAGTGGAGGCATCACTACATTCCCTTGTGTGGAGTATTGGGAATGCTTCTCCGATCCATTCGTTAAATCATAATCATCAAGAGAAGCCCACGATTCCATATACAAGATTGTAGCCCCATGACAATGTTTTGAAATTTTATTTTTACCGCATACAATCAACCAAATTAGGTTAGCTTGCCCAAAAGACCCTAAATCCAGTCTCACCTGCTGGCTATACGCATAAGACATCAAGTATATATTTCTTCCTAACATGTTGGCATAGAACAATTTTGCCTTGGAGGCTATAAAACATTTTTGCTTCTTACATTTCTACCACTTACATTTAGCTCTTTGTGTACTGCCGCAAGTAGGTTTTTCTTAGGACTTATAAGGTAGCCCATACATACATTCATAGTGTGTTTCTAGACAATCATTTTAAAATTCAGGTAGCGATGGACTAGCCAGTTTTCTCTACTGGGTGCAATGCAAAATAGAAAATTCATGCCACACAGAAACACACCTAGAGGTGCCATCACCTCTCCCTAAAAAAATGCTTAAAAATGTATGAGACTAAGTATTCTCCCCCTATACCACCCTCCAAAACTCCATAACACAAACAACCAACAACATAAATCACACTCTATAGCCTCACTTTTTAAGGGGTTGAGGACCCCTGAAAACCTTCTATGCTGGATCAATTGGGGCAGAGCCCTTGGTGATTATTTCTTTAATCTTTCTTGTATTTTTGAGATTCAGAGAGGGACCCTCCCTAGTATTGGTTGGGTCTTTCTTTTTCTTCTTTGTTCTTACCACTGTGAAGGCTTCGTCATTGACTTTTTGATTGGTTTCATTCCCGAGTTCTTGATGGATAGAGGGGCATTCCTTCTTTGATGGGTTTTCAAGCAAGTATTGGTCTTCCTCCAAGTGGGAGGTAGTGACTTTTTTTTCTGGACAGATAGAGATGGAGGGGGCTAGACTTGCTGGATCTACTTCTTTTTTCTTTGCCTTATTCTGGCAAGAGCTTGAAACATGCCCAAAAATAGAACAAGATTTACAGTATAGTAGCATATTTTCATATTAGATTGGTTGACAGATCTTTGACTCATCCAGAAAGTTCAAAATAATTTCATCCATAATAGTTTCATTCAAGTCAATTTCAACAAGCATTTTAATGAATGTAATTTTGGAAATATTTGACATTAGCTTATCTGTGTGTAGGGACTGCCCAATATAACTTGCCACCTTGTTAAAACCAATTGGGTTCCAAAGGTGAATTTGGAAATTAGGTAATTTAACTCATATTTGAACCTTGGTCATTTCTTTTATCCATAGTGAAACTCTACCGGGAGTGGTTTCACATACATGGGACGGACATAAAATAGAAAAGGGCAAAATTTAAGAATCTCATCTATTTCTTCCATACTTCATAATTTGAAAACAATCTAGCTGCTAGGGTGCTAAATAACTTGTGAAATTATCTTACACTGTTCATCCATAAACCTCCTCAATAGGACGTATCCAGGGTTTTAGGTGACAAAGTACCCTACTAGCCAGTGTTTCTAGTGCTCAATTCCAAGGAGTAAATCTTATTCATCGAAGTAGGTATTTCCAGGGAACTTATGAGGAATGTAGGATAGCATAGTTGAATTGGCAATAGATCTGTTATCAGCAAATAAACTGCTCCAATGAGCTCTATTTTTTTCATAGGTTTTAGGGTTATTGCCTTTTTCATTACCTTTTTCATTATGTTTCTTGGCAGGATATGTATTATTAATATCCTTGCTTTTTCCATTTAGATCAATATGTCTGCCTCCATCCAGATTAGAGTTAGGCATTGTGTTCATTTTTTCAAAATCCAAATCATTGTTCATATTCACATAAGTAATATTATATCCATTCAAGGATCTAGAAACCCTATCCTCTTTAGTGTTGAAACCCTTCATAGAAGCTATGCTGTAGCTATCTTCCAGTGGGGTATTAGCTAATGAGTCCTCTAAATATCCAATATTATCAGTAGACAGTGAGTTGGAACTATTGGAATTGTGTGAATTGTATCCAACCGAGGTCCATGTGGGTTATTTATTTCTTAAAAATCTAGTATTTCTAATCAAACTATTCTTTTTCCCATAATTATCATCACTTGAGGGGGATGTTAGTGTGTTCATAGAAGTAGGAGAAGAATTTGTAGCTACGCCTTGATTACTTGTATCAATAGCATGTTGATTTTTGCCTCCATTTGCATTTGGAAGGAAAATTCTTCAGTGTTAGTTGTTTTCATCCGAACCATCATTTAAGTCACTCAAAAACCAATCAGTATTGATATTAATAACAAATTTCCCATTAATATCAAAAGAAGAAGATTTTTCACGAAGTATTTTAGGCTGAGATATCTTATCGTAAAGGGTTTTTTTCGGTAATCTTCTTCATCAAGGATGAATTCAGTGGTGTCAGAATCTTTTTTCGAGTAGATTACAAGCCTTCACCTTTGAATTTGGTTTGTGTGATCATTTGTTAGCTTCGGCAGTGACGGAATGGGCGGCTTAGACTTAGGAAGTATTTCGGTGCTGCTTAGGTTTTCTGTGGATATATATCTTCTATTTGGCTTGGGTAGTCCCGTAGATCCCATTTTAAATACTAAGACTTCTTTTAAATTGCATCCAAGTTACATAAACTTAGAAAAAAACATTACCACACCTGATTCTAAGCCTTCCAAGGCTGGATTTCTTGAGAAAATGAGAAATGTTTAGGATATTTGGGAGGGATTTTTGTGGAGGAGAGAGGGAGGAGAGAGCACAACGATAGGGCACGTCGATTAACATGAATTTTTTAGATTAGCTTTACTATTTTTTGATGGCATGAGTCATGGCCTTGGAGAATGGTCATGCTCAAGTAGTGTATTGTATAACTTTATTTAAAAGTTTCTACTCTAAATTATTTATACAACTTTGACATGAATAGTTTTTGGTCTATAAATTTGTATAGCTTAAAAGGCATGACTTTCTAAAAAAAATCATGTCTCTAACTTGAGACTATCATTCCATATTAAATATAAATTCATAACTTTAAGACATGACCATGACCTTTAGTATTAGTGTGGTATATAATTGTTGTAAGATAGAATTAATATCATAGTTATATTTAAATTTTACGAGATAAATATGACTATGATTTTATGATAATTTCACACCTACCATGAATGTATCATATTATGAAAGGTTTGTCCTGATAAGTTAGTTGTGTTGTAGAGTATATAGATTATCATGACCAATTAGATTAAGTTTTGGCTAAAAATAAATACTAAAACTCCATAATATTTTATAATCTAATTTCTACCCCATTAGCTATATATCTTCAATAACTTATAAATTTAATAACTATTCATCAAAAATCACCAAAATTCTAAAGTTGTGAAAATAATTTAACATTTTTTTCATTTCATGATAATATATCATCATAAATTACTAAAATAGCTACCAATATATTTATAATATCCTAGCATAAAATGATGACCTTGATTGCTAAGAGTCCACATAGATATTTTCACAATAATCTACTACTCATCTAACAAACAAACATAAAATTGACCAAACATGAGAAACATCATCATGCACAAGTATGTGTGTTAATCCTATAATCTAAGTATATTCCACAAGACCAAAAACATGAGAAACATCTATAACTGACATGTTACACGAGAGAAAAAATTAGAATTCTAATTTTTGATATATCAAAACGCAAATATTAAATATTTAATGTTTTAAAATATTTTTTAAATATTAAATTTTTAGGTTTTTTTGTAAAATTATTTTTTGACATATGCATCAAAACATAGTTCTATATTTTTATTTTTAGATAGAATCTCGAAAGAGCTCTCAATCACTTTCTCTCTCCTGGTTGCTCCTCCTTCTCTCTAGATTCTGCCCTGATCCTCCCTAATCCCCCGAAAATCCTTCCTTGAGCTTGTAATGGAGTTAAGCTCGCCCAACTAGGGTTATTCTGCCCCCGATTCCTCCCTATATAAGTATGTCGGGACCGCCCGACACACTTACAATTGACAAAGAAGCCGAACGTGCTGCTGCCCTCCCTCCCAATGCTGGCCCGAACGCCCCCGCGAATGCTCCTCCAAGGAAACCCCGGAGGCGCCTGCTTCTCTGCTCCGAAAACGACTCTTCAGCAACAGAGCTCGTGGTGGAAGATGGCGAACGTCGCCAGATTGTTTACGGTAAGTTCCCTTCCGATAACATGGATGAATTTCCTCTTCTACTCAAACAGAATCCTCTTAAAGACGAAGCTAAATTGCTTGAAAATTCTTTGATTATTAAGTCTACAACTCTGAATTTGATAAACGCGAACACGAAAAGCTTCGATTCTGAGTTACCGAATCTAAACCTAAGCTTAAATTCCAACGAAAATGCTTCTCACACTGAAAACTCTTCTAATTTCTCATATAACTCAAGTGATAATGTGATGTTTCCGAATACTTTAAGCAATTCAAACAAATTGTATGATAACTGCGATGCCTTCGGTATGCGAAAGAAAATTCTTCTGTCCTCTAGCAGCAAAGTTTCGTCTCCTATAGGAAATTCTCTACTTAATTCTGCCTGTTCTCCCAAAAACCATCCGGATGTTAACAGTAACACCGATGAACCAAGGGCCTCCCTCCCTTCAGAAATAGCCCCGAATTCCTTTCATCCACTAAATGTAACCGAGCTTCCAGCCACCCTTGTCAATCGCCCTTCCGATAATTTGCCTTATCATGCTCAAAGTAAGGCTACTAGAACCTTCGGAAAGAGCAAGACTCCCTGGAGCAGCCTGTTTGCTGGAAACAGGGGCCTTACAAATTCCTCTAAACTTGAATATATTCCACCGGCACAACCAGGTAAAGCTGTTTATGTCGAAAATGACTTATTACAAGGAAATTGGGATAACTGCCTCATTGGTTACTTCGTGACAAAAAGCACAGGCTTCACCATGTTGAAAAAATTCATGGAAGACCACTGGAAACTATCGCCACAGTTAATTTAGCACCCTAGCGGTTGGCTCGTATTTCGCTTTGGTAACTCAGTGAATAGAGATCGTATTCTAAGCTCTGGCCCTTACCTTGTTTATGGCCGCCCACTATATGTCAAATTGCTGCCCGTTAGTTTTCATTATGACCTAAAAGAAATGGCAAAAATACCCATATGGGTCAAGTTGCCTAATTTCCCACTACATATATGGAACCCTATAGGCCTAAGTAAGGCTGCAAGTTGCATAGGTCACCCCTTGCACATGGATAAGCTTACGACGAATATCTCCAAAATTACATTTGCAAGGGTTCTCATAGAAATAGACCTAGGAAATAAACTTGTGGATGAATTTGAGTTGTATTTCCCGGATGGCTCTAATGTTAAACAATCTGTTATCTTCGAAAATTTGCCTCTATATTGTTGCCACTGCTGTATTTTTGGTCACACTCTCAATGTTTGCCGGAAAGCCAAGAAAAATGAAGAGGAAAATTCATCAACTAGCCTAGAAGGATTATGCATCCTTGCTAATGAGGAGCCAAAAGCCCCCCAACCCATGGAAAAAGCCAAAGATCTACTCTCAATTACCTCCTCTCCAGTAAGGGGTTGTGCTGTTGGTAATGCAATAGAGTCCTCCCCTCTTGAGGAGGGCCAATTTTCTACTGCTGAGGCTGTAGATCCTTGAGATGATTTGAAAGCTGGAATTGTAAACGTGGACCAAGATGTTGAGGGTTTTACTACTGTTAAAGCCCGGGTGAAAAAGAAAGATCCAGGGAACAGGGAAGGACCCTCCTTGAATCTCAGAAATAAATCCAAAACCAAGGAGCTGAAGGTTAAAGGTGCTGCTCCTTATGGTCCAGATTAGAAAATTCCTTATGGCTCTCCATTTCAGGGCCTTGCTTACTGTTTTTGATGTTTTTTTTCTTGCTGTTTGGTGGATCCTTTGTTGGAGTTTTGGCGGTTGGTTTCTGATGGGGGTTTCCCCCCCTTATGTATTGCTATTAAGGGATAATTTGGGGGAGGTGGGGGCACCTCTAGGAGTGGTATGGAGTGAGTCAATGGGACTGCATGCAACAATAAAAACCAAAACAGCCCCGTGATGCTTGGAATTTTTAAACAACATATATGCAGAGGAAGCTTTTGCCCTCTGTCGGTATGGAATCTCTCTATGCTCTGGAATCATATGGCTTTCTCTTAAAACTGCTTGCCGTGGTGTTTGTGGACTTATTGTTTTATTTATATTAGAAGATATACCCCTCGGGTAGACCTTCCGATACTCCACCTGTCTTGATAAGTTTGGGAGATTGGCTGTAAGGGTAGCACCTTTGTGTAAGGGTAGGAATTTTGTAACACATGTAATGGGGGTGCAAATAGAGGAATGTGTATTGGAGTATCGGCAAGGCACACAACCCCTGTAAGATATTAATCTGGGCTTATATGCCTTGGAAGAACTAGACCTACATTTGGGTAGTAAGGGTGGCATAAGGGCTTGGGTCTTTTTCTATTTCAGTATGCAATCGATGGCTGGAATTTTCAATTACTGTCAATGAAGATAGCGTATTGGAATCTCAGAGGGTTTAATTGCCCTCTCAAACACAAAGAGGTGTTGAGGCTATTTCAAGCCTACGCCATAGATATATTCGCTATCTCAGAATCTAAGCTCACCTGTGAGAAATTATCCTGGCTTATGAGAACGAAGTTTAAGAAGTTTAATGTAGTGGATAATTTTCCATGTTACAAATACGGGAGAATCATGATATTATGGGATTCCCATTCAATCAGCCTTAGAGTCCTATCTTGCACTGCCCAACTCATCACACTACATATAGTGGACAAAGAGAAAGCCTTAACCTTTAGGCTCTCATTCATATATGGCTTTCACTCGATTTTTACTAGAAGATATCTATGGAATGACCTAAGAAATGAAGGTGCTTCTACTTCGCCATGGGTTCTTATTGGGGACTTTAATACCCCCTTATCCGGATTAGACAGAGTCGGAGGCAGAATTGTCTCCAATTATGAGTGTCGAGACGCGTTGAATTGTTTGGCCTTCTTAGGCATGGAAGATCTGCCCTCTTCCGGTAATTATTTCACCTGGACAAACGGGAGAGTTTCTAATAAACTCGATAGGGCAATGACGAATAATTCTTGGGCTAGCCTTTTAATGGATAGTCATGTCAAGTTTCTGGTCCCCGGAGCATACTCAGACCATTGTTTAATCGTTATGTCCACAGAACACACGGACACAGGGAGACTCACACCTTTCAAGTTTTGTAACATGTGGCTTACCCATGATGAGTTTATTCCACTCCTCCAAAGCATTTGGAAAAATAGAGTAACAGGATCTGTTATGTTCCAGGTTGTTGTTAAATTAAAAGCCTTAAAAGAGCCTCTTAGGAAATTAAATGATAAACATTTCAGTCATATCTGTGTTAGAGTCAGCCGGGCAAGAGATTCTTTAAAAGCCACACAAGAGGAAATGTTCACTGGTCCCCGGCCTGAATTAAAAGATGTTGAAATTCAGCAAAAAATTAGCCTAAGGAAACTAGAGGAATGTGAGCTCTCATTTCTTAGGCAAAAGGCTAAAATCAGATACCTTAAAGAGAGCGATAGGTGCACTAAGTTTTTCTATGCACTAACTAACTCCAAACTGCAGAGGAACAAAATTGTAACAGTCACTAAAGAAAATAGAGAATATACTACCTCTAAGAGCGACATCGCGGAAATCTTTGTCTCATATTTTAATGACTTACTTGGCAAGACAGTAAATAGAAATCATATTGATGACACTATCATGAATAATGGGCCGAAACTAAGAGAGGAGGACCATGGTTTACTCTCCCTATCCTTCTCCAATGAGGAAATCAGAAATGCCGTCTTCCCCATGGGTAATTATAAATCGCCTGGGCCTGATGGTTTCACGGCAGAATTTTTCAAATCCTCGTGGCAGTATATTGGTGGAGATGTTTCTAAGGCAATTAAGAATTTTTTTGCTTCCACGAAAATGTTGAGGCAAATCAATCACGCTTATATCGCCTTAATTTCGAAATCTTCCCATGCTTCAAATGTTAAGGATTATCGTCCGTTTTCTTGTTGTAATGTCATCTACAAAATTATCTCGAAACTAATTGCGTCGCGCCTAAAATTGGTAATGGATACTATTGTAAGTCCTGCACAAGGTGCTTTTATTAAAGGGCGCCTAATCTCAGATAATTTCCTCGCTCAAGGATTGATAAGAAGATACTCTCGAAAAAGAATTTCTCCGCGTTGTTTTTTTAAAATTGACATTCAAAAAGCTTTCGATACGATAGATTGGAACTTCCTTGTAGAAATTCTGGTTAGTCTCAATTTTCCTACACATTTCATCCAGATTATATATGAGTGCATTAGCACCACCACATATTCCGTGGCAATAAATGGACAGCTGCATGGATACTTCAAAGGTCAAAGAGGTCTTAGGCAAGGGGACCCGATCTCTCCCTACCTATTCACCATATGTATGGAATACTTGTCTAGACATTTCGCTTCCATGGAGTTTTCATATCACCCTGGTTGCGCTGCGTTAAAAATAACTCATCTAATGTATGCCGATGACTTGATTATCTTCTCTTAGGGAGATAAAAACTCAACGTCCTCTATACTGGAAACATTGCGAGAATTTTCTGGGGTCTCCGGGTTAAATGTTAACTCCTCCAAATCGAACATCTTCTTTGGAGGAGTAAAAGAAAATCTCAAGAGAGAGATTGTGGAAGCATCAGGTTTTTTGGAAGGCTCCCTACCGTTCGTGTTTTTGGGAGTCCCTCTTTCATCAAGCCGCCTTATATCGTCCTAATTTTTTGTTCTCCTTGCAAAAATTAATTCGGCAATCCACCAATGGGCTGGAAAACTACTCTCCATTGCAGGGAGGCTAGAGCTTCTCCGCACAGTTGTCCAAGGAATTGAAGGCTATTGGTTTTCAGTTTTCCTACTTCCTTCTTTCATCATTAAATCTATTGAAGGAGCATGTAGAAGATTCATTTGGGGTGCTCGTGCCCAAGGGAGATATAGACCTAAGGTCTCTTGGACCAAAGTATGCCTCCCTATTGATCATGGAGGTCTAGGTCTCCTTAACTTATCTATTTGGAATAAAGCTTTTTTTTATCAAAATGCTATGAAGAATTAACACAAAGGAAGACGCTTTATGGATCAAATGGGTCCATCACATCTACTTAAATTCCTTTGACATCTGGAATTTCCAATGCTCCAAAAACGACCCACCATTTATGAAAAATCTGATATCAGTAAGAAATGCCTTATTGCATAAAGCTGGTTCAAAAGAAGTTGCTGAATCCCTATTAATTAAATGGGGCGAAGAGGGCAGAATTGTATATAATGCATACCACTTTCTTGCTTGTTCTGAATCCAGAAAAAAAGCGGCATGGGTAAAATCTATATGGGCGAAAACACATGTGCCAAAACATGCGGTCAACCTATGGATAATTAAACAGGGAAAGCTGTGGACAAAAGATACGCTATTCAGCCCCCCCTAACAGTAGCTGTGAATTCTACAATTCTGCAGAATCCTTAAATCATCTTTTCTTCAATTGTGGGTTCTCAAGGTATATTTTGAAAGAAGCCCAATCTTGGGCCAAGATTGAAGGAGAAATATATTCTATTCCAATGGGGCTAAAAGCTTTAAAGAAGCATCACAAGGCAGGCACGGTGGAAAAAGATCTAAGGAAAGCTACCTTTGCGGCCGTTATTTATCACATTTGGAAGGAAAGAAATAGGCGGCTCCATGATGCGAAAGCAACGTGTGCAGATTTTATAATCAGGAAAATCAAAACTGAAATGTATATTATTTTTCATAAGGAGCACAAGTTGCTACATATGCCATAGATTGTAAAGAATTTTGATAGTGTATTTTATTTATCAAAAAAAAAATATTTTTATTTTTAGGGAGAATTATGTTTAGTACACTCCCAAAACAATATTTGAAAAAAAAAACATTAACCTTTTAACTAATTGATATTTGATGCACTCAAATTTAATAAACCTAAAATACCATTATCTTAATCCAAAGTACTTAATTAAATAATTCTTAATGAATATTAATCCCACTCATCTCTCACCCCTCATCCCTCACCCCCTCGACCCTCACCCTTCACTTCTCTTCCCTGTAACTTGCTCCTCGCAAAGTTCCATGGAGCTCATGGTCTAGCTCCAGGAACTAATCCCATGAAGCTCGACTAGAAGCTCCAAGAGCTCGACTAGTAGCTTTGGGAGATTGACAAACTTCATGGAGTTAAGTGAGTTCACAAAGATCATCAAGTTTCATGGAGCTCCTGGTCGAGGAGTCAAGCTACTGGTCGAGACGTCGAGCTCCTGGAACTCTTGGAGCTCTTGGTTGAGCTCTTCGAGCTCCTGGTCGAGCTCCATATAGCTCGATGAGTTAAGGGAGAAGGGCAGTGAGAGAAATGCAAGGGCAAGTTATAGTGAAAAGGAACTAGGGGCAAGAAGAGAGCATAGTGTTGGTGATATTTTAGAATAATATATTTGAGTGCACCAAATATAAATTAGTTAATAGTTTGGTAAATCTTTTTAAATTATTAAATATATAGTATTTTTTTAATTATTTTATTCACAGTGCACCAAAACATAATTATCCATTTGTTTTATGCTTGATTTATTAAAATATAATTAATTGATATCTAAAAATAATTATTCCGTTCACATTTAATGTCCCTAAGCGCCTATATAAATAACTAAAAAATCATTTAGTTTCCAGAATAAGTCATGGATCCGGATCTCCGGAGGCTGGCGGCTGGCGGCTGGCGCTGGTTTCCTGCTCCTTTCTCCGGGGGCTGGCCGCCGTGCGCATGTTGATGAAACAACAAACAAATGCTTCGCCATGAAATTTCGCGCTCGCATTTTCTGGAAGGAAATCCGGAAACGGAAATGCATGGTGTTTTGAAATATTCTCATCAGCGAAATCAGGCGTGCTTTAAAATATCCAGCGCTGGCGGTTATCCAAGCCTCCCCCTGCAATCTCACCCGATTTATCCATCGTCTGCTGCGAAGAAAAATCTTGTCCGGAACCCTAATCTGTTCTCTATTGTCGCAGTTCGTCACAGAATTTCAGATTTATGCGAAGGTGAGTTAAATGCAAAACTCAAAACACGCCACGCCACTCAAGTCGACGTCAGTATAGAGGGGAAGATCATTCTGTGGATTTTTGTTGTCGGAGAATTCTGATTGTGACTTAAAATTAAAATTAGATGAACGTAGTGATTAGAAGCGAAAACCGTTTTGTCAACGATGGCCAGATGTGCATTGCGGTGTTAGTAATTTCTATTTCTCGAAAATTGGAGATATCTATGGAGATTTTCTCTGGCTAGATGTGAAGCGATGGCTCTAGATTTAATAATTACATATTTTGTTAGGGTGAGAATTTACTAAGGTGGATATTGTTTCTTCTTTTTTTCATTAACAAGTGTTTAGAATCCTAAATAAGCAGAGCATAAAATTCTAAATCCTAAATCATAAATTGTAAGCTATATTGGAGTCTTAAATAATCAATGCCGCACATGTAAATACAATTACATGTTTCATTCACAAATATTCTTACTGCATGACTATGTAATTCGTTTTGACTTCATCCTTCAAGTGTGGTCTTGCATTGGGAGTAAGGAAATTGTCCACTCTGCAACTCCTTGTGCCCATGATCGTACACAAGGTGGTGGTTAAGTAGAAGTGTCAAATGGACCGGGCTGGCCCAGACTAGCACGAGGCACGGCACAAGAATTTTTTGTGCTCAGGCTCGTGTCATGCCCGACCATGGTACCAATCGTGCTGTGCCGTGCCGTGCCGTGCTGTGCCAAGGCCAATTAGGCCTTGTGCAGTGCCTGGCCTGGCATGATACCATGGCCCGTTGATATGGTACTTTGGCATGACCTGAGAAACTAAATTTTTTTAAAAAATTAGGGTTACGGGGGCGTCGAAATCCTAATTTTTTTAAATTAGGGGTTTGGCGCGTGGCGGTGCAACGGCGCGACAGCACGACAGTGCACAGCCGAACCCCTAATTTTTTATATTAGGGGTTCGGCCCGATCTGGCAGAACCCGACGGATTTGTGCCGCGGGCCCGTGCTGCGGGGCCATATCGGGCTGACCTTTACAGAACCGTGCTGGGCCAGGCACAACACAATATAGTAACCGTATTTTGCTTGGCCTAACATGAAAGCACGGTCGGCCTGGTTAAAAATGGGCCGGCCTGTCACGTCCCGTTTAACACCTTTATAATTAAGAAACTCCTTGCTACACAAATACACACAGCCAGATGCACACAACTTCTCATGTAACTCTCATTGACCTCTTCAAATGACGTAGTTCAATAATACTACCTCCTAGTGGATGCTTGTCCCCAAGGTCCACAGATGGAATTTTATTCAAGACTTGGTTGTCTCATGCTAAGAAAATCGGACACGGATATGGATATGGGGATATGACTTGGCATGATATATTTGTTTATTTTATAAAATAAAAATATTTTATTTTATTTTTATCAAATCATGCTTCTCATCCTACAGGAATCGTGCCCCCCCCCCCCAACCTACAGAATCGTGCCCCTGCCATCCCACAGAATCATGCCCCCTCCTATCCCACAAAATCAGCCATTCGGCGTCGTGGGCGACGTTAGCCACTCAGTGTGTCTGCATGGATACGGCATTCGACACATCTGTCCAAATGCCACATGGCGTATCAGACACTCATTGGTCAATGATATGCCACGTGACATATCAGACACGTATTCTTGTCGTGTTCGTACCGTGTTTACGTGTTTGACACGTGGACTCGGCTATAGGGAGTAGTATCAGTGCTTCCTTGGTCTCATGCATCTCTAACTTGGCCAATCTCTCAAGCCTGTAGGTCAATAACTCCTTCACAAACCACGAGATGTACCCCAACATGTTCCAAGAGTATTAATATGTTTTTCACATGTTTGTGAATATATTAATTGTAATTAAAATGGAGATCTTCTACTCACCCATGTATCTCTTCCCATGATAAATGTCTAAGTGAGGTTGCAAGTGTAACCTGAACTATTTGAGTGACTAGTGAAAGACTAGAGGAGCTTTTGCTGGTGGTAACCATAGAAACCTTCTCCTTCATGTGAGTTCATCATTCATTCTGTCATCCATGCCAAGCTAATGGCATCACCGAGAGATTTTGGTTTAAATATTTGCTTCTCTCTTGTAATTCTAGTCTTCAAGTAGTCCATAAATGTTCATATTAAAGCCTTCCTAGTCCATCCTTAGACCTTACTTTAGAGATTTTAAAATGCGCGCTCATATTCCCTCGAAGTCTCAAATTACTTGACTTGGGAGGGAGCTTAATTGAAGTCTTCACATTCTAATAACCTAAAGCAAGCATTGAGTTGTTTGAATATCTTGTATGAAATCACATGTTCTCCTTCCTAAAATATTTTGTGAAGTTATTGTTATCACTAGTTAGCTTATCTTTCTAGATGATACGTGACTATGAAAATTTTTGGAAATCAAAAAAGTGGGCTTCTTTTGTTTCCTGGTAATGAAAAATTATTTCACATGGCAGAGCTATTCTATTGGGTCTTCTTCATGATTATTATGAACTTTATGCATGAGATATCCATGAGTTGGTAGAGGTGTCAAATGGGCTGGCCCGCACGGCTCGATCGGGTTTTAGACCGTCCAATGGGCTACCGTGCTGGGCCAGGCACAGTTACTGTTTCGTGCCGGCCCAGCACGGAACCGTGCCCAAAAACTACCAGGTTTAGCCTGGTTTAGGTCGGATAAAACCCTAATTTTTTAAAAAAATTAGGGTTTTGGCGGCTTAGCGCCGTGCCGCCATGCATTTTCACTCTCTTGGGGCTCGGAGAGCTTCACCCGTCGGACATTGACTCGAATTGACCACACTTGGTGCGTGGTCACATGCGGTGCCCATGTGTCGGCACGGCATGGCTGGCCGGAGCACAGCACTGTAGCATGCTTGTATGGGGCCGGCCCGGCCCGGCCCATTTGACTCATCTATGGGTTGGGGGTTCTTGATTTGGAAGCAACACATTTGAGTGATGATTGAAAGTTTTCTCTAACTAATGTAATTTGTTAGTCATGCTAAGCTTCATTCAGTGTGACCCTCCTTACATTGTACTCAGACCTATTCTAAATTTTCAATGCATTCTTAGTTTGTTCCTCATGTGGACCTCTTTCGATTCCAATGATATGATTGCTATAGATTTAATGCTTAGATATTCTTTCAGGGCGAGACTGTATCACGATTGATAATATTTTTTCTTCTTCTATCAACAAGTGTTTGGCTGCTTAAATAAGCAATGCTACGCGTAAACACAAATACACATCTCGAACATAAATACGGATAAAACACAAAATCATAATCCTACTCACCCTCGTCCCTCCACCATGGTCTTGTTTTGGGAGTTGGTAAACGTCCTGCTTCACAACTCCTCCTTGTCCCAATTATATAACACAAAAATGGATAGGAAGACTGCTATGATTAGTTTTTTTCTTCTTCCTCACTTGGGTTTTCTGTATTTCTCCATAATGTTCATATCTAGTTTCATAACACATGGTCACTGATTGTTGATTTTTTAGATATATTGCTGAAAGCTCAGGCTACTTCAATCCGTAAAAATTGTCACAACACAGCAACATGGAGACATTGGAAAGCAGTATCACGTCTCCTAATCTAAAGGTGTGCATCTCACGCTATGATTTCTCCCCCCAAGTCCAGCAAATACTTATGGTGGATCTTGTACATGATAAGTTTGTCGTGCTTCTTTTTGTTCTTGAATCTTCAAACAAAACCCTAATCTAGGTCGCTTGATCTCTGATCTTAAATCTATAATGGGTACCTCTAATGTTAATTCAATCCTTGGTAAATGATAAATGGGTGATTTTATAGAGAGAGAGAGAGGGAGAGAGAGAGAGAGAGAGAGAGAGAGAAGGTTCAATCTTCCATGATCTTTTCAAGCTATGCATATGTTAACTATATTTCCTTTAACCAAATTTGGTTCTCAGGGAAATTGTGCTGCCATGCTTGTATGCTGGCTTCTTGGAAATGGATGCCTTTTTTCTTGGAACAGTATGCTCACAATAGAAGATTACTACACCTACCTCTTTCCGGTATATGTTATGTATCTTTCCCATTATTTTCTGTGCTAGTATCTGTGTCCTATATATGCGCCCTCTGTGTATAAATTTGCTCATTCGATATGCTAACACTGCAAGTTTTCTTAACAATTGGTAACTTCTCTTGCCTTTTCGCTTCGCAGCACTATCATCCATCAAGAGTCCTCACCCTTGTATACCAGCCATTTGCACTTGGAACACTTGCCATACTCACATATAATGAAGCAAAAATCAATACTAGAATACGGAACATATTTGGATATTCGTTGTTCTTCATTAGTTCTTTTTCGATTATACTCGTGAGTTTTCTTTGCGAATCGATATCTGTATATATAAGTTGGTTTGTATGTGTAAGTGCGTGCGCTTTTGTTATATTAATTTATTAATTGTTCTGCACAAATGAAATGAGCATCACACCCTTGAGTCCTAACTTATGTTGCACGGATACGCCTAGGAACTGCCGTGTCGCCGTGTCCGACCCGTGTCGCCGTGTCCACGTGTCCGACACGTGGACACGGGTCGGACACGGGTCGGACACATGTCCGATACGCCACATGGCATATCGGATACGCATTAGAGACATATCCGACGCGTTGTTCGGAAACAGTCGTCGTTAACAACAGACGCGTCGTTTACCTACATTCTTTTAAAATACAAAATTTTAAATTATTTTAAAATACCTAATATTTATAATTAATAATTTTTATTTTTATTTTTATTTTTTTTTATCATGACGTATCCTAGTCGTATCCGTATCCTAGTTTTTTAGAATTTGCCGTGTCCCCGTATCCTGCCGTGTCGTATCTCCGTGTCCGTATCCGTGTCCGTGCAACATAGGTCCTAACTAACAGGATGAAGAACAAAAAAGATACATGTACGCTTGACTAGGGCTTACATGGATTGTAACTCGAGTTGAGCAGAGTTGAGATTTGTTGCTTGATTGAATTCATTTGGGATCATAATTGATAATTATTGTTATTGTGTTGTGATAGCTTGATGTGGCTACTTCAGGAAGAGGAGGCCTTGGAACATATATTGGAATTTGTGCGATTAGTGGTGCATTTGGAGTTGCAGATGCTCATGTGCAGGGAGGAATGATGGGAGACCTCTCTTTCATGCAGCCTGAGTTTATTCAGGTAGTATTCAGTTAAGTATTATATAGTGATACACACACACACACACGCACGCACACACGCACATATATATACATATATATATATATACACACATATGTGTGTGTGTATATATATATGTGTGTGTGTATATATATATATATATAATTTGTGTTTCAACTGCATAAACAGCTATTATGCAATTTTGATAAGGTATTGATATTTCATAAAACAGGAATGTAATTTTTTCCAATAGAATCTGAAATTAAAAACAAGAATGTTTCTTGATGCGGAAGATCACAGTGAAAAGTTAATATATTAAGTCGATGATCACAATATTATAAGTTGTAGTAAGTGTCCTCGAGTATCTTGTCTCCAGTAAAAGCAATAATTTAATTCCATATGTTTTATTTATTTTAAAGAAACATATTTAATGTAAGATAATAGTTAGTTGATGATCATGATAGAGTAATAAATAGAGAATAGAAAATTAATTTTTTTTATTGGATGTATAATCCAAAGTTTAACATTTATGGTTGTTTTTTGCTGGAATATAATATTTTATTCTATAAAAAAATTATAAAGGTGTGATTGATCATGCTTTTTGGGATGATTACATGGTTCAATGTCTTCATCATAATAAATTGTGTGGAGGGGATGTTTTTGTGGGGTTGTAATGGGGAATTTGAGGTATAATTGTTAAATTTTGATTTAATTTGTGAGTTTGTTTTTTATTATTTTGTTTTTCTTTGTTATATTGCTTGAGGAGCACCCGATGTGTAGCTTATCCCATGTCATTTATTGTGTGATTGTGTTTTTTGAATTTTAATAATGTTGAGATTTTTGTGTGTGTACCTTTATGTTTATTTCTTATTTTTGGCTTATTTTATTTATTTATTTTTATATTATTTGGGAGAACCCAATATATGGGTCACCCCAAATTATTTATATAAGAAATTATAATTTTTATAATCATGTAAATACTAATATTGTTAGTGTGTGATTATATAAATACTAACACATTGTTGGATCTTATAATAATTTTAAAGTTTAATATATTTGAGTGAAAATAATATAAGGATGACTGGTTACTTAGAAAATTCTTGTGTTATATATATATATATATATATATATATATATATATATATATATTGGAGGTAATGCCTAGTTGTGATGACAAGCGTGGTGGGTCTAAAATATATTGAAAAATAATAATATATTAAAATATATTTATTTTTTTTAATTTTTTTAAGAAGCATGTGATGATTTATTGTATATCTTATACTGGAAATTTTATATAGAATGAGATAGTTGATAGAATCAAATTTAATTAAGATGATAAAGATATTTTTAATACGGTTGTTTTGTACTATTACTCCTATATTTTTACTATCTATCAGAATCAATAGATGTGTTCCTAGTTATTTTTGGAGAGAAATAGTATTAATTGTTGATTTTCTAATTAACTCAATATTATTTTATTTTATCTTATGTCATATCCCAATTTTCATATTTTTCTAGGAGAAACTTTTTTATTTTTTACTTTTGAAATAGAATCTTATATTATTATCATCTTTTAGACTTATTCATAGTTATTAAGTGAGAGAAGATTGTTGCTCTTGTTATTAAGTGTGTTTAATGGGTATTCTAGTATTTTGAAGGGGTGCACATACTTATGAGTTGAACTATCCATTTTGACTTTTCGTTTACTCTATATAAAGAGTCAAAAATATATTTTACCTAATACTCATTGACATGAGTAATTTCTTATTCTTGCTTTGATATTATTTTTGTGATATTTAGTCATCCAGTATAGTAATAAGTTATATTTAATAAATTGAGTGTAATCATATTTAATTACACTTATGATTTGGTTTTGAAACCTATAGGTAAGTCATCAGTGGCATGAATTAGGTGTACTTGGTAAAGATTAGGCTTGAATGAAAAGTTTATCGATATAATGCCATATTGGTAGTTAGAAAATTTACATTGGCTTATAGTATTGGTTGTTTAGGTGTCATTTATTCATGTGACTAAAATAATAATTATTAAGTTGTTATTTTTTATTGATACTATTTATAAATGAATTATATATTAATCGTGTTATAAAATAATATTGATAAATAAATGCAATAATATTCATAATAAAACCTTTACATAAAATATTTTTATATAATAGGTAAAAGTGATTTAGATAGTTCATAGGTTATGTGCTCTCATATAAAATAAAAAAGAAAAGAAAAGAAAATTATAATATTGTCTGTCAAACAAGTGCCTTCAAATTTATCATATGTAGCTTGGAGTTAAAAAAATAAGTTGAAATCTTTTCAAAATCATTGTGAAGTTATCTTTTGATGGTTTTGTTATTTAAATATATGTTGTAATAATAGTCTCATTACTAATTTTTTTTTTCTAAGGAATAACTTCAAATATCTCATTATTATTGTTCAGTTGGGTTTGCTCAGAATTTAATGTATTATATTTTTTGGTGCATTAATTAATATATTTTTTAGGTGGTCCGTGTCACTTATATTTCTATATGTATATATTTTTTGATAATATATATATTGTATTGCTTGTTTATCAATATTCTTAGAATCTTTATTTTTTATTATCTTAAAGTGAGTATAAATAATTGAAATTTTTTTAGTTTTTTATTTTTTAATTATTAGAGCTTAGGTCGAGATCATGTGAGAAAATATGATTTTGACCTTTGATCTTTTAGTAGGGTTATTATTATTTATATCTAAAATATTATTAATGTTTTTATCATTTTATTTAGTATTAGTCATTTGCTATTTTTTTTATTTATATTTTAAAATAATTAAGTCTAGTTTTTATAAACAACAAAAAAATATAACTAGATTTTGCTATCATTAGGTGTTAGCGCAATTGCAATTAGAGGTCGGGCGTCGTTCCGTTTAGCTTTTTAACTTTAAAAAATTAAAATAATAAAACTGAGAATGAGAGATACTGAGAAAGAAACAATAGAGAAGAGCATAGAACAAAGGAGAGAAGACATCTTTATAATTGAAAATGAAAAATTCTAAACTCTAAAATCATATTTATATTTTTTTTTTATTAAAATAATATATTTTTTTAATAAATAATCAAATTTTTAAATAAACATATGGGCATAAATTTGACAGCCATCAGATTTCTGCTCTAGCTGTTGGAAAGAATTCCAACAGCTAGGATGAGGCAAGATTGAAATATTAATTTTTTTTAAAAAGTCATTTCTTGTGCACAGGTGCCTGACAGTGTTAGTGATTGATGTTGTCGGGCACATGTGCGTGTTTGCCGGATGCTACAAATGTGTCTAATGTGTCTGACAGCCAATGGGACTTCAAACCCAATGGCCTGATCTGCCACATAAACATGGTGGATCAGGTTTGTGTCTGTAAAAAAAACTTTTTTTTTAATAGAATTGTAATCAAGGCGTGGTCTTCGGTCATGGTAATCGATGACCTGACATGAGGCACGACAACCTCTGTCCCAACACGATATGAACTATTTTTTGGGTCAACACGATCTAAGTCCAAGCATGATTAAGGATCATGTCCTGCCGGGCTAGGCACGACTCAGTTGGGTTGTGCCTTGTGTCATGTTCTGATTATTTGGCTGACTTGACACCTCTAGTCGAAACCTAAATAACTACTTCATATGTATCTTTTTCTCTAGATTATTGTAAAGAAATATATTATCTGTATTTAGTTTTTTATTTTCTAATTGTGAGATACTGCAAGAAAAATAAGAATCCGTACTAAGATAATCTTGATGAATGGAGAGTGTGTTCTGGTAATCATAATTCATATCAAATATTTGGGTAAATTTGTTTGCTATAAGTCTTACTTTAAGATAATCTATCTTATTATTTAGATATGTCTTTATGGTAAACACTCACCTCTAACTATTAATAGATATTACTAAAGGTTTTGGTACTAATTCACACATTCTATAATAGGATAGGATATGTATCTTTTTCATCATGACATGATATCATTTTTGATGATATATTTCATAAGGAGAGTTGGGTATTCTAGTACTGTTAAGGAAATTAATAAACAAAATAAAAGAAGAAATAAATTGAGTAGATGAAAAAACTTACAAAATTTAGTGTTAGGTAAAATTCTTTTGTCAATTTTAGGAATTAATCAAATGATTAAGATTAGAGGGATGAATGAAAAATTATCTAGTTGTTTAGTAGGCTTGTTTTTTGTTTGAGTAGATTAGATATATGTATATTTTTTTGATATAGACTCTTAAGTTTTGAGTGGTCAAGAAGTTTAAATATAAACTCAATATAAGTTTGTAATTGTGAAGACCCAAGAATTATTGTGTCATTTAAGTTTGAATTAGATGTGTCAAATGGGCCGGACCGGCCCGACACGGCCTGAATTTTTTGAGCATGAGCGTGCCGTCGTGTTGGGCCAGGCACGGCACGGTTTAAAATAGTCGGGCACAGCACGGCCCGCAGGCACGGCGGGCCGTGCCGTGCTTTGCCTGGCCCGCTCGGGCTTGCATGTCAGTACGGGTCGGGATTTGGGGGGACCTCGGGTCGGGTCGAATCAGACCCCACCCGCGGTCTTTTTTGCGGGAGGGGCCATCATGGGGTCGGGCTAACGGGACACCCGACACATGACAAACCCGTGCTGGTGTGCCGTGCCGCGGGCCGAACCGTGCCGGGTCAGGCACGGCACGGCACGGCACGGCTCGTGCCTAACCCGGGCACAGCACGGGCCAGGGCACGGAATTTTTCCATGCCGGGCTCGGGCCAGCCCGGCCCGGTTGACACCTCTAGTTTGAATGAGATTTTCTTATTTGAATTTTTTTTTTAGACTCAATCTGATCTAAATTTTTTGGTAATTATGATAATTTTATGAAAGTATTATCATACTTAGTATCATTATGATCATATGTAGTTAACTGATGACTCTTTTTAGTATCATTAAGCTCGTTAAAAATTGAGTCTTGGTAAAAAAAAATAATATTCATACTCGCTAAAATTATACTAATTTTTGGTAAAAAAAAATTTATATTTTTTGAGCAATATAGTATCATGGGAAAATGCATCTCAATGTCCTAAATATCAATGTGTCACATCATGTAGAGTGATCGAAGACAAAATAAGTGAATCAATAAATTCTAAGAACAAGCTAAGATCTTTTTGTGTTGTAGGATATGAAAGGCATACATTGAGAAAATATAGAAGAGAATATCTGATTGATGAATTAGATTACCTTTAAAATTGTATATCTCAAAATATATTTTAGAATACTCTTTCCAAATAAGAGTGTCCAGGATGTATCAATCAGATATATGTTTGTGTATTTAGTAATCTCATTATATTGGGGTGTGTTGATACATGAAATCTAGTATTTTAATGTGATGATCTATATAATAAATATTGAATTAGTTTGATATATATTGAAATATATTATTTTTTTTAATTTTATAATATATTTTATTCAATTAATTTTTTATAATTTTATAAAAAAATAAAAAAAATATGATTTATCTTGAAAGAGATATTTGTGTATATCTCAATTAATTATTAACAAAACTGATCATACTCAATTTTTAGAAATTCATATATTTACTAAGTTCTCATATATCTGAATATATCATATCTAATAATTATTTATTCAAGCTTGACAAAGATGTATGATAAGAAATTCTAATAAGTTTTTTAATTGATATCTTTTAACTTTTATGGTCAAAATATACTTAAGAATAGAATTAAGTATTCTCAATCTGATTAATGATGGTTGTTAAGATTTTATTATTGAATACGCCGGTAAAGAGTCAAGTTGAGAATACATTAATAAATGGTCAAGTACACTCAAACCTGTAGAAGAAGATTTTACTTAGGAAAAAAAATTCTTATGATGCATTTTGCTCAATTATAAATTACAAATAAATATCATTATAAGTAGAAATAAAGCAGTGTTGAGTTATCTAAAAAATCAATTCACAATTAGAATAAATTAATAAGATAATTTTTGTCAAGCAAAATACAGGGAAGTAATAAAGAACCAAGTTGAATATTACAATATCAAATAATTTTTGAATATTTATTATTGATTATAATAATATTTTTAGAGTAAAAAAAATAATATAATGAATGAGATATGATTACTAGTAATATATATTAGATCATGTGTTGATAATCCAAGAGTTTGAGGTGAGTGTATGAGTGAATGTGAAATACAAATAAAAAGTAATATAAAAAAAATATATAAGATATATTGATCTCTTAGAGAAATTTTTTATACTTTTTTATAGTAAATATAAATATTACAATACATGAACTCTATGAGGACTTTTAGATGACTTTTGATAGTCAACATGTCACTTAAATATTGTATAAATTTCTTAGTTTTCTTTCTTGGTATAATATTTAATATTTGTCTACGTTGTTGCCAATCCTCCTATAGTGTGTAAATTGAATTTATATTTTTTTTATTTATCTTTGTTGTGATAATCTATCTCCATACTAAGCTATAAAATTTTGTTTTTCCTCTAAACAAAAATTAAAATTATAATAAATTAGGATTTTTGTGAATTCTAATATTTATTTTTTATAATTCTAACGAAATTCTAATTAAGATTTATTTCTAAAATTTCACTGTGCATACCTATTGCTACTAATTGTGCTTGCTTGCTTTTGCTTGTGCCTTTGTTGCCATCACCATGTGTGTCAGTTTATACCACCTCATGTGTCTGCTACCAATATTGCACATGCCTACTGTCACTCATCTTGTGTTATTAGTATAATTAGTATCTTCTTGAATTCTATTCAGATAAACTCAAACGTATGCAATTTTTAGGATATTCATGTATGTGAGTAGAGCTTCAAGATGTGAAATTTTATTTAGAGATTAAAGACACGACCTAGTAGTAGTGTACTCAGATTTTAGTTAGGTTTATGTAATTATAAATAAGAGATTTATGAGTGCTATAGGTTAATTTGTACACAGAACAAGATCTAGGATAATTTGGTAATTATTACCTATGTGTCTACTAGTGAGTGAATTGTAGAGATCTTCACTAAGACTATCAGATGAGTGCATAGTTTTTTTTCTTCTTTTTAAAGTTAAGTATTTGTGACATATATGCTTCAGTTTGAAAGGGGATGTTGAGGTTTGTTTTACTGTATATTTTTTTTTAAATTTTACATTTTTTAGGAGCAACTAATATGTAGGTTGGCTCAAACCATATGCATAGAGAATTATAATTTTAATTTTTTGATGTTCGTTGAAAATATTATATTTTTTTTTATTTTTTGGTTTTTCTTCTTCTTTTTTCCTCTTTGACTTTCACCGAAACTCTAATAATATTTTGGTTGCAAAAAATATTAAAATTATTTTTTATTTATCATTTCTCATTCTCTATCTTTTCTCTTCCTAAAACCCACTAAGGGCTCAAATCCTAAATGGTAGCTAATTTGGTATCAAAGTACTTTTGAGGTTTAGAAGTTGTATAATAGACCATCGGATCCATATATTTTGTTATTTTTGATAATGATTATATTATACACACATGATTATTAATTTTTTTAAAAATATCATAATTATTATTTATTTTTATTAAATTATATGAAAGAATAAAAATATAATTAATTATAATATTAAAATTAATTATATTTTTTTTTTTTGGTATATTGGGAGGATGTTAAGAGAGCTATCTTGTTCACTTAGATATTTGGGGATCATGTAGAACTATCACATATGATTATTTAAGATATTTTGTTATTTTTGGTAATAATTATAATACACACACACACATGACTATTAATTTTTTTTAAAAATATCTTATTTATTATATATTTTTAATAAATTATAGAAATAATATAAAATTAATCTATTATAATATTAAAATATTGAAAAGTGCAAGACAATTTATCAAATATTATGTGCTTGCACTCTCATGCATAATGAGATAATTAAAATAAAAAATTAATATATGATTGAGATGATTATGATACTCCTACATAATATGGGTGTTCCTAATTATTTCGGGAGAAATGATATTAATTATTAACTTTATATTCAATCAAAAAATATTTTTTATTCTTTTAGAAAATATCTTATATTTTCTACAAGCAGAGATATTTTTTCTATTTTTTCATCCAAATTTTTTGAGTATTTTTATTTAGTTTAGAATTTTTCTACAACCAAATAAAATGTTTGTGGATGTCATCAAATGTGTATTCGTTGGGTACTCTGGCACTCAAAAGAGGTACAAATATCTCATTTGAGACTACGAGAATCATTATGAGTGACGATGTGATATTCTTGAAGGACAAGTATAAAGCCACACACCCCCATACAACACACACACATCCACACACACACACACACATCCACACACACACACACACACATCCACACACACACACACACATCTACACACCACCACATTCACATAAACACAAACACAAACATCTTTTTCTTTTATTTGGGATTGGGATTGGGATTGGCAATGTAAGCATAGGTCACTCATGCATAGGTAGCGAGTGACTATTATTATACATCTAAATGATTTTATCTCTCTAATATTATCTAGTGCATTTTTTGATGAGATAAAATTATTCTTTGACAAGCCTGGACTAAACTCGGGCTAGCCTGGCTTGGCCAGGCCTGACACAACTTGGCTCGACCTGGCTAAAATGTGTGTCAATCGACCGTACTGGACCGATCATTTTCAGAGCTGTGCCGGCACGATATGGTGTCCCTGACGGGCCTAAAAAAATGGGCTGTATTAGCACGATATGGCCCGTTCGACATCTCTTCATAAATCAGAGACATAATATAAAAATGAGGGCACCTATCACATAATAAGTGCCCTCATTATTTCTCCAAGACATGAAATCTATGAGGGCAATTGGGCATATGCCACAAACTATTAGGGTTAGATTTCAATGCTGTTGCTGTTGATTAGTTAATTAATAAATGATATGTTCTTAGAATTTGAATAAAAAAAAATTAATAAATGTTAATGAATGTCTCACGTTATTTATAAATAATTTCAACGTATCGTGTTTTTTCATTTCCAAATTTTTCAGTCTTTCCTTGCTGGTGGGGCAGCATCAGGTGCTCTGACATCTGCTCTGAGGTTAATCACAAAAGCAGTTTTTGAAAACTCAAAAAATGGACTTCACAAGGGAGCAAGTAGGTTTCATTTCATTCCCACAAACGAGCTTTATATTTGGCTTTTTGTAGATCAACATATCTTTTGCTTATTTTTATTTTATTTTTGTAAATTTCTTGTTCGTATTGGTTCAATTATTTATCAAAATCCATTTTGAGGAAAACAATATAAAAATGCAAATGCATAACCATATATATGCACCTACACACACACACACACGCATAGATAGATAGAGAGAGATAGAGGTGTCAAATGGGCCGGGACGGGCCGGCCTGGCTTGTTTTTTTAGGGCATGATCGTGCTTCCGTGCCGGGCCGGGCACGGTTACTATACCGTGTCGTGCCCGGTCTTTTTTTTGCCGGGCCGGGCACGGCTTGTTTTTTAAGGCACGGCCCGCAGGCACGGCGGGCCGTGCCTTGCCTGGTCCGCTCGGGCTTGCCTGTCAGAGCAGTTTGGGATCCGGGGGACTGCGGGTCGGGTCGAATCAGACCCGACCCGCGGTCTTTTTTTGCAGGAGGGGCATCGTCGGGTAGGGCTCACGGGACACCCGGCACGGGATAAACTCGTGCCGCGGGCCGAACCGTGCCGGGCCAGGCACGGCACGGCACGGCTCGTGCCAAACCCGGGCACAACACGGGCCCGGGCATGGAATTTTTCCGTGCTGGGCCGGCCCAGGCACGGCTGAACCGTGCCGTGCCTCGTGCCGTGCCGGGCCGGGCCGGTTGACACCTCTAGATAGAGAGAGAGAGAGAGATGCAAGTTTGTTTTTATGTTTATATAGAGGGCATATCTAGTGCACAAAATTTATGTCTTAGTGTGGTCTGTGAGAGATTAATATATCGATAATTTTATCTCTGTAAATTGGAAAGGTTATATCTGATAAATCATAAATTCAAAATTTATCATCATTAAACGAATGTACTTGCCAGTAAACTAAGGCATATTTTCCAATATAAACATAAGATACAAGGATTTTGCAGGTGATCACTTTTTACAATATCATTTTCGTATAAATATATTTAATCTTAGAGTTCTTATGAGATTCGATGTGTTATTATTTGTTTAATCATGCATATTTAACTGTGGTGTATATATTTGTGTGTGTTTGTGTGTGTGTGTGTGTGTGTGTGTGCCATATGTGAGATTAATATCTTGTTAGTTACTACACTAGCCATTAAACCAAGGCATATTTTTTCTAATTGAAACACAAGGATTTTGCAGGTGATCAGTCATCACAATATCATTTTCTCTTAAATATTTTTAATTCTAGAGTTCTTATGAGATTTGATATGTTATTATTTGTATAGTCATTCATTTGATTTTGGTCTGTGTGTGTGTGTGTGTCAGTGTCAGTGTGTATACATATATACATATATATATATATATATACACATATATATACATATATACACCTATATTTATATACACGTATATACATATACATACATATATATATATATATACACACACACACATACATATGTATACACATATACATATATATGTTTACACATATACATATATATGTATACACACACACACACACATATATATATATATACATATATATATATATATAGTTTGTGAGTGAATAATGTCAAATATAAATCTGTAACACTAGGATTTTTCAGGCGATAAATCATTATAATGTTATTATTCTCCAAATATTTTTTATTTTAGAATTCTTATGAGATTTGATATTCCAGTATTTATGTAATTGTACACTTTTACTTTTGATGTGTACACACACATATATATATATATATGTGTGTGTGTATGTGTGTGTGTGTGTGTGTGTGTGTGTGTGTTTATGGTTGAACATTATTGGTTACTTGGGTTATTTTCTACAATGCAGTCCTATTTTTTGCCATCTCAGCATTATTTGAATTTGCATGCTGTATTCTCTATGCGTATGTGTTCCCAAAATTGCCTATAGTAAAGTACTTTCGCTCGAAGGCAGCCTCGGAAGGATCCAAAACTGTTTCAGCCGATCTTGCTGTTGCCGGCATTTATGCTTCCTCCAAGTAAGAAGGAAGCGTGCAACTTGCTCTTCTATACTTCTCTGAGGTGGGCGGGAAAAGCTCATTATAATGTGTTGGCAGATCTCTGGAAGGCAATCCCAATCATCATCGTCAGGAAGAAGAAGAAGAAGCGGACGCGGAACGACCCGAGCTCGAGCTCGAGCGCCTGGGCAACAAGGAGTTGCTGATTCAGAACATTGATTACGCAATTGATATTTTTCTGATATTTGCGCTGACGCTGTCTATTCTTCCCGGATTCCTCTGCGAAGACACTGGGACCCATGCCCTGGGAGCTTGGTAAGCTTCTCCACGACATTGAATCATGGGCGCACGCGGTGGTCTGGTTTTGAGGCCGGCCTCCATTTTTTTTTGTTTTCCAGGTATGCCCTCGTCTTGGTCGCGATGTACAATGCTTGGGATCTGGTCGGGAGGTACATGCCGCTTGTGAACTTCCTCAAGCTAGAGTCCCGGAGATATCTGACGGCAGCCATTCTCTCTCGCTTTTTACTGGTGCCTGCGTTCTACCTTGCTGCCAGGCGCGCAGGCCAAGGCTGCATGATCATGCTGACTTCCTTCTTGGGCCTTACCAATGGGTACTTCACCGTTTGCGTCCTTACTTCTGCGCCAAACGGTTACAAGGTTTGTTCGCCTTTTTTATCCTTACCAATGAGTATTTCCCCGTTAAATATGTTGGACAGTTTTACCCCTCAAATGTGGGAGAGACATCATCGTCTGGTTAGCCTTCAACCTAAGATCCACCGTCGTATCATTATGACGAGTCTCAACTTATCACTGACTGTTATCTGACCCCGTATCGAGCCTCAGGGGGCCAAGGGTCGGACCATGTAACTAGCAATTACCATGGGAAAGCGTGGCCAGACATTCACATGGTTCGAGCTCGTGTCACTCAGCGATTGGACCCTAAACTAACGCAGGGAAAGATGATAGAAACATGTGGGTCCCACATGATGCACAAGAGAGAGAAATATAGGAACGTCGGTCATTGGTCGTGTGGCAGAGCATGATGAATTTGTTTTGCAGGGGCCAGAACAAAATGCCTTGGGCAATCTGCTCGTGTTGTTTCTTATCGGGGGTATATTTGCTGGAGTCACTCTTGATTGGCTCTGGCTTATTGGCAAAGGATGGTGACGCATGATAGTGATTGGCATGGATATTGTTTGCTCGTTTCGCTCTGCTTAGCATGTAGATATTTTTCAAGTAATCAGCCCATTTCTCTTTGTTTTTTATGATCCAGTTCTTGTTTTGGTGAGTCCCATAAATTTCAATTCTTGTTTTCAAAAACACATTTTTATACACATAATTATATATATACACATCATATACGTACATACATATATATATATATATATATATATATATGCATACACACACACACACATATTATATATACGTATACATATATACATGCATATATAGCAAGTTTCTTAAAATTATTATTATTTTTACATAATCATAAGGATATTGAAATACATAATAAAGTATATATTTACTATGATCAATCATCTATAATAATATACTAAATAAAAATTAAAAAAAATTTAAATATTTGAGAATCGTAAAAAAACAAATTTAATGCAATCATGCTCGTACAAGCTGACATCATTTTAAGCTATAAATTTTAATTATTAGTTTTTTTTAATAATTTGATAAATGCCATTTTATCAATAAATATAAGGTTATTGATAAAATTAACAATATATTTATCGTTCAATGATATAAAGTCGTTCAAATAGAAAGGTTTTTATGATAAATAATAAATACAATTATAAGTTTTGAAAACAAAATGCCATTTTATCTAAAATAAGATTAACAAAAAATATTATTATTCATCAGTATTATATTTTTATATCGAATAAATAATAAAATAGATTTAGGTGGACCGTGGTGTTTAAAGAGATTCAGGTCGCGTGGCTTGGCTAGAGGTGACCACCATTAACAAGAAAACATGAGCCAGGACGGTGAAGGTTAGAGCGGAAGAACCTAAAATATGATCATCGTGGTGTTGCAGTAGAGAGGAGGAGGCCGAGGGGGCGACTCTGTCGAAAAGAAGAGAATCGGCGGCCAGCGGCATGTCCTCCTGATCTGAACTACACTTGTACTCGTGCAGCGCATACGTACTGTACATGATGGCTCGCAATACGGCGGATACCGTCGCTATGTAAGCAGTCTTATTGCGTGCCAGAAGCCACGTTAAGCCCATCAGTTGGCAGTCCCTATTGAACATCTGCCTTGCCCTCCTCTCTTCCTCTCCCTTGCTGCTGCTCTTATCATCTGGTTTCGTATTCAGCTGCGCATAGTCAAGTGCTATTTTTCACACATGTCTATGTATGTATATTACTCACACACAAAATACACATTTGTGTCGGTCAAATCAAACAGTGCTATCAATTTGGTATGGTGGTCACCTCTAACTGTGTGCGTGCGTGCGTGCTTGAGTGTTGCGAGCGTGCTTGAGTGTTGCGAGCGTGCTTGCGTGTCTGCGTGATTGCGTGCTTGCTTGCGTGCTTGCGTGCCTGCGTGCGTGCTTGCGTGCCTGCGTGCGTGCTTGCGTGCCTGCGTGCCTGCGTGCGTGCTTGCGTGCCTGCGTGCCTGCGTGCGTGCCTGCGTGCCTGCGTGCATGCGTGCCTGCGTGCCTGCGTGCCGGCGTGCCTGCGTGCCGGCGTGCCTGCGTGCCTGCGTGCCTGCGTGCCTGCGTGCCTGCCTGCGTGCTTGGGTGAGTGCTTGCGTGCGTTCTCTGCGTGCGTGCTTGCGTGCGTTCTCTGCGTGCGTGCTTGAGTGCGTGCGTGCTTGCGTGCGTGCGTGCTTGCGTGCTTGCGTTTTTTTTTTTTTAAATGCTGGTGTGTCACGGTAAATGTGACAAAAATAAAATGTGGTTTTTGGTAACAAAAAAAAAAAAGTAAGAACAAACAGCGAATAAGAGGTTAGGAAACTGACCTTTTGAAGAGCAGTGAGGCACTTGGAACAGCCAGCGTGAGAGGAATTCCTACAACTTATCTCCAAATCTCTCACAGCGGCCGTTGGAACAGCATCGCGAGATCCATAGCTAACAGTGAACGCAGCCGGACAGCTGAGAGACATGATCTTGTGAAGCCGGATGCCACAGAAACACATGATCGGATCACAACTCGCGTTAGGCTGCGGAATCTTCACGTCCTTCCGCAGTAGCGCGGTTTGAAGAGAATTGACGCATTTCTGAGAGTCGTCGGGAACTAGAGGAAGGTCCAGCGGAGGCAGAGACGGAGACGAGACGCGGAGAGCAAACTGAGCGTGAGCCGCGAAGAGCCAAGCGGCTAGCACGGGACAGCATCGGCTCCGATCCAAGGCACCGTTGCACGCCGCTTTCACTCCGCCGAAGAGCTCTGCCGAGATGTTTAATCTGCATTGCTCCGATCGAGAAATGAGACTTGACGCTTGATTTTCTCCGTCGACTAGTTGCAGAGCAGAAACGCGGAGGACGACGACGGAGAAGAGAATTATTGAGAAAAAAGCAAACGAATCTGAAGGCATATTTGGAAAAATTTTGAGTTTCTCGATTACCCGGAACCGTGATATAATATTTCATTCGTACCTTTTTTTCATTTTAAAAAGTCAGATATATAAAAATTCGTGAATATATTCCCTTTTTTTCTCAAATATTTTAGATTCAGTCACACACACACATATATATATATATATATATGTGTGTGTGTGACATTTTTTGAAAATGTTAATATTTATATATTAAACAATTATATAACTATACACATATAAATTGAGGTGTTAAACGGGATGCTGGACTAGCCTGGCCCGGCACGGGCACGGACACGGGAAATTTTTATGCCGTGCCAGCCAAGACAATGCCCAATCGTGCCGAGCCGGCCAAGGCACGGCCGAATCATGCCGTGCATCATGCCGGATCGGGCTAGCCTGGCCCGGTTATAATCTCTACATATAAAGGTATGTATAACTATAATTATATATAGTTATGTGTATTATAATTTTATTATGTGTATTATAATTTTATTATGTGTATATTATACTATTTATTTAATTTTTTATCTATTTTATACGATGATGGGTAACAGTGACAGGGAAATGTAAATAATGATATTTTAATATCAAAATTATAATTTATAATGAATTAATTATCCAAAATATATGTTTTCATATTAAAAAATTGTTCTTTAGTTTATTAAAATTAAATTTGTATATTCTGCAGCTATTTTTTTTGCATTTTAAATAATTATACTTCGAATATAATTATAATAAAAACTAAAAAGCAAATTCATCCTGACGCGTCGTACACGCACTCATTACTTTCCAGAGATGGGTAGAATCGGGGCTTCCGGATATGCGCTCTGACAAAAAAAACAAAAAATTAATGCAGTTATTAGATATGTCAAATCAGTAAAAAGCTAAAGAAACAGTGCGCACTATCTGCACTTATCTCTCAACCTGTCATTTGTCCCGACTCTCTCTCTCTCTTTCTCTCATTTACTCTCCCCCCTCTCTCTCATTAGCTCGTCCTCTCTCTTTCTCTCTCATTAGCTCTTACTCTCTCTCTCTCTCTCTTTCTCTCTCTATCTCTCATTAGCTCTTCCTCTCTCTTTCTCTCTCATTAGCTCTTTTCTCTCTCTCTATCTCTCAATAGCTTTTCCACTCTCTCGCTCTCTCTCATTAGCTCTTCCTCTCTCTTTCTCTCATTAGATCTTCCTCTCTCTCTCTCTCGCCTCTCCCTCCCTCCCTTTCTGGCCCTCTCTCTCTCATTAGCTATTTCTCTCTCTCTCTCTCTCTCTCTCTCTTATTAGCTCTTCCTCTCTCCCTCATTGGCTCTTCCTCTCTCTCTCTCTCATTGGCTCTTCCTCTCTCTCTCTCTCTCTCATTGGCTCTTCCTCTCTCTCTCTCTCATTGGCTCTTCCTCTCTCTCTCTCTCATTGGCTCTTCTTCTCTCTCTCTCTCTCATTGGATCTTCCTCTCTCTCTCTCTCTCATTGGATCTTCCTCTCTCTCTCTCTCTCTCATTGGCTCTTCCCCTCTCTCTCTCTCATTGGCTCTTCCTCTCTCTCTCTCTCTCATTAGCTCTTCCTATCTCTCTCTCTCTCTCGTCTCTCCCTCCCTCTCTCTATTTTATAATTCTTAGGGGATTTATGTTTTAACTTATATATATATATATATATATATAACTATATTCTTATATACATATATAATAATATATAAATATATACACATATTTGTATCTATTTGTGTTTATATATTTATATATATTTATTATTGTATATATATCTATCCAAATTAAAATATTTATATATATTTATATATATTTATATACATTTATATATATTTATTTATATATGTTCATATATTTATATATTTAAGAAATATATATATATATGTATATATATATAAGCTTATCAAATGATTTATTGCAAGTAAATTGATGGTTGGTGGGATAATAAGAATTAAAAAGTAGTTTATGAATTTGAAAATCATAATATTATTATTATTATTAATTTACATGAGCAAAATTGAATTGATGTATTTTAGTATATAAAACTTAATTATTTTTTATTTTGATATAATTAAGTTTTTTAATTTTGAAAAAAATAGTTTTAAATTATTTATATTTGATGTATCAAACAACAAATACCTCTATTATTGATGTTTTTATTGTGTATATAAACAAAATATTGGGAATATAATATATGATTTTCAAAAGTGTGAAATATTTTGTGTATATACATTTCACATTAGTTCTTATCTATTATTTATGCACGTGACATTTTATTTTTCTTATAATTTTATAATATGAAATTAATGATTATATTATATATATATATATATATATAATCAAAATAAATTATATATATATATTAATTAATTTGATTTAATTATATAATTAAATAATTTGATTCTGATCAAATTAATTATTCAGATTATATACACATATAAGCTCTAGACAAAAAAAAATCTTTAAAATATTTTGTATGACACTGGATAAGACTACAGAAGAGCCCTTAGTCTAAATAAGATATCAAGCTCTAATGCAAATTATATTTTATCATAATTTATGCATTTTGTTATTCAACACTTATTAAACTATGCATGTTAAAATTACATAGACTCATTGATTAAATTACTGACACAATAATTCAATCAATTTTTAATTATTTTTCGAGATTTTTCACTTAATTTATTTGAAATATCAGTTTAAAATCCATTATAAGATTTGCTAACATCAAAAATTATAAACTTCCTCAAGGAAATATCATCAACCCTTCTAAACAATACATGAATTCCATCAATAATCAATATTTACCATTTGCTCGATAAAGTTATCTAATTCATAGAATTCATAATAAAATTTTTAGATCTCATTTTAAATGAATTAAAATAACTACTAACAATTGTACATAAATATTAATTACTTCAAAAATAAGAGTAACAATATTTATAATAATATTTAGCATTTTATTTTATATACCTATATAAAATAATCACACTATAATAGTCCCTTTCAATACACATAATTATACTAGTACTAGATTTTAGAACTTCACTATCTTTCATAGTTAAGATAGACATAGTGAAATCTTATGCTATAATTTTACCAATAAATTGTATAGTTCTATCGACATTATGAATAATAAACATATGGTCTACAAGAATTGATTATTCAATCTTCTGTGCATAAGCCAAATTCTATGCACCAAATCATCTACTACGTAATCAATAACATTCATTTTTACAAATTAAACTCATTAAAATTCATTTATTAAAACAAGAAAATGATGCTAACCAATCAAATGAAAAATAACCAAAAATAACTTTTAGGCTTTAGCATAAAACGGCTCCAAGAATCTTTCATTTAGACTTAAAGCCATGATGCCACAAGTCTGACACCCATTTCTTCTACATGTCTTTGAAAAGTTTTGACTTGAAGGCTCTTCATAAAAGAATATGCTAATTTGTCTGTCGATGTCATTTTGTCAGCACCACATTTCCTTTTATTACAATATCTCTTATTAGATAATATTTATACTTGATGTGTTTTACTTTTTTTGTGAGTGTTAGGTTTATTTGGGTTAGCAACTATTCCACTATTATCACAAAAAATTATAATAAATAGTTTTACATAAGGAATGACCCATACATCCGTCAAGAGGTTCTTGAGTCATACAGGCTCTATGGTTACCTCTGAAGCTGCCATGTGCTAGGTCACCATGATAGAAATAATAAAATAAGATTACTTGATACTCCTTCAACTTATAGCTCCACTTTTCAAGGTAAACACATATCCCAAGGTGAACTTTTTTAAATCCTCACCTAATTGAAAATCTAATTATGTATACCCAAAGGTTACAACATTATCCACTTGATACACCAACGTATGATCTTTAGTTCTGTTTAAGTACTTAATTATGTGTTTTACTGTAGTCTAACATTATTAGTATTGGTCTGATAGATACATATTAACTATGCATACAAAAAAAAAAGATAGTAGGTTTAGTACGAGGCATTACATTTATCAGACTTTCTACTATAGATGCATAAGTAACTATCTTTATTTTCTCTATCTCGTTGAATATTTTGGGACACTAATTTTTTGATGGGGCAATTTCATGTCTAAAATGAAGAAAATCTTTTTTGAAATCTTGCATGTTAAAATGAGTCAATATATGATCAATATAAATAGCTTGAGACAAGCCAAATTCTTTACTTATGAACTTGCAAAAGGTTAATCCCAAGAATATGAGTAGTTTTTTTATATCTACCATATCGAATTAATTAAACAAACAGACCCCAACGGAAGACAACAAACTCACACCATTACCATTGCGTAATGTAATATCAACATATAATACAAAGAACGATACAATTTTACTTCATATACACACAATACTAATCCTGATATTGATAAAACTCATACGACTCAATTGCTTAATTAAAATGAGTATTCCAAAATCTAGATATTTATTTTCGTCCACCGGTGAACTCCCTCAATTTACACAAGTTATGTTCTTGGCACTTTTCTACATAACAATTAGATTGTATCATATAAATATATTCTTCCTGGAGCTCATTCACAAAAGTAATTTTATGTTAATCTGCCAAATCTCATGGTCATAATGAGTTATAATGGATAAGATAATCAGGATTGAATTTAACATGACTATCAGCAAAAATTTTCATCATAATTGAGTTCTTCTTCCTAAGTAAAATATTTACTACAATTCTATCCTTATAACTCTCAACATTACCACATTTTCCTCTCATTAACTTTTTAATCCACCTATACTCAATGGGTTTTATCTCTTCAGGTAGTTCCAAAAAATTCCATACATGATTAGAGTGCATAGAATACATCTTTGATTTCATAATATTTTTCCTATGTTCTGGATCTTTATCTTTAAGTGCTCCATCATAGCTTACGGGATCAATATATACTTTATCAAATATTCTGTCATAAGACTCTCACAAGAGTATATACCATGTATGTTGATGGATAACTCTCCCACTAAGATGACACACACTTATCAGTTGTATACTTTCAATTACCTGTTGTAAATATACCATTCGTTATGAATCATTATGATCATTGCTCTCTCTAGTTATGAAGCCAACATATCAATGAGAGGTTCATAAGCTCTAGTATCAATACTATTTTCAATAGTTCTCTTATTTTGATGAAGCAATGATGTATCTGAAATATTACCTTGTAACAATATTTTCTTGTATTATTAGTATTGAATGAGTTTGACTAGTTTATCTCCTCTCAATTCTTCTAGAATAATTATACTTATGGGTTTGTGATTTGTTATATAGTTTTCTTTTAGGAATAATGCATTGGTGATAATAATGAATTTTTGATACTTTTGGACAATAAAACAACCTACCTTTAGTTCCTCTAGAATATATCACGAAGAAACAAACTTCAATTCTTGGTTTTCTCTTTTAGTACATGTTGTGGGCAACCCCATAAATGAATGTTCTTCAGATTAGGCATACGTTCAGCCTACAATTTAGTCAGAGTAGCATATACATACTCAGATGGAAGCAAGTTTAAAACATAAGCTACTATTTCTAATGCATATCGCTTGAAGGAATCAAACATATCTAAATAATTTATCAATGATCTTAATATGTTCATAAAAGTCAAATTCCTTCTTTTTGTCATAACATTCTACTCTGTAATACTATGTGTAAACAAATGGGATGTACTCATATCATAGTCAGATCGTATTTATTCTGATAGTAGTGACTTGAGTCATATTCCTTCTTTTTTCCATCCTATTTCTAATACATCTCTTGATCCAATAAGCAGTTCATAAATTCTCCCAAGAGCTATTTTCCATCATATTCAAATCATGCTGTCTTTAGATATTTATTCTAATATTTCTTAATTTCTATCCCATGCTCTTTGAATTTTTCAAAAGTATAAGACATGGTGTATTAAATTAATGTACTCATATATTGAGTATTCATCAATAAATGTGATGAAATACTCAATATCACCTCATGCTTGGATAGCCACGAGTCTATATAAATCATAATGAATTAGCTCTAGTTCTTTTTGGCTCTATAACTTTTAGCTACAAAAAGATGCGTAGTCATCTTTCCTTCTAAGTAGGATTCACATACTAGAAGTATTTTCACCTTCAACAAACACAAAGATCCATATTTAACTAGTTTCGAAATACATTCAGATAACCAATTATCTTTAGTATATGATATCTTACTAGGGTATTTTTGGCTATAATAATATTTTTTAGATCTCTCGTGGATTTTTTTAGTAGAATGAGTCTAATTCTCAAATATTTCTTTGAAATTATACATCATATTATATATAGTAGTCACAGACTAATGCTGATTTTAGAATATAGTTTACATATAGCTAAAATATAACACATTGATATCTTATCGGCCTTGACCTATTTCTCAAAAGGGTTGACTTCCTCATCATCTTCTCTTGCATGAAGTTTATTCGAGCGTAGATCTATGATTACAATTTAGTTTCCTCCACCAATTCTTGAATGAATTCATTATCAGTTAGATACTCCACGAATAATATATCTCAATGTAAGGATGTCTGCTATTCATTATTTGTTCAAAGATAGTCATGCCTATTAATCTTACTGTCTAGGCAACAGACTATACCAAACAAGATTAAATTGATGACTTATCTTTGATCCTACAAATAACAATAGTGAGTCAGATTGAGAGGATGCTATTGTTCATAGCTAAATATAAACATTTACCTAATTCTAAATCAATTGAACATTAAATGAATCCTTCAGATGGAGAAGTGATCTATATAAAAAATCTATAAAATTTCCTTGCAATGGTTTGTGTTAAGTATAACCTACAAGTTAGTTAGCCCGATAGGAGGAAGACACAAAGATCAACAAGCTAATCAATTTGCACAATCTTCAAAGTTGTGATGGATACCATGAGATTCATTCTTGTTGAACTCCCTCTCTCACTTAGATATTTAAAAGTGAGAGTTTTGATGTTCTCCTTTTTAAAATAAAATAGAAATTTATATTGGTAAATACTATGATTTTGTGAAACATGTTTGTACGAATATTACGTAAAAGTGATTATTTTTGGCACACAACTTTCTCTCAAGTTTGTATATACTTATATCCATTGATCATATCAATCCATCACATCCACGATGATATGTCATATTATATACATTCATAAGACGTGCCACAACATATACATTCACATATTCATGTGATGCCTAAGTCATCACATACATGTATATGTATCTAGACGTATAAGAAAAAACTAAAAAAAAAATTGGTAATAGGTATCGATTAACATAGGTTAGAATGCCTATGCATATTAAAACTCAATAGTTCCATACGCAACATGTCAAACTCCATTCGATATCATTTGTTGGAGCTTAAGGATTCGGATGCATCACGTATGGAAAAATCACTATCAATTTAAATTTATGATCATATACAAAGATGAGGAGAGTTAGCTTAAAAACATATCTTAAATGGAGCATATGTCGAAGGCAGGGACATTTCCCGTATAACTTTTCATTGGCTTTGTGAGGAAGAAGACGATGTTACAGTGGAGTAGCATCGTCCGCGCCATTATTATATAATAAAAATTAAAAAAAAAATTAACATGTCTCTTCAGCTCTTAAATATTATTTAAGAACATGACACATATTTTATATTTATATATATATTGAAAATTAATTTTAATATAAATCAATTAATTTGATTTAAGAATAAAATTAAACAGTTCAATTATAATCAAATTAAATATTTTGATTATATATATATATATATATACTCTAAATAAATAAATAAATTCTTAATAATATTTCTTTTAGCACTAGATAAAGCTATGAAAGGGATCCTAGTATAAATAAGACATCGAGCATTTAATATAAATTATATTGCATCATAATCTATATTAATTATAATTCATACTAATATATAATTATAATATATGTTATTTAATACTTATTAAACTCCTCGTGCTAAAATTATATAGATACCTATTGATTAAATTAAATTATTAATAATCTAATTCAATCAGTTTTTAATTTTTTTTTAAGACTTTCAACTTTACTTATTTGAATTGTGAGATCAAAATCCACCCATAGAGTTTGACAAAATCAAAATTTATAATTTTTCTCAAGGTGGTATCAACATTTATTCTTATATGATATGGATTTCATCATTAATTAATATTTACCATACACTAGATAAAATTATCAAATTTATAGATATTTTCCTTTACGAAAATAAAATCACTATTAACAAGTTCATGTGAATCTTAATTACTTTTAGAATAAAAGTAGCCATATTTATAATAATAATAATAATAATAATATATTTTATTTTACATGACAGCATAAAATAATCATACTGTGATAGTTTTGTTTAATACAGACAAGTATACTAGCGCTACAAATTAGAATTTTATCATTTTCCTTAGTCAAGATGATTCGATCTTCCATACATAATCCAAACTCAACGAACTACTTATGTACTATGCAGAATAAATGACATATATTTTCACAAATTTAGCTTTTTACAAATTATTTCATTAAAACAAGAAAATAATTCAAATAAAAAAAAAGTCAAAAAAAAAAATTTAGGATAAAATAGTTCTAACATATGTATATATATATATTGTATATTTTTCCAAAAACACATATTGTATGGTATAGCATATTAAAATTGTTGTGTTTTTTTTTTTATTTTTTAAAACTAGAGATAATTTTGTGAAAACAATTTTTATTTAATGAAAATTAATTAAAAAATGTTTTTAATTAGTTTGAACACACACACACACACACACACACACACACACACACCTATTTATACATGTTTATATATATAATTCAAAATTTTGTTTCAAATTTGTAAACCACCATTTTCTAAACAAAAGTTTAAATTGATTTTTTCTAAAGATGTGACATGGTAAATTCAGGTATAAGGTTTATAGTAGTGCATGGAAACATAAATATTTTATGAATGTTTTTTGTAATTATGAAAAATTAATATATTTTTTTGTAAATACTTTAAAAAAATAATAATTTACCCAAATATATATATATATATACTTATAAATAGATATATACTTATAAAAACACACATACACACATAACTTATATATATATATATATATATATATATATATATATATATATATCAATATAAATATACATTTATATATATACATAAGTGTATACAATGTTGGGTTTGCTCAATTTTGGATAGGGTGCATGATTTTTATTAATAAATAATTTGATTTAATTACTTGTATGGTTTAAATATTAAAATAGTTTAAGGCATGATGTTTTTTATTTGCTAGTTTTACTTAATTGAAATATGCAAGGAAGCACGGACACGGCTCCCTACTGTCCTGTCCACGTGTCGGACACATGGACATGATACGGACACAGCACGGATACGTGTCCGGTACGCCACATGGTGTATCATTGATCAATACGTATCCGATACACCATGTGACGTATCGGACGGTTGCGTCAGCTACTATATCCATGCCGAGTGACCGACATCCGACAACGTCCAGCGGCGACGATGGCCAGTCGACGCAGGTGGCGGGCACAATTTGAGGGGGGAGGCAAGGGGCGGGCGCGAATTGAGGGGATGGCAGGGAACAGGTGCTAACTGTGGGGATGCAAGGCTGACATAAAATAAAATATTTTTTTATAAAATAAAAAAATATATTTTTATATAATATAAGATAATTTTAAAATATTATTTTATAATATAAAATAATTATAAATATTATCTTATAAAATAAAATAAAATACAATATTTTTATTTTATAAAATAAGAAATATATATTTATTTTATAAAATAAAATATTTTTATTTATTTTATTTTATTTTATTTTATTTTATAAAATACTTAATATTTATAAATAAAAAAATTATTTTAAATTTTATTTTTTTTATCATGCCGTATCTGTATCCTAGTTTTATAGAATTTGTATCGTACCAGTATAATATCCCTACCACCTGAGTGCTCATATTAATGTTGAGTGTTCCTAATATTTTTTAAAATAGAATTTTTATAAAAAACCATTATTCTATTTTTAATATATATGAATGTTTATTTTTTAAAAATATTAGAAGGGGTGGAGTAACCCTTTTTAAGAATACTATAAACACAAACTAAAATTCTAAAATATTTTTTTTACAATTTATTTACTTAAATTTTGTAATCAGACTGCTTATGCTATTATATTATAATTTTTATTTATACTCTATAAGTGAGCAAAATAAGTTAATTTATATTCTATTAAGTTTTGGGCATAACATAAATTAATTGATTAAATAAAAAACATAAATTAATTGATTAAATAAAAAAACATAAATTAATTGATTAAATAACAAAACATAAATTAATTGATTAAATAAAAAAACATAAATTAATTGATTAAATAAAAAAACATAAATTAATTGATTAAATAAAAAAACATAAATTAATTGATTAAATAAAAAAACATAAATAAATTGATTAAATAAAAAAACATAAAATAATTGATTAAATAAAAAAACATAAATTAATTGTTTGTACATACATTCATCCAAAATTTTAATAGAATATCTATAAATTGGTCAAATATATATTTTATAAATTTTAGCAAAATAATTATTTGGATATATATTTTCGAAGCAAAATATATTATCTGTGTGATAAGTAATTAATATTATTAATATAAAAGAACATAAATTATATTTGAAAATTTTGAAAATAAATTATATTTACTTTGAATTGTTGAAAAATTAAACTTAAAAAATTTAATTGTCAGCTAAAAAAAACATATTTTTTGGATTAATAAATTAATAAAAATAACACTCACATACATAGGAAAGGTATCAAACGGGTGGTCAGCCCGGACATGGCCCATAGCACAGCCTGGTTCAGACCTGTGCTTGGATTCAGATCGTGCCGGCCCAAGGCACGATCCGCCCCAGAACGGCATAGCACCGAAACCCTAATTTTATTAAAAAAATTAGGGATTCGGCCCAACCCAAACCATCCGAACGTGCCATACCAGCCCAAACCCAAATGGATTTCGGGCCGCATGCCCATGCCGGGCCTCACCTACAACGAACCTTACTGTGCCACACTGCATGCCAGCCCAGTTGGACCCGAAAAAACTGGGCAGGCCCAGCCCATTTGACACATGTAGTTGTGACACATGTTAAAATAAGGCCTAAAGTAGCTTTGTCAAAGGGAAAAATTATCGTTAGAACCAATGGCTTATTCACTTACTTATCCCCGTGCAAATTTCAAGCAATCCGCTCGTGAAGGCGAAAGATCACGAGGCGCAAAAACGCAGACTAAAACTTCCGTCGTGGTCGGGTGCGGAGAGAAGCCGGAGCAAGTGATCGGAATGACTAAGGGAGAGCGAGCGGCCGGCGTCGACGTGATGGCTTCTGTTTTGGCCACGTGCCTGTGTTGCTAGGGTTATCTGTTTATGACTGGTGATTGCCTTCTTCGTGCCGAACGCAGGGTTTTCTGTAAGCAGCGTCGGGCCCAATGGTCAGGACATCATCCAAGGCCAGTGAGTTCTACATCAAGGCCATGATCGAATCTGACCATTCAGCTTCCGCCGAACTTACAAAATGAATTAATTGCATATATTCTATCTGTTCATTGCCTGTTGTTTGTGCTTCTGTTTGATCGGTGTTACAGTACAGAGATAAGATACTTGAATCCAAAAGTAGTACTATGATGTAGGCGTTGGTGATGTAGGAGACGAACCCAAAACCAGCCTGCGTTCAAAAGTAAGTACCATGGGTTGCTGTTTCAGCTCCACAGTCAAGAATGAAGGTTGCAAGCTAAAATCGCCAGCTCTACCAAACAAACTGCCATGCCGACCACCAGTACCAGTGGCTGTTCTCGGAGAGGAAAGGATCAAACAAGTCCTCGAAGAAACAACAATCCCCAGTCGAGAACTTGTCGCCGGCCAATCATCTCCGGCTCGGGTCGAATCCAAGCCACAAGAACTTCAGGAAATCTCCATTATAAATAACCTGGAAAAAGCGCGAGACGAGAAGAGGGAGGAAGAAGATGATGAGGAGTCGTGCAGCAGGACGGAGACGGTGTCCACGTCAACGACGGGCATTGTCGCAGCAGAAACGAGGCAAGAGGAGCCACTCAGCAAGAAGAACAGGACAGGGAAACCTCCGGTGAGCGGGCATGGTAAGCGTCCCAGTGTTAGAGAGAGAGAAAGGATCGTCAGCTCTCCAGCCAATAGAGGAAGGGTGCTGGAGAAGCGGCACGCGTCCTCGCGCCCTGGAACACCACCCAGGCGAGTTCGCCGGAACTCTTGGAATGGATCCGGCGGGCGTTCCAGCCCGCCGGCTAGAAGAATCGACGCCGTTGCGAACACGCTGGACGGTTCCGGTTGGAAACCAATATCTAGCGAGCGACCAATCGTCAAAAACGCCGCCGCGGAGGAGGGAGATTTAGATCGGAACCAAGACTCCATTGTTGATCCTCAAGTTTCTCTAGAATGCTTCATATTTGTGTAAACCCAATTGAAAAGCAAATATTAATCAGCTCGCAACAAGAGATCTAAACTTGACTCGTTTCTTAATGCTACCCATTCTATCATATCCAATGCCGATCTTGCTGTGCACGAGCTTCAGAGCCAATTCTGAGTTGCCGGCTTTTCGCAGCGCATTTATCATAACTGTACGAATCCTTCCGGGAATCTCCCTCCCACGATCAACGATCCCGTCGGCCAGCTTGCAAGCTGCTCTCACCCTCCCTGCGTTACACAATACGTTGATCATATCTTCATGAGCCGTTTCAGGAACAACGCCAATTGGCGCTAGCTCGTCGAGGATCTTGCATGCTCTAGCCACCTTCCCCGATAAACAAAGCCCGCGTGCTAGAGCTCTAAAAGCAGCAGCTGTTGGTGTTATCCCCTCGTCGATCATCATCTCCCACATTTTAATGGCTTCTTCGTTTCTGCGTTCTCTGAACATTCCTGTTATCAGTGTCGTGTAAGTGTGGATGGTATGATCACACCCATCTTCTTCCATTCTCCCAAACATGGCCAGTGCTTCGTCAACTCTGCCGCAGTTAGCTAGCGCATTGATGATGGAATTGTAGCAAAATGAGTCTCGTGCGCATCCATCGTTCCCCATTTCTTCAAAAAGTTTTTCTGCATCTTTCACCCTCCCTGCCTTGCCTAGGCCATCAACGAGACTGCAATATAATACTGCGTTGACTCCTATTTTACTACTTCTACACAATTCCAGACACTCCATTGCCTCTTCCAATCTTCCGCTCTTACATAAGCATTTAACAAGTACGCCATAAGTGACTTCGTCTGGTTCGACTCCTTCTCTCTTCATTCTCTCGAAGAGGCACATTGCTGTCTCTATGTTTCCCTGTTTTGCATTTGAATCCATCAGAGCCGTGAATATGGCGGCGTTTGGTTTGCACCGCCTCTCCATCATCTTCTCAAAAACACAGTATCCTTCTGCACATTTCCCCTCCTTACAAAGTCCGGAAATCACCAAATTATATGCGTGCGCTGAGATCTCTAGCCCCTTCTCATCCATTTCCAGGTATAAACTTAAGCACAACCCGAAATCTTGCTCTTCGTAGCATGCTTGGATCAAACTCGTGTAAGTTATCGTATCCGGAGCCACGTTTCTCGAATGCATCTTCGTTAAGGTTTCTACTGCTTTCTTTGCATTCCCCGCCTTGCAAAATCCCTTGATCATGGTATTGTACGTGACAACATCTGGCCCTGGTTTCCCATTCTCCATCACCTCGAAAACTTGCTCTGCCGATTGGATAAAATTGGCGTTGATTAAACCGTTGATCAAAAAATTGTAAGTGAACAAGCTTGGATCAGTCCCGCTTTCCTTCATTTTGCGCCACACCCACAGTAGCTCCTCAACCAATCCCAGATTCCCAAATGATTTGATCAAGGAATTTGCTGCGAAAACATGCATCGAAAACTCCATTTCTCTAAGCGTCCCGAAAACAACTTTCACTCTTTCCGAATCACGTCCCGCGGCTAAAACACCAATCAAAGAAACATAACATTCTAGATTGTTTGTGTAGTTCTTCTGCTTTCCAGCCCAGTTGAAAATTTCGAAAGCAACGTCCGGTTTATTCTTCAATTCCTTGGAATTGAGAATTAAAGACACGAGGCTAGGAGACAACCCGATGAGAAACTTTTCGCACAGAGACTGCAGCTTCGATTCAAAATCCACAGACCCGTCTAAGATATTGAGGATCTGTTGAACCAGTACAGATACAGTAGAAGTTTGATGGGGCGTTGATGGTATATTAGGGGGGTTTTCGGACGGTTCTATCAAATGTTGAGGTGGGCGAGAATACGTGGCAAACCCACTTCTGAACCTTGAAGCAGAATCAGAGATTGTACCTGGTTTTGGACAGCAGGGAGAAGAAATCGCTTCCTGATAAGGTAGAAAGCGGGCGAAGAATGGTCGGATTGCAGAAAACAGAGTGGAGGAATCCACTGTGAGTGGTTTCCCCACGTTTCTGCCGGCCATGCCCATCCCGATCCCTTGTTTAGTGGTTCCGATGACACCATTGTAATCTCTCATGTGGAGAAATGGAAATAGGTCGTGTAATCTCTCATGTGGAGAAATGGAAATAGGTCGGGTAATCTCTCATGTGGAGAAATGGGGATGGGCTTGGATGGTCGGGGGAAAGATTGGAGATCGATATGGTAAACACCAAAAAAAAATATGAGAAATTTATAAAGGGTCTAAACATACTAATTAGCTTAGAGTTAAGGATGAAAGTTTTGATTAAGTGGGAAGATGAGCTAATATAAAATATAATAATTTATAAGTCAACATAATTAATTCGGGTGATGACTATCCATGAGGCATTGAAGGTGGAGGTGTCAAAACCTGCATTGGTTGGGCTATGCAAGTGCGGAGGAGATGAGGTGTCTAAGATTTAGTCACAATCATGACAGTAGCAGAGTCACTCATGAATTTCTTAAAGGATGACTCATCTCAATCCAAGCCAGCATTCAAAGGTAGTTATGCTAAATATGGGAAAGAGAATGAGCTCAAGAACTATAATGCTAGAGAAGGATCAAGTGCAGTCATACCATATAGTACATCGGTCTTATTCCTAGAAGAAGCAAGATAGGTTTTTATGGATATGTATTGACTATTGAGTACTCAACAAAGTGACAAAAAGAATAAGTATCACATCCTTCTTATTGCTAATCTATTTAATCAACTCGATAGAGTAAGATACTTCACTAAGTTGAACTTACAATCATGGTACTATCAAGTAAGAATAGCTGAAAGGGATGAGTAGAAGATAATGTGCATGATAAGGTATGACTCATATGAGTTTTTAGCAATACCCTTTGGTCTTACTAATATACCTGTGATATTTTGTACTTTGATGAAAATGATATTCCATCATTTTCTAGATAAGTTTTGTGGTGGTATATCTAGATGATATTAGTATATATAGTTATATATATATATTGGAAGAATATTTTGACCATGCAAGGAACATATTCTAACTAGAATGAACTATACGTGAAGTGTGAGAAATATTTCTTTACTCTAGAAGAAGTGAGCTTTCTAGGATATCATATCAAAGAAGGAAAACTTGTAATAGATGAGAACAAGACCAAGGTTATTTAGGAATGGGATCGCCCAATTAAGGTGTCATAATTAAAGTCATTCCTGAGCATAGTTAACTACTATCAATGATTCATCAAGGAATATTCAACCAGAGTAGCTCCATTAATGGATCTTCTCAAGAAGAGTAGTGCATGAATATGGGGTGAGAAATGCTAGCAAGCCTTTGAAGACTTGAAGAATACTATAATAGAGGGGTCATTGGTAACACTACATGACTACACCAAGGTATTCGAGGTACACACTAATACCTCTGAATTTGCTATTAGAGGAGTTCTTATACAGAAAAGGTACTTCATAGATTTTAAAACTTACAAATTTAATGACATGGTAAAATGGTACACAATCTAAGAGAAATATATGACATCGATCATCCATTGCTTGCAGACATGGAGATTATCTATTAGTGTCGCATTTTACAGTAAAGACGGACAACATTGCTGCTTGTCATTTCTTGACCCGGAAGAAGTTAAGCCTCAAATAAGCAAGGTGACAAGACTTCTTAGTTGAGTTTGACTATACATTGGAGTACAAGTCAGACATAGCTCATCATGTGGCCAATGCCTTTAGTTGCAAAGCAAAGCTAGTATCCATTATAAGTTAACCCCAAGAAGAGATGATGGATCTAATAAAGGAGAGGTTGCATTTAGTGAAAAATGGTCTCATTTCCCTAGCTCATGAGTGAAAGACATGATAATTTTAGATAGAGGATTGCATATTGTATACCAAAGGAAAGTGAATTTACATACCTAAGTGGGGAAGCATCAGAAGGAATATCATCAAGAAGTGTCACGACTTAAAATGGATTGGTCACCTGTGAAAATGATACACGAGAGTCTTACTAGAGTTTTTCTACTATTGTCCACAGATATGAGATGATATGGATAATTATGTGAATACTCATCCTGTGTGCTAATAGGAAAAATGGAACATCATCCCAAAGGATTATTGGAGCCACTACCTATAGTAGAGTGACCTTGGGAAAACATCATTATGGACTTCATTATTGGCTTAATTCAATTTTGAGGGACATGGATCGATCATAGTGGTGGTGGACTATTTATCAAAGTATGCTACATTCGTAGCAGTACTTAGAATTACACAATAGATGACACAACTAGGGTATTCCCCAAGAACATGGTGAGATATTAGGATTTATCATAAGTGATTATGATCTATGCTTTATTAGGAAATTTTAGATGGAGCACTTCAAGCTCATCAATATGACGTTCCAATCTTCTATTAGTTTTCACCCTTGGATTATGGCCAGATAAAATGGATAAATGCATTACTAGAGTTATATTTGAAATATTTTATGAGTGCTAATCATGCCAACTGAGAAAAACTATTGGATATGACTCGGTTCTTTTATTAACCTACAGAGGTGTGATACAACTGAGAGGATTCCATTCAAGATAGCATAAGACAACAATTGATGAGTTATTACATCATAGCTAGAGGATACACATGAAAGATTCTAGTAGCCTATAAACTCGAAAAGAGATTATATGAGTTGGTTGACATAATATACTCATGCTTAGAAAAGATTGCTAGAAAAATAAAGTAGTAGGCTGACAAGAAAATGAGTCATGTTGAATTTCAATTAGAGACTTAGTGCTCATCAAGCTCATACCACAATAATTCAAGTCCTATCAAAGGTACATAAAGGACTTGTAAGGAAGTATGAAAGCCTATTTTCCATACTAGGATAAGTTGTTAATGTGTCATACAAGGGCTTGTAAGGAAGTGATACTCAAATTCTACTAATAGTTTAGAAGTGAAGAGAACTAAAAAGAAGATTAGAAAAATAATTACTTATTATTAAATAAAGAAATGTACAACTTGATGGTCTACAGATAATACTACCTCATCTTCTATACATATATATTGAAGTGTATAGAACCTGGGAAAGTTCTAGATGCTTTACAATCCTTTATAACCTTAGAAGGTTCTAGAAAATTATTAAGTATACAACTGTTGAGGAGGTCATCACGCCCAATGATAGTGCTGATGGCGGACTAGTGGTATTTATAATCAGCAATGATGCTTATAGTGGTATTTGTAGTCGTTGATGATGCTTGTAGTAGTTGTTTTGGCCAATGACACTCAAGCCAAGGTGGTGGTACTTGTAGTTGGCGACAATGCCTTCGGTAGTTGATGCGGCCTGTGACGGTGGCTATTGTGGTGGTCGAAGCCTACGATGGTGTATGTGGCAGAACTCACAATGGTAGAAGCTGAGAATGGTAGGGATCACGGCCAAAATCGTAAAACTAGGACATATTTTTAATTTATTTTATTTGGGGACATTGCTCTAATTCATTATAGCCCTAACTGCCAAGATACAAGTGATGCTTATTCGTCATGTATTAAAGGCATGTGAATATATATTATGGTATGTCAATTAAAATATGTTATGTCTTGTGAATATATATATATATATATTGTGGCATGGCATATACACGTATGTGTTGCTTAATATGTGATAGCATGTTATATTACCCTAAAACTTAATATGTGTTGTTTCTATTTCTACCTCTTCTTTGGGACCTAACACGGACATATCCCACCACAGTTGAGGTAGTGCAATGCCTGCACAACTCTATAGAGAGTTGTGTAGAGCTTCCTTAGATGCTACGCACAAGATTTCAAATTGTCTCACATTCGTCCAACTTCCAAGTAATATGAAATTTTCTTTTTTTTTTTTTTTAGTTTAAATCAACTCTAACTGACCATAATTTCATGCGAATGTTATGTTATGTTATATACTTTTGCATGCAGTTGTGGTCATTGGAGCACCTACATGTAGGTAACCTGGTCATCATCGTCGCCCTAAATTTGGACAAATACCACCCCCTCCAGATGATGAGGTACTACCCTAAGCCTCAGTCATTAGACTATAGGTGATGAGTATGAAAATCATGGGCACATATTCCCCATTTGGGTAATGAGCCTCAACTTGATGCACAAATGTCAGACAAGGTAATAGTTACTTTAGTAATTTAATTTATGCATATTATACAATGTTACATATTTCACATCTATTTCCACCACCATTTATTTTTTGAAAATAATAAAAATACATCAAAAATAATAAAAAATTGTTTATTCCATTTATTTTTCAGATCACATTATCAAAACATCTAAGTTTGTTTGTCCATAAGTCTCATGATTTAACATGAGATTAGAAGTGTCAACCAAGCTGACCTGACCCTGCCTAGTACGAGAATTTCCCATGCCCGGGCCCATGCCATGCCCGGGTAAGGCACCTATTATGTCGTGCCGTGCCGAGGTCAATCGAGCCTCGTGCCGTGCCTGACCCGGCACGGCATGGTGGCCCGTTGCACGGCCCATTGGCACGGGTCAAGGTCAAATCCGCACCCAGCACCCCAAGTCCCCAGTCGGCCAGTCCCCACCCGCACTGCACCACATCCCCATGCCCACGCGTCCACAGTCCACGCCAGCGCTGACATAGGTCCAATCAGACCCGACCAGCAGTCCCGCCCGACCCGATCCCCCCCCCCCCCCCCCCCAAAAAAAAAATTTACTCCCTTCATATACTCCAGCAAGTTGGATGGGGACGACATGGCCAGACTTATCATATTAATGGGTCTTCCAATCAAATTTTCGGAAGATCCAATGACAGTGTGTATCATGCAGACATATTTTCAACCTGCTTATCATAGGATTCCTAGGTCCACAACTAGGAATGACATACTAAAATTATATAAGTTAGTAAAACAAAAAATAATTAATAAATTTATGGCATATAGTAGAGTGATGTCTGTGACGTCCGATATCTGGATAAGTCATGATGAATCATCTCACACATGTCTCACCAGCAACTATGTATATTCTAACTGGATAATGAATAAAAAAATTTTAGAATTATTTGAGATTCTCAATCTTCATGATGTCCCGATCATTTTTGAGTGTATGATGAAAATCTTTAGGAAATATATAATTCAAAATAAAATTTTTAGTATTACATTCGATAACACGTCTAATAATGATGGTGTTCGAGGGGAAACGAAGGATTGGTTTATAAAAATTTTGCACAGCTCCAATGAGGTGTACATTCATCAAATAGTTGAGATTGTTCACACCCACAGATTTTTATGAACACAAAACTTCACATTTGGGGAACAAAACAGGAGCGAGAAACACCAAAACAATAAATACAAATCCCAAATCGTGATAATAACACAGTTCATAGTGCGCAAGGCTTCCTCTTCCAATGAGATCTGAGAAAAATTAACATCATCACAACCTAAACTATCAAAATTGAAGAGATTATGTCCGATGATTCTCGAACTTGAAACCTGAGACCTAAGAACCTGCAAATATCTGTCAATTGAAATGCATTTCAGTTTCAATTATAGCATTATATAGGCGCACAAACAATACACCCACACCCACACCCACACACATATATATATAATTTATACAAAAAAAAAAGGTCTCACATCAAGCAGTATGTCTTTTGATAGTTGAGGTTTGCTTTGTGCAACTTTATTTGCAACCGGTTTGCTCTGAGGGAACTGCCGTAACACTTTTATCACTTCCTGGTTTTCCATGCTCTTTAATTCTTCTTCTTCAACCTTTTGCTTCTGCAAAACAAATACAAATACGCAACTATATCACCAATATACTCTCACCCCCCCCCCCCCCCCCCCCTCTCTCTCTCTCTCTCTCTCATATAAGTGCGCACACACGGACATAGAATCTACATAATCTCCTCAATTTGATTGCCCAACTAATAAAAAGTAGAGAAGGTTATGGAGTTGGCCACCTTCTTCTTCCGTTCTTCAATAGCAGTTATAACATGCGATTGATCAACTTTTGAAATATAGAAATCGCATTCTCTCTTGGCAGCAGAGATTTCTAGAGCAAGCTTCTGCCGCCGAACAGCACTCTTGTATGCTGCACAACAACACCAGCACTTGGAAAAGCAGTCGTTGGAACACAAAAGAACAACAGAAATGAAAACTCTACCAATCTCAGAAATTAAATCATCCCATTTAAATTCGCTCAAGTACTTTATATTCCAAAGATCATGATAAACCTTTGATCTCTTCTTCCCACCTAAGAACAGTTGAGCATTAAGAAATGTTCATGTGCAAGCACAACAAGTAGATAATTATCTCATATATGGAGAACAACAAACAAGCCATCCCTCCTCTGCATAAAACGTTTGGAGAAAAACTTTTTCTTGCTTCTCCCGTGGCTGCTGCTTATCTAGTTGGGTTTCGTTAGGCTAAGTGTTAACTCTAGCTAGTTGTTACAAAAAAAAAAAAAAAAATTCAAATTGTATCTTACAGAAAGAGATTAAACTATTGAACGAGTCACTAGGCAACAGCATAGAGGTGTCAAACGGGCCGGGCCGTGCCGTGCCTTGCCTGGCCCGCTCGGGCTTGCCTGTCCGAGCGGTTCGGGATACGGGGGAACGCGGGTCGGGTCGAATCAGACCCTACCCACGGTCTTTTTTTGCGAGAGGGGCATCGTGGGGGCGGGCTCACGAGGCACCCGGCACGGGACAAACCCGTGCCGGTGTGCCGTGCCGCGGGCTGAACCGTGCCGGGTCAGGCACGGCACGGGCCAGGCACGGCTCATGCCTAACCCGGGCACGGCTCGTGCCTAACCCGGGCACGGCTGAACCGTGCAGTGCCTCGTGCCGGGCCGGGCCGGTTGACACCTCTAGATAGATCCACATATTACCAGAATAGAAACAACAAAGTTTTCATGGTAAACGATGATTTCAAACTCAATGAGTGACTCCTCCATGCAATGATTAAAATATCGGTTTTTACGGATATATCGGTACTTGGATTTTACGGATATATCGGATATATCGAAGATATATCGGTGTGTATTTGTATATGAGCACCAATCAAGGATAGATATATAGGTCTTAATGGATATATCGATACTTAGAATTTACGGATATATCGAAGATATATCGGTGGATATATCGGAAATTTTTATCATTGCCTCCATGTTGTATTCACCTTCTAATCGATTAGATTTATTTTTTTTTCCACCATGACAAGATCATGCTTTACATCATTATAATACCATAACCTTTTTCTCATATTCATTCATCTCCATCTCTGAAAATCAGAACACCGAGCTAAATAATTAATTTAAATTTTTTTTTTTATATTCTACAATTTTTAAACTAAGTTGCCCACAATAAAATTTATAGATAGGTGTTAACTAAGCCACCAACCTATTTGTTCCCCATTCAACATATGAGCCACTTCTTTAGCAACACTTTTTTTAGTAAATTCGACCCATCTGCACCAAATCAGCAACAATCAACAAGTAAATGAGTTTCGAGGTAAGAGGAGTGAGGGATGGATAAAACCTCAAGACGCGACCATATTAAGCCTTTATATAATGCGTACCCTTCATGGTAGGTTTTTCTTTCAAATTGTTGAGACTTTTTATGATGGGCATGATGAGCAGCATCACCTAAAATGAAAAAAAAAAACAGAAATAATGGTTCACTTCACCTTTCCAAGGAATTAGAAACAGCAACAATCTAAACTGAGATAAACAACAACAAAAAAAGCTCTTTGAGATTCACAAAAAAAAAAAAAAAAGGAAGAAAAATAAAAATTTAAATCGCCGCCGGTGGGAGCAAATCAATCACCTTTTGGGACAAGATAAATCCTTTCGACCTCACCATGTCGACTGAAAATTTGACGAATTCTCACATGATCCATACTCGGAGGAATCCTACTGAGGTAACAAACACCACGTTGAACATCCACGAGAGATTTCTTTAGCAAAGACTTCTTCTTCTTCTTCTTCTTTTTCATTTTCTGATCATCATTTAGATTCATTGATCTTTCATCATCATGATCCTCTTTTTTCTTTTTTTCGAACAAAATTAAACATTATCATTAATAAATAAAATACAATAATTTTTTTTTATTTGTGTCGCCTTTTGGACATGGAAGATGAAAAACAAGATAAATAACTATTTTTTAGGGCAAAAAAAAAGATTATTTCCAAGAACAAGGCAGGACTCGTATCTTACAAAAATCAAAGATTCTTGTGGAGTGATACTTTTGAATGAGCAAGCCGATAAGTTACATAAAACATATGATTCCTTGAGGATAACACAAGCACGAGTAGAATGTAAATGCGATTAAGCTAGAGTATATGTATTGGTAATATAACTTCTGTAAATTGAAATATTAGCCTAATGAAGATACTAAAGTTGAGACAGCTTGAGTGAAACTATGAGGGGAATGTGGAAAGTGAAAATTTTCAACGAGGAATAAAAAAAGAAAAGATTTCAAATGATAAAATTAGGCCAAGGCCATTGCCCTCAAAGAGAAGTAAAGAATCATGTGCACATTTATATTTATATTATAATTTTGATTATAACTGTGTATATGGATGTATATAGCATACATATATTTGTTCCTGCACATATATATTGAGATGTGTAAGTATATGAGCACAAACTATATAATCTTATAAAAAAAAATTAAAAGTTAAAAATTATTATTTAATATTATATTTTACTTAAATTTTAAATGATTTTAAGTATTATAAATAAATTTTAATAACTATTTATCTCACTTATAATAAAAATATTAAGTATAAATATTGAATTCAGATTTTAAATACAATTTCAAAAATAAAACAAAATTAAAAAATAAAAATTTTTTCTTAATAAAATCTTTTGTGCATATAAGTATTTAAATTATGGATATTTATTTGTCTCTAAATTTGAAGTGCATACAAATTTTGGAATAAAAAAATGTCTAATATAAAAGAAATTTATCCTGTGAACATAAAAAAGAGACCCGCCGACCATTAATAAGGAAGCGCTAAAGCCTATTTATTCTAAGAACATAAAGAATATGGTTTAGTTGGCTTGTTGAGTTATAACTACTAGGTAATTTGTGATCTAATTTATAATTAAGTTATTGCATATATTCCTTTACTATAGATGATGTAAAAAAAAAACTATTATTCTTGAGATTGAGATAGTAATTTGTTCATGATACAAAAATAATCATAAGTACTTCGATACTACTCACACTTGATTGTTGTTTTGTTTGATTTCTATTGTGCTTACTTTTTTCATATACACTATTATAGAATTCCAATCCATATAAATAGAGCTGCTCAACAAAAAGTTGATTCGTAAAGTTGATTCGTAAAAATTCAAAACATCAAATTTGAAAGAGAACAAATAAGTTGATGTCTCTTTAAACCTTAGTTTAAGATATCTGCTGATTTTTCTAATGTCTGAATATATGTTATAGTTGATATCTCTTATCACATCTCATAGTTACAAGATATGCTAGTTAAAGGTGAATAATATATTTTTACATGTGAACCTTGAGAAGGGTGAACATATAAAATAACCATTTGAGTTTTGAGCAGCATAATTAAATATAATTTGCAAATCACAAACGGCATTGTATCACTTGAAGTATACTCTGTGAGCTTGGTTTTTTATATTTTTAAAGACAATCACATCAAATTATGAGAGATAATAAGTTATTTGTTCAAAATAACTAATTAAATATAATTAGTTTATAATGATAAACTAATTTTATTGATTATCTATATAAATATTCAAATTATGAGAGATAATAAGTTGAATATTACTCAGCTCAAAAAATAATCTTCTAGGTTGATACTCTTGTAAATATTAATCTTTTGAGTTATTCTCCAATAAATACTCTACTAGTCCAAGTTCTGACTTTACTTCTGATACAACCTTTGTAACTGACTCTACTAATTATATAAGAATCATTAAAAAAAATTAATTATTTATCTAATGCTAAAATAGATATAGCATATATAATTAATATAATAAGTTATTTTCTTGATTATCCTCGATACGTTTATCTTGACGTAGCTGTTCGCATACTCAGGTATGTCAAAAAATATACAATACTTTAGAATCTCTTTTAGAAATCATAGACATTTCAAGTTGGCTTGGCATTCAGATTCGAGTTTGATAATAGCATAATTTAATATTTTAAAAGACATATAACTTATAACAAGACATATGACTTATAATTACTTTTTACAAAATAATATTCAAAATATGATAATTTCTATAATATACATTCATATAATAAAGTAGTCAACAAATATTTTATGAAAATATTAAAGAAGCCTAAACTTATATTTCTTTCATATAACTTGGTATGGTGGACTTGTAATCACAAACTTGACATAAGATGTTACAATTTTTTTTATTTTTTTTATTTTTTTTTTATTTTTTTTTTGTTTTTTATAATTTTGATGGAGTCATTCAACCTATGAGTTACTATAATTACTTTTATTTATTATATAACAATATTTTAAATATGAATTTTTTATAAGTATTATTACATTTATTTTTCAATATTATTTTATAACACCGACTATGTTAACCCCTTATAACATGTATACAATCAATAGATCTCACTCTTCCACTTGTTGTCTGCTAGCCAATAGTGATTGATATTGAGGCTTGGACGCAAGTCACCCAACTTCCATCATGGGTGTTTGTTTCTACTAGAGATATCAACCAGGCCGGACCGGCCCGTACGGCATGAGGAACAACACGATTCAGCCGTGCCTAGACTGGCCCGGCATGGAAATTTCCCGTGCCCGTGCCCGTGCTGAGGCCAACCGAGCCTCGTGTCGTGCCTGGCTCGGCACTTGATAAGGAAATGAAATGGCTTCATGATACCCAACCATTCCCACTCCATAATCACATTATAGGTACCTCAATAATGAACAACCATACATGTATGATTGGATAAGCTTTCATTGGGAACAAAATATCTTTCATCATCATGATACCATGGAAGACTCGCCTTTTAATGCATTAAATCTATCATAAATCTGTTGCGCTTCTCTAGCCAATCAACACTAACAATCAGCATTACCATGTTTTTATCAATGAACAGCCTCGGACCATAGCATTCCTCATTAGATGTATTAGTCACTCCCTGAAATGTAAATGGTCATCTATGAGACTACAATGTATATAATTAATAGATGCACTTGATTCAACCATAATTGATACTTCAACTCAATGCAATGTCCTTTCATGAGTCAATTCTTCCATCAAAAACATCGAGTTACAATGTTTATCAGTGTCATCTTTGACTACTATGATTTTTATTTATTTTATATTTATTTTTAAATAAGATAACCCAACATGTGAGCTGTCCCAATTATTTCTGCTCATTATATAAGATCATTTGATATATGATATTTAGCATTGAGTGCCGATAATTTCAATTTATGTTTGTCATTTTTTTTATATGGTATCATGGTTGAATAAAACAAAAAAATTATTTAGCTTTTTTTTATGTTTTAGGCATTATCGGCATAAAAAATTAATAGCACAAATGAGCAATACAAAATATTATGGTTGGCTTATACATCATCTAAAATCTTAAAAATTATTTTTTACATCTTCTCTTCGAGAAGAATTACACATTTTACCCCTCTAATTTCAGTTGATTTTTTACGTCTTCTCTTCAATAACAATTACACATTTGTTGACCTCTAATATAAGAAGAATACATAAGCTAGAAGAGCTTGAGCTTTTTTTTGAGTTAAAACATGATAAAATGAGGCTAGAAAAGATGAAATATCAAAAATAAAATATATAAACCAAAATAATATAGTTTGTCATTCCGTGTCCAACATATCATCTTTTTAGTGCATTTTGAGGTACTTTTAAAAAAATCATTGTACAACTTAAAATAATATTGTTTTAGGTAAATTAAAATAGTTTCTATGAAATGATATTGTTTTTCGCTATTTAAAAATATTAAAAAATATGAAAGATTAAACCAACAAGAAAAAAAAAACCTAAAAATACTTGAGGTGAGATGTTATAATCGAGAGTAGTGGCGTTGAGGCTTTAAGTGTGCACGAGGCAAGCACGATTCGGCCGTGCCTGGGCCGGCCCGGCACGGTTGTTAACCGTGCCCGGTTAAAAATCGTGAGGTGCCGTGCCGTGCCTAGCCCGGCACGGGTTCTTCCCGTGCCGCTTTCACGCGAGGGCGTGAACCGGCCCCTCCCGAAAAAATTACCGCGGGTCAGGTATGATTGGATCCCGACCTGCGGTCCCATCTTCCGACCCGGCACGGCACGGCCTGCCGTGCCTACGGTCCATGCCGGGCCTGGATTTTTTTAAGCCGGGCCGGGCCGTTTGACACCTCTATGGCACATGGTGTCTAATAGTGATTTTTTGATCATCAAACCCCAAGCAACCCATGGCAACCAAAGTTTTAAATGACAAAAAAATTAGACAAATTATTTTGTGTTTTGAGGCAATGTGTAAGCCGTGAGGTAATGAAGCATAAGTTTTTTTAGTCTTATATTATATAATTAATTAATATTTTAAAATATATACAAATATTTCTTGTGTGATTCCAATAACCCATTTTTGGACAACTCATTCACGAATGAGCTTGAAAAGCTCGTTCCCAAACTAGCAAATACATCTCGTTCAAAGAACGAGCGGGCGTAGCTCATTAGTGAATGTCCAAGCTCGTTCATTTATGAGCTATATAAGCTCGTTCAAGAACGAGCTGTCTAAAATCATTCGGAATAATTTTTTTCTTCTCTCAAAAACTATAAAACTACAAAATACTTTTTTTAATGTCTCAAGTTATTTTCATCATACCTCGCCCTAAGGCTCATGCCTAGGCGCACATTAATAATACATTTTGAAGCATTGACAAAGCACACAATGGCGAACAATGGTGGATGACAATCCACCTTTCAAGGAAGCACTTTGGGTAAAAAACCTAACTAGGGTTTTCATAGATTTGTAAAAAAAAGTAATTAGTAAAAAAAAGAAAATTAACAACAATTATTTTTTTTTTTGGAGGAATCAAAAATAAAAAAAATTCTCAGTCCATCATAATTATTGCAAAAAGATATGACATACCAGAAATAATTATTAAATATTATTTTCATAGAAAAAAACTAAAAATATTACACAATAGTGAAAAAGATTAATGATTATCAGAATCATTTGGGATATTTTTAAAATTTATTTATCATGAAATTATTAAAGATGGGTATATAAAATTCTTTTCTAAGACAACAATAAATATCTCTCTTATTTTAGTTATCACCAATTATTTCACTAGTACTCACACTTTAGAATCGTGCATTATCAGCATTTAAATAAATAATTATATCACTGATAATCATAATTTTTTTCTATGTTCTTTTTATGTTATACATATATTATTATAACCAGTGACACATATTCAAAAATTATTAAATATGATATCATTCAACTTGATTCTGTATTACTTTGACATGTTTTTTTTATCCTCGATTATCCTATTAATTTATTTTTTGTAATTTATATTTTATAATAATCCAACTCTAATTTTATTTATTTATTCTACTAATATTTATCTGCATTATCAAGAAACTTTGAGTAAAACTTTATTTGGGATTGACCATACTAGATTATATGTTCTATCTTCAACATTAAAATTTAATTTAGATGTTTGAGTGTTATTGAACCATTACATGTATATTATTAACTTAATCATTCATTACTGGTAAAGTTAAAAATTATTTATCCAAGTCTTTAAAATATTTCGATCCTAAAATATGAAGCATATCAACTAATACAGCTTAATTAAAGCTTCTTATACTACATATCAATCTAATTTCAATTGGGACTCATTCGATCTGATACACTCTGACAAATTGAGACTATTAGCAATTAGATCGAAAAAGAATTAAAATATTTGATCATTTTTATTGATGATTGAAAAAGATATACATTAATATATCTCTTTCATGACAAATCACAAGTTCTTTTTATTTTTAAGACCTTTCACAAAATAATAAAATTCAATTGAATAAAAATATTAAAAAATTAAAAAATAATAATATATTAAAAGTAATGTCAAGCTAATTGAATACTTATTATATAAATTATAAAATTACAATCCAAATTTTTTTGCGTTGGCATGCCTCAACAAATTGAGATAATTGAAAAAATATATATATTTAATTAAATTATCTCGAATATTCCTACTTATAAAAATTATTTCAAAAGATTTGTGGAGAAAAATAAATTTAACCATAATTTACCTCATCATCAATCAAATATCTTCTTCAACTCTTTCTCAGCACTTACATTTTCTAATATTACATCCTAAAGAAATATTATTTAACTTGCCTCCTAAATTTTGTGAATACTTATTTTTTCTTTACATCGCTCTCTATGATGGGACAAGTCAGCATATAGAGTATTGAGATATATTTTTCTTTGATATTCTAATATCCAAATAGAATAAATATTTCTCATCAAAGATTTATAGAATTTTAATAAGTGTAGATATTAGCATTTTAAAATATTATTCATTTTTAATGAGGCTAAAAAGAAAATGAATCTGTTTATAACACATGAATTCATTATCCTTCCTCCCTAACATATAATCATACATGTACCATCAATTAATTAATAGACAAGAAAAATTACTTATTGACTATATCTGAGTATGTTGAAATCAATATATTGGTACTCTCATAAAATCATCATATCTACTAAAAATTTCATGTCATATTAAATCTAAAAAAAATGAGACTTGCTGAGTATAAAGATTTTATTCATACTCAAATGACAATGTAGTACAAGAGCCTGCAACATTACAAACTCATATTGAGTCTAAAACTATGAGATTCGCCCACATGGGATGTAAAGTATATACCAGGAAAGAAAGATATACCCAACCTTCTCAGATAAGAGACAAACCTACCAAGAAACCAAATTATCATGCAACTAACCCCTCTAATCTTGACCTTATAATCGCTCTCCAAAAAAAAAAAAACAGATAAGTTACATTCAATTACATATTTCATAGATTTTGTAGTGAATTCGCATTATTTTTTTTTTGTTTTTTCTATTACTTCTCTTGATAGTACTAGGATACTTAAATCTCATTTTAAAATATTATCTAATCCAAGATAATGTCATATCATGATGAAAAAAATATATATCATCCATTCTAAATAGACCTAAAAACTAGTATACTAATATTTGAAAATATTTATTATTAGTTGTAGATAAATATTAACTATTATGACAAGTAAAGATAAAAAAATAGATGACTTTAAGACAAGATTTGTAGTATAAAAATACACTCAGACATTTAGTATAGTCTATCAAAATACTTACTACCAAATGATCACGTTGACGTTAATGCATATTCTAATTTCTCTTGTAGCATATCACAATTGAATGAAATATCTATTGGCCATAAGCAATATATTTTTTCATGATGATATTAAGAAAAAATAAATGGAGCAATAATTTAGATTTCAAAAAATACAATCAAATACAATTTACAAATTATAAGAAATATTATATGACATGAATCAGTCACTGAAATCCTGATTTATGATATTTTCACAGATAATCTCCTTGTTTTGATCATATTTATATATTATTAATTTTCTTTGTTCTTCTATGAAATCCTAAGTATTAGTTAATTTTATTGATTATATATAGAAGTTATTATGATTATAAGAGATAACAAGTTAAAAATTATTTAATTCAAAAAATAAATTCAAACATAATTTCAAATGAATGATCTTGAAAGGTTTAGATAATTTCTTGGCAAATAAATAATTAAATCTATAAGAAATATCATCTTATCATAAAAAAAATATGCACGTGATTTGTTGTAGAAGTTGATCTTTTATGTAGTGTACAAGCAAATATTCTTATTAATCTAGGTAATGACTTCACTTATAATGTTATCTCTCTAATTTACTCTACTATTTATAAATGAATTATAAGAAAGATTACCAATCTAATTATGCTTAAATCAAATATAACATATAATATTTAATATAGTTAGTTGTTTACTAAATTATCTTTTCCCCTTGACGCATCTCTTCATATAATAAGATAAATAAAAAAGTCTTCAAGACTTAAAATCTCTTTTAGGAATCATGAATACTTTTAGTTAGTTGGACATTTAAATTCAAGTTAGATATTATTATGCATTGAAATGAGATATTCAACATAATTTTGTACTTTTCATAAAAATAATTAACTCTTAGAAAAATAATAGATTATAAATTATTTTAAGTTCTATTACAAAGTTCAATTAGATAACGACGGTTACTTATAAGATATTTTGAATGCAGCATCTAATTGAGAAGATCATGTCTGCATTCTCTTCTCTCATTACTCTTTACTGTAAAGTTACACAAGGTATAAATCTCCAATCTAGTGTTTTGTGAGTGAACAAAACATATCGAAATAGAAGACTTCTTTCTTAGAGAAAAAAAAAATCAAAAGTAACCTATTATTAGAATGTATATTTGAACAATATAAATATTTTCATAAAGATCTTGAAAAGGACTCAAATTATTTTTTTTTCTCAAAATTGAATTATATAAATTTGTATGCACCAACTTGTGGGCTACCCAAATCACTTAGGCCTATTATATAAATACATTTAATAAATGATATTTTACATTGAGTACTATTACTTTCGATTTAAATTTATTAATTATTTACACTGACAATGTAGTTTGTTCAAATTCAAATGTTGAATTTAATACATTGAATTTTTTTAAGAAGTAAATATTGTCATTATTGGCACCATAGTCCTACATATATTTATTTTTTATTTAAGAAAGAAATCTAACAAGATTCAATGAGAATTTAACACACAAAACCAAAGACAATGTAAAATCATTATAAATTATCTTTTTGGACAAATATTTTTCATACGATTAATTTTGTATTGATATCACAATGACTTGTGAGAAAAAATTAGAAAATAATATAGTTTCAGATAAAATACCGGGTGGACAACACTAATAAGTAAAATTAGATCAAGGACCTAGTTGACATCTCCAAATTAAAATATTACTACAATGTATATTTGAACAACATAGAAACTAGCAGATATCTTCATAAAGACCTTGAAAAAATTTCAATGTACCTTTTTTTTTTCAAATTGGGTGATATAGACTTATATGCACCAACATGACGGGATATTATATTTTTTATTTATTTTATATTTATTTAAAATTTTTTTATGAGCAGCCAACTTGTGGGCTGCTCAAATCACTTAGGCTTATTATATAAGCACATTTAATATATGATATTTGCATTGAGTATTATTTCTTTCAATTTAAGTTTGTTAATTTTTTATACTAACAATGTAATTTCTTTGTTCAAAATTCAAATGTTGAATTTTATACATTCAATTTTTCAAGAAGCAAATCTTGTCATTATTGACATCATAGTCCTACATATATTAAATAATTTTTATTTAAAAAAAAAAACTAATAAGCTTTGATGAGAATCTAACACACAAAACCATAGACATTGTAAAATCATTATAAATTATCTTTTTGAACAAATATTTTTGATAAGATTATTTGTGTATTAATATCACAATGACTTAAAAGAACGAGTTAAAAAATAATATAGTTTTAGATAAAATAAGAAACATTAATCATATTTTATTATTTATATGAGTTATTCTAATTTTTTTCTTGATAACTCTATTTGTAATTATATTTTTTCCTAGTTTAACCATAAATCTATTTAATCATCCTTATCTTTGTTACTGTCATCATTTATATATGTTACTTCTTAGTTACCCACATTTTCATTCATAAAACATGATTGATCTTATAATTGTTCTATGAATTTTTTTTAATATATTTAAATTTATCTATCACAAAGAACTTATAAGATAACTCTCAATTTAATTCATCTTATCTTAATCATATAAGATACATCCTCATTAATTTTCATGTCTTTACTTAATAAAGAGCCTGAACATTTAAAGACTAGTATTTGATATTTCATACTTCATCCATTTTAATTATCACACTTTTATCACTCTTTACATGAATAAACTCATATTTCAAGTATTATATCTTTCTATGATTAATCCTTAAGCCACTTGGACTCAAATGCTACCCTCTAAATTTTTAATTTCCTACTAATCATTCTTCAATTTCATCAACCAGCATTATATTTACAAATAAAATATATCAAGAGATATCTTCTTAAAGATATCTTAGTAAAATATTCAAAATTAATATAAAAAATAAGAACAAAATGAATATCAATAAAAATCTCACAGCTATTTAAAATTCATGAGTTATGCATTAAGCCAATCTAAAAATGATCATCACTCATCAATCACAACATAACAACAATATAAAAACAATAAACATAAACATACAATTGTAAATTGCAACACCTTTCATCCATGTAGTCCCACTTGGACCTCCAAACTCTAATGCATCATTCATATCTAAAATTGTTAGTTCACATTATATTGATACTCTTATACGGTCTTCATATATATCAAGTACAAATCATATTGATTTTAAAGAGAGCAAGGCCTCCTATAAAAGAAAAACTTTATTGGGTCCAGATGACACGGTAGTTCACGAGTTTACTCTAATTCAAACTCAATAAATTGAAAACTATGAAACTTAACCATCTAAGACTTAAAGCCGATACCAAAAGAATGAGTCATATGCAACCTGCTTAGACCAGAGATAAAGCTACTAAAAAGTCAGCTGATCTTGTATTTAGCTCCTCATATTTTTGACATTTTGATTATTCTCCAGAACAAACAAATAAATTATACTAAACACTCATTTCACACATTTTTACATATTTTTTTTATTTCTTTTATTATTTCTCTTGACAAAACTAAAAAACTCAAGTCTCATTCTATACCATTCTCTCATCCATAATGGTACCAAACAATAATGAAATAGAGATGATCCACTCCAATGAGGGTTGAAAACTAATAATATGATATTCGAGAAGGTATATTTTAAAAACAAGTTTAAAATAAAAAAATTTTCACTTTAATGAGAGACTTATATCGAGTTGATTCACTCACACATTCAATGTGCATTATCAAGATACTTTTTCTCCTATGTCCAAAATAACTTTCATACAGATTCTTATTTTAATGATAATACTTATAAATGAAGAATATACCAAATAGACATAAAAGAGAATTTATATATAAAACAACCAACTAGATTTCATGTAATATAATTAAACATAATTTATAAATTATTATAGATATTAAATGACCTAAATGAGTTATTGTAAACATGATTTTGAAAGTTGTTATAGATAATCATCTTGTCTAATTTAAGCATATGTGTTATAATTTTTTTTCAAGAATTCTGACTATATAAAAATTTTGTTGAATTATATTTTAATTATGAAAGATAATAAATTAAAAATAACATAATTTAATTAATACCTTTAGATAGATTTTTATAGTTTTCTTGAAGGTAATCATGTTTATTACAAAAATAAGAGATAAACTATTATTTTAAAATTCAATATAAATATACAATTTAAAATAATGATAATGATTACTTATAAAATATTTTAGATCTAATATCTACTTTAAAAAATCAAGCATACACTTTCTACCCCTATTACTTTGTACAATGATAGTCGGAAAATAAATCACATAACCTCCAATTTGATAGTGTTTATATGTAATATGGTGATACATCTGAAACAAAAAACTAAAGAAACAATAAACAAGGAAATATATAAAAAATATATTTCAAATATTATCATTTATCAATACTTTAATGTAATGACTAAATCACACTTTTAAGCTTTCATAAAATATTATAAAAATACACAAAATTTATAATTTTTTTAAAAACAAATAATCATGTATATTTAATTAACAAAAATTATAAAATATCTTAAATAATTAAGTATGATCATTTTACAAGTTCACCAAATAACTAAATAAATAAAATAAAATAATTTTCTCGAAACTCTCCTAATATGTCGGATAAAAAATTTTAATATATTTTCATGACATATCATTATTCAATAAAAATCACTCATTTATTATTTGGATTAAAAAAAAGTTAATTTAGTGTGGGTATTGACTACTAATATATTTAGAACTTCAAAATTAAATATATTTAAATAAGAATATGATACGAATAATTGATCAATTGGAAAGTCTTTATTTATAATTATCCCTTAGTATGATGGTAAATATATTCATCTAAAAATGATAGATATCAAGTACAAGAGTCATCAGACAATCTCTTTTTAACTTTTAGAAATAAGGATGTCGACATATTAACATCTCTTACACCTAACTTAAAGTGAGATCTTTGAGCACTAAGTATCATCTTCATCTCTATTAAATTAATTGTTCATAATTTTATAAAATAATTAAAAAATAAAAAAACAAAAAATTATAAAATAACTAATAAAAATAATAAAATACTTAAAATTTTCTCAAATGTCATCTTTATTAAATCCTCATATATTTGAGTGTGTAATAAAAATTCATAAAAATCTATCATTCAAGATAAAAAAATCTTATATATTCTTATATCTGACACACCTCATATTCTAGAATAAAAATATATCAAAGATTGAAATATAATATTTTTAACCTAGTCATTAATAAATGACCAAATCAAATATATAAACAAATAATCTAACAAACTTAAATATCTAATAGAAAATTTTATCATTAAAAAAAAGAAGTATAATCTACTTTATTCAATCCCAAAAAAAATTCCTTAAAATTTTAGAATCACGCAAATTAACAATAGTAGATATAAAAATAAAATTAAAATTATGTTGTTTGAAGATATAACTTACTAAAATGAGACTAACATGATTATTATAAATAAGTAAAATATGAGAAAAAAATATCAAATTGAATATAATCATTTCTAATTACTTTGAATTTTTTAATTAATTACCATAATACTCAATAAACAAAAAAAATAAAAAAAATGATTATTAATAATATGAGTAATGACTCTTAAATCAACAATCAGAGAACATAAAATTTAAGAAAGAGTCATTAAAATTATAGAACTTGAATACCAAAAAAAATCTAATGCTACCCTAATAAGGAGAACCCCAAATGTTCCCCTTTGATAAAAAAATATAATGAGAGAACTCTGTGTAGACCATTAGATACTTTTATAATCAACATGTCACCATCAACTATTTGTAGTTCTCTTGGTTTTCACTTCAAAAATAACTACCAACAATTATTTCTAGTATGATACATCTATAGTGTGTAAATTAAAATTAGACCATCAATCACTACTATAGCTAGTATCTCCTTGACTACTAATATATACAAAATGAGATTTCACTTCAGTATCTCTCAATCAAACTCATATAAATGGAACCGTTCAATAACTTAACTCTAATCTAGTGAAAAATATACTATCACCCAAAATTTGATTGCGATTATATATTTGTCTAGAAATAAATATCACACCAAGAAACATCTCCATCTATCTCAATCTCAATAGAACATCAATCTCAACTAAAAAACTTTCAAAAGTGATGCAACCAATCAAGTAAACAATGTAAAATAAATAATAATTTACTCGAGTAGTTGAGCTATGTAATCCTCTCGATTACAATCCTAGAAGCTATGTGGATCCATCACGTATGTGTTGTATGAGATAAAAACAATGATACTACTAACTCACACAAGATCTTGCTTACTGCACAATATGAAAAATTTTAGACCAACTCCAACTCGATAAACTATCACATTACAATTAAAATACAAAAAATTTATCTATAATCATTTCTCTTTTGTCTCATTGTTAGAAAACAAATTGTCAGGTTGAATAGTATTCCACGACAAAAGAACCACATCCTGCCTCATCTTGCTCACTTTATGAGTAATTTTGATTTTCAAGCTTTGATAGAGTAATAATCAAAAACTTTCATCATAATAACTCACAAACAAACTAATAAGCAACACACCTATGGTATACACAATTATAATAAAAAAAAAGAGAATTACACAATAAAACTTGTGGCCAACAAATGAAACATTACACAAAAGATTGAAACCATAGCTTCACCAAACAACACACACATACAACTTCATAAGTCACATCGCACACATAGTGGATATCAATGCTCATCGCATGTAGTTGACAAGCAGTGGTGGAGATGGTGGCACATGGGTAGGGCATGCACCTTCTTCCTCATCTAGCTACTATATACTTGTACATTGTTGAACACAATGTTACATGCATTGCACTGTTATTATGCACGTTCTCTCTCTCTATATATATATATATAGGATTTCCACTTCCTAATATTTTAACTCAAATACCATGTAAAATATGAAAACTAAAAAATCTAAAATATCAAATAAAACTCAATCACTAATACATACAAGAGAGACTCATCATATAAAAAATTCGTTTAATGTATACATAAGAGACATTCATTCATAATAAAGTAAATAAATACAAGAAAAAATATAAATTATAAATCACAATAATATTAATTATATGATTTTATAACAATGCTAGCTTTCAATTTATCATCTATCTAAATATAATAGAGAATTTTATTCTCACCGTTATTAAAAAAAATTAAAATGTTACTTGATATTTTAGGCAAAAAAAATGCCAAAAAGTCACATAAATTTCTATTTTATAAAATAAAACAATACATACAAAACTGATAGAACTGTAAAATTTGTGGAAAAATAAAGTCAGATTATATATATATGTATACACACACACACATAGTGTTTGTGGGAGAAATAGAAAGGTGGTGTATGTTGGGTGAAGGCATCTCTACTGGGTTAAAGTCAAATGGCAGGTGTAAGCTTCACCTCTAAACTCTAAGCACGCATAAAGTCCATCTTTCATAATTATGATTCTTCTTGTGACATGGAGCATGATGGTTGCTAATCAGACAGCAATGATGTAAAGAACAGTTGACAGTAACGATGAAGTAAACATAAAACCCACGTGCAATTAGATGTGAAGTAAGCTGATTGAGCATGCGAAAGCTGGGCCTCGACAGTAGTAATGTTTTCTTTAATTGATAGCGTTTTAATATATCAGTTCTCAGTAGGGAGAAGCAGTTGATAATTTCTCTAGCAAAGAGACAAGTCATGTAACTTCTCTAGCAATATAGAATCGATAATTTCTCCTGTTTTTATATGTTTGGATTTGGGAAGAATTTTTAATTCAAAATTTAAAGAACCAGTTTCCAACAAAAACAACGATAAGTCGCGTCTTTCCCAAAATCAACCATCCAAATTGAAATAATAACACTTTTAACAAAGGAAAATTTACAAAAAAAAATACAAAGCAGCATTTCCATATTGTTATTGCCGTTTGTAAGAAAAGAAGAACACGTACTGGAAAAGGATTCTCATCTTCCTCGTCGAAAGGATTTGAATCGTCGCGACTCATCAGACTAAATCACGCCTGGCAGTCAGACAAAAGGAAAGGGCTGCTCCTAACAGGATCCGGTTATCCGGTGGTAACTGGTAAGCAGGGAGGATTCAAGATAACTACCGCAGTGTTTGTTGATTATTTTCGGGATTTTAACATTCCCGGTTATAGAAAAACGAACACGAAGGAGATGAACATTTTTAATTTGCATTATTATATTAAATTTCCTTTATTTATTTATTTTTTTACATAAATTGCCTAAAAACAAAAATTATTTATTTTTTAATCCCCTAAAAAATTAAAACTCGCATAATACCATTACTTTTACTCCCTACTATTAATAAAAAATAATAATATTTACTTTTTTTTCGAAAATTATTATATGAATACAGTTATATATGTATAATTATACATATACAAGTATGTGCATGTTTATAAACATATCAACAAAAATGTTTTTTTTTTTGTTTTTTTTTTTTTTGTGTTTTTTTTTTTTGTATACATGTATAATATGTGTTTATAAACATATAAATGAATATGTTTATACATGTACGTATATGCATTTATATTTTACCTAAGAATGTATACGTAAAAATGCATATAGGTAAACATATACATTTAAGTGTTTGTATGTTTACACATAAACATAAAAATGCATACGTTTATATGTTTTAGAAATATACGCTATATTTTTTGCATAAACATATTGACACATATAAAGTATAAACACATATACGTATAGTATATGTGTTCATACATGTCTACTTTATACATGTACATAGCATATGTATATTTGGAAAGATGTATCAATGTATATGTTTATACACTAAAAGAAAGAAGAAATTAGAACCGCACAAATTTATTTCTAATTTTGTCACAATGTAGAATTAGCGACCCCAATAGAAACATAAAAATTATGTTTCTAAAATGGTTGTTTCTAAATTTTAGAGATGGAAATTGCTCTGCTATTTCTAAAATGTGTGATGGAAATTTTCTATTTCTAACTACGGCGAGGAAAATGGGATCTCATTTGCCATTTCTATTCTGATACTAAAATATATATTTCTATGTTAGAAACAGAATTGAAATGTCATTTTAGTTTCTATTTCTATAACAGGAGATATGTCTTATTTGTTGCAGTTTCTATATGTTGTATACAATACAAAAATACATACATAAAATATATGCCATTCAATCCAATAAGTAAATGCATATTAGTTGTTCAATTACGTTCACATAACATCCAATAAAAAGTATAACCTCAAATAATAAATATCAAAGTTCAGTCATTCCATTATAAATTAATAACATTAAAAAACATGAACACCAAAAATAAAAGTTTAGCATAACAAATTTCATTGCAAAAATATGATAACACAACATAACAAATAGCTACGAGCCCTTGTTGAGATGCTTATTCTTCTTAGGAGATCTGGATGGATCTTTTTTCAGAATGATGAAAAAGAGATGAAACATGTGTCAGTGCACATAATTTTCTCTACCTTCCAAATCTTTTATTATTTCTCCCCCTCTCTTTTCAATCTTTCTTCCTCTCTTTTTTCTATTTCTTCAATTTGTTTTTACATCTCTTCATTCTTTCTTTGAATCTTCTCATTTTCTCTATGCAAACTATCTTGAATTTCTTGCATCTCCTCTCATAACCACTCATCAAACAAATATTATAATTGGAAGATGAAGATAAAGAGCTCCAAATAGAATCTAGATAAAATATCGATGCACGAGTACCAAGATCATATACTCACTATTTTTTCGGCTCCACTCTAATAACTTGAAGGTAAATATACACAATATCAATCTCTAGAATCTTTGTAGAAGAATCTGGCAATTGTGAAGCAATGACAACCATATTCTCTATAGCTTTGTACAATTATTACAATAAAACATAGTATCAGCTTACTATGAATTGTAAAAAGTGAGTCACTGCATGTAAAAAATCCATATATAATAACTCATCAGTAAAGGTAAAAAAATAATTCCTATGAATTGTAATTTTTTTATAATTATTTATTTCATAAATTGTTATTTACATAAGACACTGAAGCTACAAATTGAGAAATTCACATTAATATCATTTGATTGTTTATCTACAAATGATCTATCATTCTGTTTGTATTGTGTGTTCACTTGAACACCTCAGATGATATTGGTGAATGTCTCAACTCGGCCACCTGAAAATAAATAATATTTTCGAATTATTTTCATAATACATAATCATAAATTTAGTATCATTTGAATTCATAAAATTAAGATCATAATAAATTAGAAAATACAAATTTATCAAATCTATTGAATATTAGTAGGTCATCTTTGATCCTCCAATATGTTTGTAAGCTTATCATTGTATCTGACACTAGTCACATGTTTCCATGTATCATTCACCAAGATCAACAAAGCATTATTCCATTTATATTTTTTCTAAAAAAAATAAAAAATAATAATAATACACTGTGATGTATTTTTTTTCATAGTATTTCATAAAAAAATAATTTGATAAATTAGTAAATACAATATAATTGTACTTCAAATTCTTCCTAATAATATTCTTTCATATTTGGGAGCACTTTGCTCCACTCTATACCCTCCTTAACTAGTTTTTCCTTAAATAACTTTTTAATTGTATGAAAAGTTGAAATAATAAATATGTAAGTAATTTAATATCAGTATGTACATATATATATATAAATAAAATACACCCATATTTCTACTACTAATTTAATATTTTATTTATTTTTATTACTTCTCCAAAATATTGTAATACAAATATTATTTTAATTCTCAATCAAAATGTTGGATCAATAACATCATGGTTTATTATTAATTAAAATTACCATATTTTAACCATAATAATTTATTAATATTTTCATTCACAATTATACTTTAATTTTTTTACAAGCAGAAAAAATGAAAAAAAATAAAGCATGCATGTAATAAATTTTTGAAAAGTTTATACTATTTATTATCAATTGTGGGTCAAATGAAAATTTTATTATAACTATGCATATAAACAATGAAGTGTGAATATTCAGTCATTGTTATTGTTGCAATACCCATGCAAGCACCTCCTAATATAAGTGAGACAAAGCTAACAATATCTTCTAGTATAGAATGAGATTAAGATGAAATATCAGTGACAATAAATCCATGTGTCTCATGATAAGGTGATGCCAATGTATCCTTTGTACATACAAGAGAATGAGGAGAGACATTTGCAGTGTTATCATCATTGAATAAATTATTGAATTTCTCCTCCACAAAGTGTTAGTTGACTTCTTCTAGCTCTCCCCATAGATTAAGATCCTTGGCTAACTTGTATTGTCACCTATCTTACCAAATTCAAGTTTTATAAATATCAAAAAATACAAAAAGAATAAAAATATGTAATCAAAATGTCATTCTAATAAAACATACTAAAAAACACATTAATATTTATAAGTATAAAAATAATTAGTTAACACCTAAATTATAATAGTTACAAAATAATTAACACAATATAATATCAAAGTCAGTAAATATCTACTTATTATCAAAAAAGTATAACAAATTATCTCCATGGTTATATCCATCCTCATCTGATTATGTAATTAATTTTTTCTCGTTATCTTATTTAACGTTAGCATCATTAGTGTCCAAATAGTTTTAATCATCACTGATAGCTGGGCTGATGTGTGGTTAGAAAATAATCACATTCAAGGAAAAACAATAGGGTGGGTTGAATTGGAGGCCCAAGTTGAGGAAGCCCAAGTAAGTAATTAAAAACAAAGAACAAGGGATGAGAGTCATTCCACAACTAATACCAACACCAATAGAGAAATGGAGAAAGCATGGGAAGATTCTAGAGAGAGATATAATGGACCTCGTGAAGGTAGGAAACGAGTGATGCCGAGCTAGCTCAAAGATTTTGTGATGACAGGGCAGCGTTGAGTGAATTGCAGATTCCTTTTGACCATAACCATTTCTATTTCTTTTTTGATGCTTATTTTCTATTTTAGAGTTGCAGGGTTTTGAGGCATATAGGTGGTTGCTCTTTGTTTTTTTGTAAGAAAATTTTTTATGAAGAGAATTCTTTTTTGAGGAGTTTAGCACCAACTCGAAGAGTGCAATCTCATTTTCCCCTTGTTTTCATAATAATAACCAAGCAATATTTCAAGCTTATCATCTATGACAAGATTGATAAGATGAAGTTTCACATTATTCTTTTGAAATGCAAGTACACATGATAGTGTTACAATAACTTCCTTTTCAAAAACATCCATAGCTAATGTATGTTTTATTTTACAAATAACCCACCGGTCAAAAGCATTTCTTCTCATGGTGAACATCCATGAGAATAAATGGCTCTTGTTCTTCTTGTACCATAAGAATAAATGGCTCATATTTATGATAATATTTCTTATGATGCACATCCATTAAATTGTATTTATATTATATTATAGTACCCAAATTTGATATATGATCAAACAATTTACACTCAAACAAAATTATTCTTTTAATTGCTAGAGCATAATACTTTATGTGTAGAATTTCTATCAATTGACCATTAAAGTTAATATTATTTGATGTAGAGTTAGACCCATTAATAAATATACCACTATTTATTATAGTTCTATTTGAACCATGTTTCAAGTGTTAAAAATTTTCATTTATATAATGTATGGGATATGTAAATTTCATGATGGTCCTTTTGTAAGATTATTTATTTAGCTATTACATATATTTGATAATAAAAAATATACCTAAAAAATAATAAAACCAAACCAAAATGCAAAATCTTAATAAAGATTTGTATCAATTGAAGAATTATCAATATGTGATTCTCTTTGCCTTAATTCCATTATATAAATTATATAAAAACAAAATTGAAGTTATTTTGAATATTAAAAAATATATATCATAGATCATGATAAAGAAATAAGAATGTAAAATGATTATAAATCTTACTTAATATAAGATGTAACTTCCTTACAGTTCAATAAGATATGTGTGCATAACATGATACTCTTGGTCATATAAAAAATATATTGATTTTGCTCTACCATATGATTAAACTGAATGTATAGAAATGGAAAGCATATCATCTTCTTTTGATCTACCCTCATACCATAATCATTATTTATTAATATTTTGCAGTGTGAATTTTACAATTATGGCTAAAAGCAGTACATACAAAATATAATAGCTTCTTCAACCAAGCAAGCATTGCATATCAATCCTTCAATTTTGGTTTTATTTTGAATATTATTTTTCAATTTTCTAAGATATCTAACAAATATCTTAATTAGAATAAAATTTATTCATGGGATACATTTAAATTTTTAGATAAATAAATGATATTTATATAACCTCTCAAATAAACACATTAATTTGTATTGCATAGGGATCCTATGTGGCACAACCCAGACACATGTGGACCCTCCCAACTTGATCCCATGCCAACTTGAGGCCCCCTAAGCTCCCATGATTCCCAAAGCCAAATGTTCTGAACTGTCCAGAAGCTTCGGCTTCTAATGGCTAACACACAAAAAAATATGTGTGTTTGTGTGTGTGGGTGTGTGAGAGTAAATAAATCATAAGATCCATGGTGTTGGGTAAATTTTCAATAGCTAAGGTAGAAATTTTGATACCTATCAGGTTTTTGCCATATTAAATTATACAAAAAACATTAAAAAAATTTAAAAATATTAATATTTTTAATAAAAAAAATTATATATAAATGAAATATGATATTTGAGTTTTTCATTCAAATCTCTCAACTCCTCTTTCACTCTCTTCTCTCTATTTCTCCTTTGGGTCTTGATTTTTTATCTCTCTCTAAAGCTAATTTTTTTAGTTTTAGATTTTGATTATTTTTTTATTTAGTTTTTTTTATATTATATAATTGTTAAGTTAGAACATAATTCAAAAACTAAAAAAATAAAAAATAGCTAATGGTGAATTTAATGATAATGAAATTAATATTAACATACACGTAGATGATATTAATAAAGATAAGCCTAAGAAAAGATCCGAGACTAAAAACATGTTTTCTCTCATAGTCTTGACCCAAACTCAAATATCTAAAAAACAAAAAAAAACTAGAAGAGCATCTATAGTTTAGACTCATTTTAATATAATACAAATAAAAATACTAAGAATATTGATTAATGATCAATAGAATACAAGTATTATAAAAAAATATAAACATGTAGGAGTATGTCTGGGATTGGTCACCTAAAGAGTCATGCTAATCATTACATCAAAAAATATTGTGCATTTGATCCTAGGCAAACTCAATTGAGCAAAAGGGTCATTGAGGCAGGATCTAGTATAATTTCTTTGTTGGCCTCATTCATATACCGCAGCGAGTTATTTTTAGCCTGCATATCATAAGAATCCTATGTTCACATGTAGGAATAACATACTAAAATATTATAAGTTAGAAAAATAAATAATAACTAATTAATTTATGAAATATAGTGGCATAATATTTGTGACATCCTATATCTGGACTAGTAATGATGATGCATCTTTTGTATACCTCACTATCGACTATGTAGATTCTAAATGTACATTTAATAAAAAGATTTTCAGATTTTCAAAGATTCTTTATCCTTTTGATGACCCTTCCATGTATGAGTGTAAAAAATCTTCAGAGATTATCATATTCAAAATAAAATATTTAGTATCATATTTGATAGCACATCTAATAGTGAAGTAACCATTAATATGTTTGTTAGGACTATTAAAAATTAATCATTGAGAAATATTTTTCATATTAGATGCATGTGTCACATTATCTTCAGATACTTAGAAAATAATAAGAGTTTGCTAGTCACTATTTGTTTGTGGGTCTAAAGAAAAAGAAATTTCGAACAGATATGAGATACTATTAGAATTACACTTAACTATTGTTAGAGTTGTGTATTGGATACGAACACGTAATATCTGACTACGTTGATAGTAATAGTGACAAACTTATTATTGATGACAGAGACTAAGATACAAGAATTTCATTTATGAAATTTCTGAAGATTCTTTATAACTTGACGAATATATGTTCATATATTTACACTCACCCCATTTGTATTATATTCAGGTGCATATACTATATTAGTGGCATATTTAGGAAGTTTAGAGATGACCCTAATTTTAGTAATATGACTGTTGAGATAGAAACTAATTACTTAAAGTACTAGTCCACACCCCATCTTGTTATCATCTAGTTGTGTGCATGGATTCTAAGGTTAACATGGAAAAAGTATAGAACATTTTGACATATATATCAATATCTATGAACTAGGAACACTAACCAAAAAGGTTCATCCACAAAAATTTTACTAAGTTATTTATAAACTATAATACTAGGTATGATAGTAGATGTTGTAGTCATGCTCCGAGTACTGACATGGACACCGTATTCGAAGATGGTAACTTCTCCATTTAGTTAGCTAGAGGAAAATAATGGGGTGGACCGTCAAATATGAGCCATATATCTTGGTACTTAGATATTGATTACTATTCAATCATATAATATAACAATATCAAAAACATTGATATTTTACAATGGGATAAATCATGTGATTCTACCTATCTCATGTTGTCTAAGATGACATGAGATGTACTAGCTCCTCTAGTATCAAACATAGTATTGGAGTCTACTTTTTCTATTGTAATCGATAATATTATGATAGGAGATCGAGACTGTGGCCAGATATCATTGAGGTACTAGTATGCATGAAGGATTGAAAGGATTTGAGATTGAGCATCCAATATCATGCTGGAATAAGAGCGGAGGAGTTACTGGTAGATGATGACTCGTGAGACTTTAAAGATGTTGAACCTAGCGCTAGTGATACCATCAAATGCTTATGTAATGATGATCAATTACATACTTACACTGATTGATATTAGAATTAAGCTTGATTATGATTAATGATTGTTATGATATTTGTTTGAGTACTTGTATTATATTATTTTTGGTAGAATTGAATGATTTATTTTTTATTGTTATTTTTCTTTATTTAAATGTGTGTTAATGATTTTATTTTATTGTGATTTGTGATTTATGTGAGTTGTTAAATAATGTCTTAACGCTAACTTTAACTCATAGTGGATAACTTAAAATTTTAATTTGCAAAATTAATATTTAAAAAATAAAATCATGAACTTGAGACTGGTCGATGGGTGATCAGGCTTGCAGTGGCTTGCGGCTAGCCTCTGGCCATGACCCAGCATGACTTGGCACTAATCTGCCCAGAACTAGCCCTGCCATGTCGACATTAATCAAGTTGTGTCATGCCCAATACGGCATGGTAGCTAGATTGGGCCACCAAAAAATGGGACGTGTAGACATGGAACGTCCCATTTTACACCTAAGCTTTTGACAATAAACAGTTAGTATCTTACATAAATTTACTATTGCATGCATTATTAGATTTTCTTATTTTTGATTGTAATTTATTTAAATTAGAATTATGCATGAAAATACAAATAAATATTTTTGTTTAAAATTTGGTAATCTTTATTAATACTTATGATTTTGTTACTAATTCAATATTATCATTCAGAATTAAAATTATATTTGCGTTACTAAATATTGGATAAATAATATAAATAAAGAAAATATGAACTTAGTAATAGAAGTATGAGTGTTTTCATTTATTAGTATATGTGCGTGCAGTGTTAAATTGCTTATAGGTTTATTTTTTTTGCTTCTCATATAGTTAAAAAGATTCTTAAGGAGAAACTAGTTGTAGAAAATATAAAGTAGAGTAAAGTACCATCAAATATAAATGAATATTATTGGAAAGAATTTGAAGTATAATTTTATTACATAAAGCAAAATATCAAATTGTTTTATTATTAAAAACTATTAAAAAATGCATCACAGTGTAATGTTCTTTTTTTTTATGCTTAAAAAAATAAAAATGAAATAATGTTTTGTTGATCTTTGTGAAAGATACATGGAAATATGTGGCTAGTGTTAGATATAATGACAATCTTAAAAAATAGAGAAAAAATTATGGTAAATATGCAATGTCAATTAGTATTTCTCTAGATGGTTGGATAAAATAGTAGAGATACTAGAATAGTGAATAATTCAAGGTCTTGTCATGTACGTCATCACAAAATCATTGATAAAATAAAGCAATTGAAGGATCAGGAACTTCCAAACATATTGGAGGTTCTAATATGACTTATCAATATTCTATAAATTTGTTAAGAGTGTATTTCCTAATTTATTTTGAACTTTGTAAATGCAAATGAAACTGAATTAATAATAATGTTTTATATACATCATAGGTTAATATAATTTATTTTCAAGAGGCTGAGTTAAGATATCAACCAACACTATTTGAGATATTCAAGTAAATGCACAAGATGAATGATTGATCATTTGTAGACAAGTGATCACTTAATATTAATGTGAGTTTCTCACTTTCTATTTTAAGTGTGTTATGTAAATTTTAATATATTAAATAAGAAAATGTAAAAAAAAATTAATTTTTGGCTGCTACAATAATTAATTTTCCAAGTGAAGTATCTTCTTTTTATAAACAATACTGATGAGTTATTATATATAGCCTCATTACTTATAATGACCCACTTTATTTTTTATTAATATTTAGTGAGGTGTTGATGGTTTGATGTGTCAGTTTCAATTTTATTTGAATATAGTATTGATAACTTATATTATATTTAGTATGAAAAATCATTCTACAGAAGCTCCAGATATTGATGTTGCACATATTTACCTTCGGCCATTGGAGTGGAGCCAAAAAATAACGAGTGTATGGTCTTGGTACCCATGCATTTATATTTTATCTATTTCTGCTTAGAGCTCTTCATCATCATCTTCTAATTATAATAATTCATTTGATGAGTAGTTGCGAGAGGAGATGCAGGAAATTCAAGATAATTAGCAAATAAAAAAATTAAGAAGATACAACATAAGAACGAAGAGATGCAAGTTGGCAGAAGATTATGAAGATGTAAAAAATTATGTGTTAGTTTGCAGGGGCTTCATCTTTTTTTTTTTTTATCATTCTAGAGAAGATCAATCTAGATCTCTAGAAAGAATACTCATCTCGATAATGAGTCATAGTTGCTTGTTATGTTGTTTATGATATTTTTGCAAGGAAATTGTTGTTTTGAACTTTTTTTTCATGTTCATGTTATTGAATGTAATATATGTGCAATGGGGATGGTTGAACTGTAATATTTGTTATTTAATATTATATATTTTAAAGGATGTTATGTTGATGTTAATGTTATTGGGAAAAAAATATGTAAAAAAAAAACTTGATTGTAAGGTTTATAGTTTTTGTATCAATTTTTAAATGATATACAGTATACAAAAACTGCAAAAAATGTAATATATTTATGTTGGAGAAATTAGAAATGGAAAATATCATTTCAATTTTGAATCTAATTTAAAAATGGAATTAACATTTCTATTCCATCAATATTTTAGTATCTGATTAGAAACAAAAACTAAGAATTTTATTATGTCGCTATATTTAGAAATAGAAATGTTCCGTCACACAAATTAGAAATGTCTGCACAATTTTTGTTGCTAAAATTTAGAAAGTAGATTTTTAGAAATTAAAAAATTCGTTTATATTTAGGTTGCTAATTACAGATTGCGATGTAATTAGAAATGGATTGACCATTTTTTTTAATTGATTATTTATTGTAGTATATTCTGTTTCAAAAATATTTATGTATTACACACACACACACACACAAATATTTTCAAAACACAATATACTACAAGAATAATCAAATTAGAAATGATTTTTTAAATAGGAAACCAAAAACTAAAAGAATAAGCAAATTTGAAATGATTTTACATAAAATTTCCCAAATTATTCAAAAATTATATCTTTTTGAAAAATTGAATTTTTTTTTTGCTGACGTATACATATCAAGGTAATTTCATGTTTTTATGTAAATATTTTGTGTTGGTATATTTTTTTAATTATTAAAATATTAGGTTTTTATGTGTGAATATTTTTTTGATTATCATGCCAAACCATAATTTACCCTTGACTTTTTTTTTATTTCTAGTTTTATTACATTTATTATGGTAGTTGTTAATAATATATATAATTTCTAAAATGATTATTCCCTCTACAACAGAAATAAATTGTCACACACACACACACTGAAAAAGTTTTTTATTTTTTTTTATTTTTTCAATTTTTTTCATGGTATGTTATAGTATTTTTTTTTTTTAATGTTGAAGTAGTTACACTAGAAGTATTCATATTAATTAATTCATTTTAGAACACTAAAATATAATTATCTGAGTATAAAAAAATAAAAAAAAATATTGTTTTGTCCAAAAAATAAATAATTTTGAGTTTATTGAATCGATCATAATTTTCAACACAAAATAATTAAAACGAATGATGATCTGAGCCGCCGGGTCGGGTTGATTGGTGAAGTTGTCTTGGTTGACGGGAGTTTTAAGAGCATCTCCAAGAGGCCAGCTAAACCTTCTATTTTAGCTATTTTACATAGACGATCCTTAAATTTTGTCTCCAAGAGACTAGTTATCATGCTAGCTATTTCTCATTGACACACCATTTGACTAGCTATTTCTAGCTAGGGCAAAGTTGCTAGCTATTTCCACTTTATTTATTTTAAAAATAATTTCTTAAATTTATCCTAATCATGTACTCTAAACATTAAATAACCTAATAAACATAAAATCCAAAACATATTGTAACTACTAGTTCAAATTTTATCATTTTTTATTTCATGATTGTTGTATATAAGATTGTTATTAAAAAAATAAAAAAATTAAAAATTTGATGACGTGGCTTAATATTTTTCGTAAACAAAAATTTGAGTTATCAATTCAGCTCAAATAATTTTATAGTTTTTTTTTTTAGTATAAATGATGGACCCATCCTTAATATTTTTAAATTTTTAAATTTTAAATTAGTGATGATATTGTATTTTATATATTATTTTAAATATTTTTTTAAGTTAATTATAGTTAGTTTAAGTTATTAGCTAAAATAGATAGTATTGTTGGATTTAACTAAAAAAATTGAGTATCTAAAATAGATAATATAATATTATAATATTTTTTAAGTAGCTATTTTAGATACCGATCTAAGTGTTTTCGTGGACGAAAGGCATTTTAGAGATAATGGGAGGGCACGGAGGCCTCAACATTCTTCCTCAGAAGCGCTGGAATGTTTACAACTTCGACAACAGGGAGAAAGTCCGGCGGGATGAAGAAGCTGCAGCAAAGGAGGAGCAACTGAAACAAGAACAAACGAGGAGGCGGGATGCCGAGTTCCGCCTCGAGCGCCTCCGTGCCAATCGTGGCTTGGATCCCAGGTCCATCGCGGAATCGGAAATTCCGCCCAAATCCGACTCCGAGTCCGGAAAACACATCAATCTCTTCGACGGGATCAGAATTCTCGATCCGATTCAGGCTGCCGATGACGGAGAGAAAAAGCGATTTAGAAAGCAGCAAACCAACGAGACGAAGGTCGCGAGCAAAGAGGACGAGAAGTACCGGCTAGGGTATGGGATTGCTGGAAAGGGGGTGACCTTGCCATGGTACGTTCAAAAATACAGCAACAATGATGGGGAGGTAGAAGAAGAAGAAAACCCAGTAACGTCTGGCAAGACGGAAGAACGTAAGGAAAGCGGCACGACGAAGAAGACGAAGACGCTTGCAGAATTGAGAGAAGAACGATTCAAGAGGGAGAAACTTGAAAAGAAACGGGCGCTGCTGGTAGTGAAGAGCCACAAAAATGGAGATCTCATCAGTACACAACAGTTCAAACATCGATCGGAAAGGGGAGCACGACGAGGCAGATAAATCCATGAGATTGAGATCCTCGTAATGTCACTGTTCATGTTCATTTCTATCTAAATTCATGAGACTTTTTTTTTTGTTTTTTTTCGTGCTGATAGACCAGCCCTATAAAAATATATTGAATATTCTATAAAAAAAATATTAAAATATAAGAAAATAACAAAAATAAAAAAAAATAAACAAGAATATATATAGTATGTTTATACTTACACATAGTATACTTACACATTATCAAAATAATCATAAAAGATCCCCATTGGTTTTTAATTTTTAGAAAAAATTAAATCAAAACAAAAATATGTTTATACTTACACATAGTATACACCATACATACATATATAGTATGTCTATAAGTATATAAACATATACAAATATACCTATACAGTATATACACATACATTATACCTATACAGTATATACACATACATTATACCTATACAGTATATACGTATGCATTTATACCTATACAGTATATACGTATGCATTTATACCTATACAGTATATACGTATGCATTTATACCTATACAGTATATACGTATGCATTTATACCTATACAGTATATACGTATGCATTTATACCTATACAGTATATACGTATGCATTTATACCTATACAGTATATACGTATACAATACACGATTATAAACATGTTCTATATATGTGTGGTTATAAAATTGGAATTTTAAAATCAAATCAACTACATATAATTTTTGTAGAAAAATTAGGGTTGGTGCAAAGTTTGGAATTTCAAATGAAATTAATTTTTTTTAAAAAAAATGGGATACTTTTTATGATATTTAATATTTTAAATTCAATAAATAACAAAGAATAAGAGGGTGGAAAAGAAAGAAAAGAATAGGCGGGTGGGTCTGGGTAGAGGTTTAGTCGTTTAGGGCATCAGCTGAGCTGAAAGATGTCCAAATCCTCTGGGATCCTAAATGTGTTGGCAGCACCAAATTTCTTCCACTCCTCTCCCTGAGCCGTGGTGCTGTCGTCTTCCCCACCAGCATCTTCTTCTTCAACCTGGTGGCTGCTGGAGGGCCATGAAGATGGATCGCTGGCGCTTCGAGATCGGCAGTCAGCTGTGGCAAGCACACTTGCCTGCCCTAGGTGAGATATTTCTATGACCACCGCACCACCACCACCACCACCACCACCATCTTCATCATCATTATTCACTGGCAATGGCTGCTTCCATGGTTCGCCATCAATCCTCATGTACGTATGGTCTGCCGCACCCTTGTGAAACTCAAATCGCACTCTCGATGCCTGCAAGTATGATCACATAAACGAGCATGGATATGGATGCAATACTCATGTTTGCTGTGTTATTCTTTACCTGTGCCAGACGAGTGCCGTGTCCATTAGGAGCCAGCAAAACAAGCCCATGCCAAGCATCTCTAAACCCAACAATCTCTATTAGTTCATCATCTACGTATGGCGGCGTCAAATCTCTCTAATCACAAAAAAAATGAAACTCATCATGTTTGCACGAGTAAATGCACTTTAGGTAACAACAATTGCACCACCCACAATCAGATGAAACAAGAGAGAGAGAGAGAGAGAGAGAAAACCAGAGACAGCAAGAGGTAGAGAACAAGAGAGGCAGCAGTAGAGAGAGGGGGAGTGATGGAGGAAGAGAGAGAAATAGAGAGAGAGGGGGGGAGAGGAGAGGGAGGGGAGAGAGAGGAGAGAGAGAGAGAGAGAGAGAGAGAGAGAGGAGGGGGAGTGATAGGAGAGAGAGGAGGGGGAGGGAGAGGAGAGGGACAGGAGAGGGAGAGGAGAAAGAGGAGAGGAGAGAGAGAGGAGAGGGAGAGGAGAGAGAGAGGAGGGGGAGGGAGAGGAGAGAGGGGAGAGGGAGAGAGAGGAGAGAAAGAGAGAGAGAGAGGCACATCACGCTGTTTATTGCTGTTGGGGGTACCCCAGGGATTAAGCCCACCAGAAAAGCTGGGCAAATTCAAGCACACAATAGATCTGATGCTGTTGACCAGAGGAAGAGAGCAGCAGCACACGGTCAGTTCTTATACGAGGAGATATTTGCAAGGCCAACAAGATCAACAGGGGAAGCAAAAAAACACCACAAAACCTGGATGGTATTTGGAGGTCCAGCCATTGGCTGCGTTTTTTCATGATCTTCACCTTGGCAAGCTGAGCTATGTTCCTGCACGTGAGATACATGTGAGGTGTTTCCCCATGCTCTCCAACAAGAGATGCACGTGATTATTGCAACTTCAAATCCCCCACCTCGAAGAAGGATGGCAAATAGAGGCGCAGAACCAGCCTTGAGTGCAACCCAGCTTTGCATATGTACTCTGTGATTGCAGACGAGAAACAATGCATTAGCACCTGTTAGAAAATCAAGCATGTGCCTAAAAATAATTTTATATTTCTTTTATTAAAGATCTAAAAATAATTTTAATTTTATTTTATTATTCTATTTTTGCACGGTTACATAAATTCTAGCACACTAAATTTCATAAGAATTTTAAAATTAAAAATATTTAATCATAAATAATTCTAAATTAACTAATTACCTATCAAATCCTCATGTGACTTGGTGCGTTACTAAGTATATTTGGCAAAAAATAAACTTGATTCAAAATCTAGAAAGTATTGTTTGACTGGCCATAGTTAACTAGAGATGTCGAACGGGCTGTATCGGACCAGCACGACCCACTTTTTAGGCACTTCCGGGCCACCGCGCCGTGCTGGCATGGCTCTAAAAATGTGCAGCCGAGCATGACACTTGGCCCACCACTAGACTAGGTTGTGCCAGGTCAGGTGACTCAGATCCAAGCTAGCCTGGTTTGACCAATCGAGATAAAACCGGCTTGCACGAGCTGGCATGCCGAGCCATGCCACGTTGCCTCTCCCATGACCCACGAGTCAGGAACCCTAGCCAGGCACGGCTCGACCGGGGAATGTCAGATCTCGTTCCGTGATCAGGATCTCAGCCCAATCGACACCTACACTACATAGTGAACCCGTGCTTAATTATCGATTCTAAGATAAGCAAAATCAAAAAATAATAAAACAAAGATGTATCCTTTAATGAAGATATCTTGCATAAAGAGTTACCAATCACAAACTCAAAAAAAAAAAAACACATCTTGAAGAGAAAAATCCTAAGGTGATCGCGCTAGGTGAACTTCATAAAATTGATGCAATTGATTAAGAAAATAAAATCCCACAAGTGCATCAAGATATACATATAACTTCTCTCAAGAGATCAATGAGAAGTAATTACATCACCTCAAACATATTCACTTGCTTTAAGTTCACATAGTGAGAGTGTGTATAGGTTTATATTCACTTGTATATATGTGTGTGTGTGTGTGTGTGTATTGTATGTATATATATACCATATAACATAGACACCTTGTACATCCACCTTGTGTGTGTGTGTGTGTGTTGTGTATGTATATATATACCATACAACATAGATTCATTGTACATCTACATTGTGTGTGTGTGTGTGTTGTGTATATATACACCATATAACATAGACACCTTGTACATTCACCTTGTGTGTATGTGTGTGTTGTGTATATATATGAACCATACAACATAGATTCATTGTACATCTGCCTTGTATGTGTGTGTGTATTGTGTATATATATATATCATATGTCATAGACTAATTGTACGTCCACTTTGTATGTGCGTGCGTGTTGTGTATATATATAAAATAAAACATAGTCATTGTACATCTGCCTTGTGTGCATGTGTGTGTGTTGTGTATATATACACCATACAACACAGACTCATTGTACATCCACCATGTGTGTGTGTGTGAGAGTGGGGGGGGGGGGGGGGAGCATGATGATGCCAACTCATTATTGGCATCATGATGTTGAGGTTAAAGTTTGTGCACATAGCGCGTGTGTGCATTTGCGTGAGAGTGAGCAAAACTGTAACTGTGGGCGCACCGCCTCATCTAACAACTGAACATAACAAACACAATTTCAAATATGAATTCTCTAAATGCAATATTATTTTAAAAACTAAAAACCAACAGTAGTGATCCTGATCATAGCAGACAATTGATAAAATACCTGATTGACTAACTGGTTTTTGAACTTTTCAGGATGCATCTTCCTTTCGGAATGAAATGCATAAGAAACTTGAGCATCCATTCCTAGAGGAAAAAAAAGGTATGAACAATATTAGAAATCGTACTGATGCAGGACCAAACTTTTCTGAAGGATAAAAATATAAGCAGACACAACATTCCGACAAGCCATTTTGAAACACCATTGCACAATAAAGTTCAAGTATCTGCTTTGAAGAAAAAGGAAAAAAAAAAAAAAAAAAAAAAAAAAAAAAAAAAAAAAAAAAAAAAAAAAAGAAAATAATAATAATAAAAAGAACTCCTCATACCCATGCTAAAGTAGTTCCAAAATCCCCCACGATATGTGTGGTAGCCTTCCTGCAGAATAATCAAAATGTTCAAAATTGAGTTCAATCTTCAAGTTCTCTAGCACAGACGAGTTATTCTCAAAATTAATTAACATATCTAGAAAAAAAAGAAAAATTGTTAGCAGTCGCAAGCACCCAAAAGATTTAGGGAACCCATGATAATATCACACAACAAGAGGGATTATAATTTATTTTTTTTAAAATTATTTGAAATCATATATAGGCATCTGTGGTAATTCATTGCATCAGTTGCGTGTGACCTATAATTATTCAATACAAATGCAATAATTTTTGAAAATAAAAACTATATACAAATATTATTATCATAAATGGGAAATAAACACACACACATACATGTGTGTGTGTGTGTGTGTGTCTATATACACAATCTAGTTTTGAAAATGAAAGATTGTATACAACATAATGCAATCCACAAGTGCTTCATTTGCCAATTTTCAGCTATTGTCACCTTACTTAATTTGTACAAATATGTTAAAAATTATTTTTTATTTTTCTAAAAAAGTAAAAATATTATATTTATTTTATTAATCATACTTAGAGGTCAACCGGGCCGGGCCAGCCCGGCATGGAAATTTTTCGTGCCCAGGCCTCATGCCTTGCCTGGCCTGGCACGGTACCGTGCCCAAATCAAATATTTTTTAAAATTAGGGTTACGGCGGGGCCGAAACACTAATTTATTTTTTAAATTAGGATTTCAGGCACGCGAATTCCTAATTTTTTTTAAAATTAGGGTTTCGGGAGCGCCGAAATCCTATTTTTTTTTAATTTAGGGTTTTGGGTGGGCCAAAACCCTAATTTTTTTTAATTTAGGGTTCGGCCCTACCGGACCAAACTCGGCGGATCGTGCCGCGGGCCCGTGCTGAGCTGAATCCACAAAAACTATGCCGTGCCTGGCACGGCACGAAAACATGGTCGACTTTGAAAAAAACATGTCGTGCTGGCCCAGCACGTCCCGTTTGACACCTCTAAATCATACATATAAAAGATATTCTAATTATAAGGGATAATAAGTTAAAAATTATTTAACTTAAAAAATATTTTTAATTATAATTTCACGTAAATAACTTAGAGAATTTCTTTTAAGATTGATATAATTTATGATCATAAAGATATTATATTGTTACATAGATGTCTTAAATAATCTCTCAAAAATTGATATTTTAGGTGCACTCGAGGAGCTATGTACTGATCTTTTATATGATGTAGGCATTCAAGTTACACACTAAAATATTATTAAAAAAAATTAATAACATGACTATTGTTAGACCAGTTATAACTTAAATAATCAATATAATTAATCATTTCCTAAATTTTCTAAGACATACTCACTTTGAGATATTTCTTCGCATACTTTAATTTGTGAAAATATTTAAAGGACTTCATATTTTATTTTGTGATAGAGATAGAAAATGGGTCAAAATCATATCTAAAAATATAAAAGTTACCAAGACCTAATGAGCAAATCGTGCTTGGCCTAGAGGGATGGCCCAGATTCTTCTTGAGCAAAGACATGGTGCTACGCAAAATGTCAAACCAACCCGACCAAATGTAGCTCAAGCACCATTTAGTGCTCAAGCAGTGCTCGAGTTGTGCCTTGAGAGAAGTTGAACCCGTGACCTGACACAACCTTTTTGATGCAACAACATTGACAACCATTACATCAGAGTCAGCCTAGTCAAACCAACAATACCTCTTTAATGTTGCAATTTGGATCTCCATTAAGCTATCAATAACCACTAGGACAAAAAGTCATACATATGATATAGGTGAATTTCTTCTAGGCACGATTGGGTAATGGGATCCCAGATGAATTTAAAAAAAATTAAAAAAAAAAACTTAATTTTTTTAATCAAATTCTAAATTTTTTTCTCTTTCAACTATCAAGTCACCATTAGCTACCAAGTCATTTCACATCTTAATATTTTTTCTGAGACTATCTCAAAATTTTAAATTAATTCCTCAATTATAATTATTAATTATTGTAATATAAAAAATTTTAAATTTTATAAATTTTATTTTATTTTAACTCTCAACAATTTGGCAAAGATTCACAACAAAATTATAAAAAATGTTTTGCTAATAATTATATTATTTTGTAAGATCCATGTTTACTTTTTGTTTTATATAATAGATATAGACTAAAATATTTCTCTTCAACTCCATTAACTTTTTCCACAGACAAAAAAATAATGATATGATATTAATAATTTTTTTGGATTAAAAATAAATTATAAATAATTTAATTAAAAAAAAGTAATATTATAAATAATTTTAATCTAGAAAACACAATCAAATTATCTAAAACTAAATTGCCTTCTAATCCTAAATATCCCCATACAGCTAAAAAAATAAGGATTAATATATGAACATGTATAATATGAACATACTTTAATATACTTAAATAAATATTAGCAAGATAATAAAATATTTTTCTAAATATAGATAATAAAAAATATATATAATTACAAAATTAATTTGAGACTAGATATTCCATAAGATAAAAATAATACACAAAAAAATATGATATAATATATCTTAAACAAACCAAGCTTAGTCATGACGTTAATAAATTTGAATCTACTTCAAATTTAATAAAACCCTTCATTTACAACTATAATTTATAAAAGAATAAATAACTATATTGGCTATTAGTATAGATTTTCATTTTTTAAATTTGATGAAGATTATAGACAAATATATTATGCAAGAATATATTCAACTCAAAAATCATAAAATTTATAGTCCATTGTATAAAAAAAAACATTATAAAATGAATTCAATTTGATAAAAATTTTATAATTCAAGAAGTTAAAAATCATAATGCATGAGTGCTAATTAATAATGTTTGATATATAAAATATCAAAAATAACATGCATTTCACATGTATGATCATCCATTATATTGATTCTAATTAGAAACTAGCTAAGAAAATATCAATATTTCATCAAATATTATATCCCCAAGATAACATTATCATATATGAGTATTTAATGGATAATTTTTAATATATATAACATTCAAAATAAAATATTTAATATCAAATTCTATAATGTAACAATTAATCTATTCATAAGCATTATTAATAAAAATATTATGACTAATATATTTTATGTTAAATATATATGTCAACATAAACATAATAATATAATTTAGCTTAAAATTGGTTTCTTATTCATCAAAATTTATTCATAGCTTTACAACATTTTTTAATCTCTAGCAAACTTAAAAAATTTATAACTTATGCAAGTCACTCATCAGGCTAAAAAAATTATAGTTTCATGTCCAAGATCATGAAAATTCAACATCATTGACTATCAACATACTATATCCAATTTGTTAAATAATAAAATGAATGAAGTCTTGACAACTAAATATAATTGAAAAGTTAATTTTTATTTTTAAAGTTAATATCGATTTTTTGCAATACAAAAAACTTATTTTCATCTATATATATATACACTTACATCTTGCAAAATACTTAGGTATATAAATTATATTAGTAATATTTTAATAAAATAATTATTGAGATGAAAAAAAAAATTATAATATCAAATTCTCGAGTCAAGGTAAAGAATATCAAAATTACTATAGAATTCATAGTAAACAAAATTTTTATATTTTTGCAATTTCAATAATTTGAGTGCATTCAGTATTATTATATAATTTAAAATTAAAAAAAAATTCTGGTTTATTACTTATTTTTAATTTCTTTTTTAATTTTAGTTTGATGTACAAGTGGTATTGGCAGCCTATGCTCTAGTTGGCATGGCATAGCACTTTTTCACCTCTACCTGGTGCTTATTGGCATTTTTAATTAATTAAATATTCAAACTCCAATTGGATAATAATTTAGATATAAAAGGAATATACTAAACATTATTATATATTTTTTAAAGATAATCTTATATCATAAAAATTATAAAATATATGATAATTTTAAGATAAGATATAGAGATAAAAAACAAAGAGATTTCCACAAAAATGTTTGAAATTATCTAGATTTGTCAACTACTTGAGAAAATTAGATTTGTAGTCATTTCTCTCACCATTATCTACAGTGATAGTTATGCCGGAAATATATAATTTCTAATTTAATATTTCAATAGCTAATAAAATATATAAAAATAGATTAATTCTTTTACAATGAAAATATATAAAATTTGATGATAATGATAACTTATTTCATACAACAGATCAGCTCATCAATATATTTACAAAATTCTTAAAAAGGCATCAGCTTACTCTTTTTTTAAAAAAAATAATATTATGAACATTTATACACTAATTTAAGGAGAAATATACATATTTAATATTTATTTACTATTTTATTTTAATGATGTGAGCACCCAACATGTGTGATGCCAAATCATTTTTTTTAATTATAAGTTATGATTTATTATATGCATGAGTGATACTCATTTTTTAGTTGGAATAAATTTTATCATTGCTTTTTAGATCATTAAATTCTATACCAAAAAAAGAACAAAAATAACCTCATTGAAACAAATGTAACCATTGGTAATAATGTATTTAAGTAATCAACCATATAAGTACAACAACCAATTCAAGCAAGCCCATTTGGCATGTCTAAAAAGCAACCCCAACCCAACCCAGTACGGCCCATCCATAAAGCAATCAAGGTTGTAGTAATTGCAACACTTGGCGACTAGAGTATCCAAGAAACATATAGATTTCCATAATAAACAATCTTGATAAATTTATTGGCCAAATATAACTTTTATTGACTACGTCCCTAAATTACCAAGACATTAATTTCATTAAAATATCATAAAAAAAATGCAAAATGTAGACTAACATACCACACTGAGCTCATCTTGTGAAGAAACACGATGAAATACATGTATAGAATGTGGAAGCTCAAGAGGAGCGATGGGATCACACGAACCTTCTTTAGGAGTCCTCATTCTCATGAGAAAATGCCAGCTATATCAAAAAGCAAAACACAGAGAGAGACATAATCTAAAAGTTCAAACACATTTTGTGGTATTACATTGCACATACAATGCCACAATGTGTATATATGCACAAACAATGCCACAATGTGTATACATGCACAAACACCAAATGGAGATAGAAGAGCATATAAACTAACTTATCTATTTTCATTTCCTTAGCATGCATTACTTGATTCAAAAAAGATACCACGGCATTGCGATCGGTCCCAGGGTTCTTCTTTCCCTGTAAATTAATACAGGGCAAGTTATTCTTGATAATTATAAAGTGAATTGCAACAATACTATTATAGAGAACAAAAAATAATTTAATAATCAATACACAAAATCAAATACAAATTTAAAAACATAAAACAAGAATACTTTAATATATTTTGTTACCCCATTTTATTATCACCAGGGCTCCAGGGTGGAAGCAGGGCTATACATATAACTCATCCCTACACTCAGATGAGTAGCAACAAAGGAGATCAAACTGGCACCACCAATTAAGCCCCGATTAGACTATACATGTTGTGGGTAGCAAGGATACATCAACAATATGTATCAAAAATATGTAAATACAACCACACCATAAGATGAGAACTTATTCATACTCACCTTCAATTTGATACATAAATATCAACAAGATAAAAATTATTATCTTGCTGTTTGATTGTCATGTTAGATAAAAATCAAGTCGATGATGTTAAATTTAACATCATCCAACAAATATTTAATTCAAAAAAAAAAAACTAAAAATAATTATAATTATGTATTATATTTTTACGTTACATTTGAAGAATATAGTTTTAATATTATTTTTTCAAGAAATAAAATTTCATCATAAAAAAATGGAGACCAATAATAAATCTCTTATTTATATTAGTTAGTATGAACTCTAGCTAAATAATATAATAAATTGTGGCATTTTTCTAATAAGTAATAAACGTGAATTTACTAGGAAAATCTAAAAAATTATTAATAATATTAATTAAAAATAAATAAATAGCAAGTATACTAGATATTAAATACTTGAAATATAAATAAACTTAATATCTAGATCAAGAGATGACGACAGAGGTGCATGTCTCGAGAATTCAATTTGCACATGAATGTCTAGTATATATTTTACTGAGATAATACATCCCATTACCAAAACAATATGATTTTAATTTCATATAAATATTAGAGTCTTCTAAAATACTTTATCTTAAATCATATAAGAATGAATAATTTAAGTTGAGAGAGTTTAAAATATTATATGAACTTCTATTATGAGAAGAAAAATAATACATAATGTATTTATGAAATCAAAAATAATAATTATAAAAAATTATCAAATTAAATTATTAATGATTAATTTAGCTCATCATAAAACTTTACATGATGTGTGTATTAATTATATCATTCATTCTCTTTCTATGAAAATTATAAATAAATTTTTATTAATCCTTTTTCGAGATATTCTTGAACAAATAAAATCTTTATGTTAAGTTGATGTAAAATTCATCCCTTAGATATGTGTGTGTGTGTGTATATATATATATATAGAAAGAGAGAGAGTGTGTCAATCATTAATCTACATCACCTTAGTTTATTTGATATATCTAAGAAAATCCAATGTGTACCAAACAAATCTTAAGTTGGTTAGCCTTTTTATAAGGATCAATCTTCATTGTGATTAGCATCTACATGTAATCATAGATTTTTCTGATGAACAATAAATAGTTTCTAAAGTCATAGTGCATGAAGGCAATTAGAATAATAAGGGGCAATTTGATAACACATTTAAAATCTTCAAATGCACAGATTTTAAGTGCATTTGATAAAAAAAAAATATTAGAAGCTAAAAATTTAAAATTTTAAGTAAAAATTCATTGAAAATTTTAAGTAGGTAGAGACCTACTTAATATTGAAGGTTAAAAATTTTCAACAAATTTTTTTAACAAAATTACCATTTTATTTTTTTTTTATTTCTTTTTCATTTTTTTTTTCATGCTATAATTCGGTTTGTAAATCTATCTTCTCCTCTTCCTTTTTCCACCACCACAAATCCTATCTATAATCCTCTTTCATGATTAATTTAAGAGAAAAAATAATCAATTAATTAGTTGTTCATTAATTTTTATTTTATATTAAAATTTTGGCTAGTTTTAAAGAGCTCAGATTATATTGATTATTTTTTAAATATTTTTATTTCTTTTTTGAATTTATAATTTATTAATATATATGTTTTTAGGAATTTTATTTTTTTTATAATTAATAATTATAGGGAAAAAAAATTAATTAGATATTTTATTTATGTTGGATAATATATAATAGTAATACAATGAAATTTTATTTTCCGATTTCAGTATTTACAATTATCAAATAATATATTTATATTCAGCATTCAATTAACATTAATTTATCAAATAATTTTTAAATACAAATTCAGCACTTATAAAATTCAGACTTAATTTTTCATCACTTATTTTTCAGCACTTAATTTTTTTAGTTTCATCAAACGGACCCTAAATTAGCTTGATTTTAAATTTATGAATACCCAAATAAAGATGCAAAAAAAAAAACATATTATGTAGATATTTTCTATCGTAAGCATTTCTACACATAATTGTATATTATGAAGGTTTAGATATCATCATCATCATCATCAGAATCATATTATTATTATCAGAAATAATTGTAAGGTAACGATTTAGGAAAAAAATGAGACTAACTAATCAAAGCTTACCCAACCAAATGCAAATGGAAGATTGTTCCCCGTCCCAAGTGGAACAGTAGCAATAGGGGGAGGAGGAAAGAGCCTCAGGTCACAAACCACTCCAAGAAGCCAGCCAGCAGTTCCGTCACCACCTGCGACCTATGAAATAAGTTGATACGCGTTCTAAACATCTTCTAATCACGCATAAACAGCATTGAATAGGAGAACTTTCTTATTGGTTTCCAAACCATTCTGTATTCGTGCAATTCAAATCAACATACAATTATTCTTAATCTTTGCTGAATCTCATTCGCAAGTTCACATCCCTCTGATTTGCGCTTCTCTATGTTGTGATAAATTCTGCTCAGCACTCGATCAGGAGCCTCTTCCCCGAGATCAAAAACCTGCACCATCAATCACATCACAAGATATAAAAAAGCGAACTGGCACGCCGTTAAGAAGAATCGAAGAGATACAAATATACTTGGTTCTTATTCAGTAAAGACCGAAAGGTCTCCAGGAGATGTCCGCCGAGCTGACCTCCACTCTTGGCGTTCACAAACACCAAAACCGGGCACAGAGGTGGGTTGTCGTCACCAGCGGCCTCCGATTCCGACATGAGTATGTGATTCGGAATGTAAAATTTTTGCAGACTGGACTCTGCATTCAAATCCAGCGCTAGGACATCCATCGGATTTCGGGGAGTCAAAACATCAAAATCAAGACCAGAGGAGGAGCCAGAAGCCTGCCTGACTTTACATGAGAAAGCGAACGGATGGCAATGAAGCGTGCTCTGAGACCGAAGAAAGGATTATGTTCATTTGATAAAGATAAACATTTTATATTAGTAAAAATTATTAAACGGTAGTCAAAATAAATTTTACCCCTAATTGTTACTCCAGAATAGTAACAGTTGCTGCAACATACGCGCTCCGCTCATAACTCTGAACCACCGTGAACCCAATCATCTTCTTCGACACCATCGTTCTCACTTCTCATAAATCAACTCATTTCAGCACAGTGGCCAGGAAGTGGTGAAACAGAATCATGGCCACCACGTCGACCAACAGCACCTTGATCCTGGCCGTACCCACGTTGAGCTAACCAACTCCTTTTCTTTATGGTAATCATCGACCTCCTTTTTCTACCACATTATCAAATACTATTAAAACGAACCATGATGCGGACTCCATTGTCACGTGCGAACAATGCTTCTTATTTTCCTTATGGATTTTAGAAAACCCTACCACATTTCTTGCAAGATCAAAGATGGAGTTGTAGCTGATGGTAGAACCAATCGAGGGTTTTGGGAATAACACATTAACTGGCTATTTTATTAATCTGTAGATACTTGCGTGATGTTTGGATGCTCCCCCTCTTACTTAATGCCGGATCCGAATGATGTTAGGGATCGAGGAGATTGCAGAACCAAACGCCCCAAATTGATATGAAGTTTATGTGTTTCGATTTCTGATTGAATTTATCTGGTTGTTCCGTACGAGTGAAAATCATATCACATCAGTGTTTGGATGACGACATAAATGAGGAATGCGAGCATCTCTGAGATGAGCTTTTGATCCTTCGAATCTTTCTGTTTCAAAAAGTGCAACCAGTTTGGTTCTGGTTTTTGTTTTTGCTTTATCTGAAACAGTTTTTTTTTGTTGTTGTTTTTGCTCGATCTTGTTTTTTGTTTTTGTTTTTTTGTTGTTGTTTTTGCTCGATCTTGTTTTTTGTTTTTGTTTTTTTGTTGTTGTTTTTGCTCGATCTTGTTTTTTGTTTTTGTTTTTTTGTTGTTGTTTTTGCTCGATATTGCTTTATCTGAGACGTAACTCGACGTCGAAACAAAATATCTATTTGAATATAATTTCATATTTTATTACAAATTTGATTTATTAATGATCCTTATCTTTAAGAATTATAAATATCAACCTCTAATTTCATCTCCAACCACACTCAACAAAATAGTTACGCAAATTATATTTAAATATTAAATTCACTAATTTAACTATTAATTTTTTAGAATATAGTCTAACCGCACTCTATGTTTTATACCTAAATTCCAATAATTTTAAAAAAATCAAAACATATATAGAGAGAGAGATAGAGAGAAAAAAAATGAAAATAAAAAATTTAGAGATGCATCTCTAAATTTGTTGAGCCATTTGAGTAAACTATAAAATAGAGAGTTTGATAGATAATGAATTTGAGAAGATTTTTTGTGTTTGACTAGCTAAAATTGAATAAATAGCTAGCCCGTTGGAGATACTCTAAGTAGTGGATAAGGGCTAAGAAACAAAACTCCATTTTTTTACCTTGCAAGTATGTTCAATGGGTAGATTATGTTCCAATTTCAAAAATAATATATTATATTTTTGAAATTCTAAAAATTATATATAGTTTCATCAACACACTATATGCATATAACTACAATAAATAAACAAATTAAAGATAGTTAAATCCTTTTCTAATTTCATCATAGTTTGTAATTAGTGACCTAAATAAAAATAGAATATTTTTGTTTCTAAAAGTTTTCTTTCTAAATTTTAGATCATTTTTTAATTTGTGCAGTGGAACATTTTTTGTTTCTAAATATAGTGTTGAAATTGAATTCTGTGTTTTCATTTCTAATCATATACTAAGATAGTGACATAATAGAAATGTTAATTCTGTTTCTAAATTAGATTCGGAGTTAAAAAATTTATTTTCCATATCTAATTTTTGTAACAATAACTAATTGTTTTTGTTATAGTTTTTGTATGGTGTATGTCATTTACAAATGCATATAGAAATTATATACCCTGCAATCTATTTTTTTTTTTTTTGCATATTTTTCATCTAATAATATATAACATCCAATAAAATATATAATATAAAATAACAAACAACTAAGCTCAACCATTCTTGTTGCGCATATATTACATTCAATAACAAGAACACACAAAAAAAAGTTCATCACAATATTGTTCCTTGCAAAACTGTCATAAACAACATAACAAATAGCTATGACTCATTTTCCAGATAAGTATTATTCTTTGGAGATCTTGATGGATTTTCTTCAAAATAATGAAAAAAAAGATAAAATCTCTACTAACTTTCACGTAATTTTCATCTTCAAAATCATCTGTTGTATTTCCTCCTCTATTTTCAGCATTTCTTTTTCTATTTTTTTTTTCTATTCAATTTATTTTTTGCATCTTTTCATTCTTCTATTGTATCTACTTGTTTTTTCTTTACAAATTATCTTGAATTTTCTGTATCCCATCTCTCAACTGTTCATCAAAGAAATTATTGTAATTAGAATATGATGAAGAGCTCCAAATAGAACCTAGATATGCACAATATCAATCTATAGGACCTATGTAGAATGATCTATTAATTGAGAAGCAATGACAACTATATTCTTCACATATTCATACAATTGTTATAATTTAATATAACTCATCAGTACGTCATTCAGATAAAATTGAAACGGGCACATCAAATCATCAACAGCCTACTAAATATTAACATAAAATGAAGTGATCCATTACAGTTAAGAAGTTCATATATAATAACTCATCAGTACTGTTAATAAAAAAAAGATACGTCACTTGGAAATTTAATTATCGTGGTTGCCAAAAATTAAATTTTTTTACATTTTGTTTCTTTAATATATTACTATTTACATAACACACTGAATGTATAAAATAAGAAACTCATATTAATATCATTTTATCGCTTATCTACAAATGATTCATCCTCCTTGTGTATTCGCTTGAACACCTCAAATGATATTGGTGGATATTCCAACTCAGCCTCCTAAAAATAAATAATATTTAGCTTTACATTTGTATCATTATTTGTTTTCCCATTTTCCAAGCTTGTCATTGTATCTGACACTAGGCACATGTTTCCATATATCATTCATAGATTTCAACAAGGCATTATTCCATCTATAGTTTTTCTACAAAAAAAACATTACATCGTGATACAATTTTTTTAATAGTTTCTTATAATAAAATAATTTGACATTTTGCTTCGTGTAATAAAAAGTATACTTGATATTCTACCAAATAATATTCTTTCGTATTTAATAGTACTTTGCTCAACTCTAAACTCTCCGTAACTAGTTTCTCTTTAAAAATCTTTCCGATTATATGAGAAGTAGAATGAATAAACTTATAAGTAATTTGACATTAGCACATACACATTCATATAAACAAAAAAACATTCATGCTTTTATTACTAAGTTCATGTTTTCTTCATTTATATTATTTATCTAAAACTTAGTAAGGCAAACATAATTTTAATTCTAAATAATAATGTTGATCTGTAACAAAATCATAGTTAGTTATTAATAAAAATTAAAAGAATTTAAACAAAAAAATTTATTTATATTTTCTTGCACAGTTCTATTTTAAATTAATTACAAATGAAAATAATAAATTCTAATAATGTATGTAGTAGTACATTTATATATAAGGTATGTGCTATTTATTATCAATAGTAGGCCAAATAAAGATTTTATCATAGCTTTGCATGCAAACAATGAATTATGAATATTCATCTATTATCAATATTGTGGTGGCAATGCATGTACCTCCTAAGATAGGTATGATTAAGTTAACAATACCAACTAGTGTAGAATGAGATGAAGATGAAATGTCAATGGCAAACTATATGTGTGTCTCATGATGAGGTGCTGCCAACATATCATTTATACATGTAGGTGAATGCATATAAATATATGTAACATTGTTGTCACTAAATAAATATTGAATTTCTTCTCCAAGAATTATTTGTTGATTTCTTCTACCCCTCTTCTTTGATTGAGATCCTCAGCCACTTGAAATATCATCTCTCATATCTAATTCAAATTTCAAAAACATTAAAAAATGCAAAGACAATAAAAAAATATAATGATTATGTCATGCTAACAAAACATAATGATAAACACATTCACATTTATATTTGTAAATTTTTTTTATTTTAATACCCCAATTATAACAGTTACAAAATAAGTAATACAACTTAATATCAACGTCAAAAAATATCTACTTATCATCGAAAATGTCAAATAAATCATATTCATCTAAATATTCATTCTCATCTGATTGTATAATTAATTGTTTTTCATTATCTTCTTCAATATATGCATTATCAATGTCTAAATAGTTTCCATCTCCACTAATCAATGTTTCAAGCCCATAATCTATCTCATGATTGATTGGATGAATTTCTATAATATTTTTTTAAAATGTAGGTATATGGGATGGTATCACAATGACATCCTTTTTAACGACTTACATAGTTAATCTAGGTTTTATTTTATAAATAGTCTACCAGTCACAAACATTTCTTCTTATGATTAAATAAGTGGTGTACCACACTTATTTTGCTTATACTTAAAGAATGAATGAATCCTCCTTACAATAATATTTCTTATGGTGTACATCCACAAAGTTGTATTGATAATAAATTCTAGTATCCAAATTTAGAATGAGGTCAAACAATTCACACTTACACAAAATTGTCCTCTTAATTGATGAAGTTGGATATTCCAAGTATAGAAGTTTTATCAATTAATCATAAAAGTCAATATTAGATTCAGTAGAGCTAGACCCCTTAATGCATGCATCACTATTTATTACAGCTATATTTGAATTATATTTCAAAGTATAAAATTTGTATCTATCTATATAATATATGAGATATGTATGTAAACTTCATAATAGTTTTTTTGCAATATCTTTTATTTGTCTATTACATATATTTGATCATGGAAAATATACCTAAAAAAGAAAAAAAATTTAATTCAAACTTATGTACTATGTCATTTTATTTAGTAGAATAACAAATTATAAGTTATATGCTAACAAATTTCTCAAACCAAGATGCAAAATATTTGTCAAGCATGGCATCAATCACAATATCATTAATATATATGATTCTCTTTGCCTTCATTCCTTAGTATAAATTATACAAAAATAAGATTGAAGTTATTTTGATTATTAAAATAGGTATACCACATATTATGACAAAAAATGGGAATATAAAATGATAAAAAATCTTACTCAATATAAGATTTAACTTTCTCACAGCTCAACAAAATATATGTGTGAAACATAATACTTTTGGTCATCCAAAAAACAATTATGATTTTGTGCTACCATGTGATCGATTTGCATGGGTGCAAATAGAAAGCATATCATCTTCTTTTAATCCATCATCCATGCCATAATCAATATTTTGTAACATTTTATAATGTGAATTATATACATGTAGCCGAAAGTAGTGCGTATAATATACCAAAGTTTCTTTAACCAAGTATGCAATGTACATCGATCCTTCGATTTTGGCTTTATTTCAAACATTATTTTTCAATTTTCTAAGATATCTAAAAATAATATTAATTAGAATAATATTCATTCGGCAGCCTCTTTTTAATATTTATATAAATAAATGAAAATTATATAACCTCTCAAATGGATGCATCCATCTGTATTGCACAAGACCAACTATAATAGATTCAAAAGGCAAGTGGATTGGAAGATATATCGTGGTGTCAAAGAAGCTAGTAAGAAAAATACACTCAAGTTTACATATAATAATGGGTATATCATTTTGTAATTACTATATGTCTTTCTTTGTTATGACATTACAGTTGAGGTTCATAAAAAATATTTATTTTAGTCAAGACTTCCAAAACATTACCTGAAAGTAATTCACGAAATGTTATGGGTATTAAACTATGTATAAACACATGAAAGTCATAACTTTTCATTCCAAATAACTTAAACTTATTCATATCAACACATCTTCCCATGATAGATGTATATCCACTAGGGAACCTGAGCTATATCAACTATTTGTATAAAGCTTAATTTACATCATTGTCAAGACTGGGGCCTTAGAAAATATATTCGTTGATTCAACCATATGTAACTTTGTACATGAATAGAACTAGAGGTGTCAACCAGGCCGGGCCGGCCCGGCACGAAAATTCTCGTGCCCGGGTTAGGCACGAGCCGTGCCGTGCCATGCCTAACCCGACACGGTTCGGCCCGTGGCATGGCACACCGGCACGGGTTCATCCCGTGTCGGGTGTCCCCCTAGCCCGACCCCACGATCGCCCCTCCCTCAAAAAAGACCGCGGGTCGGGTCTGATTAGACCCGACCCGCGGTCCCACGAGGCCGGAACCGTACGGCCAGGCTAGGCCCGGCTTTTTTAAACCGTGCCTGGCCCGGCATGAAGGTACGCTAGTGCTCAAAAAAACGGGCCGGCCCGGCCCGTTTGATACTTCTAAATAGAACTCTTTCAAATTCTCTCTTGATTTAGGTTTGTCTTTTATTTTTCCTTCTATATTTATGACAATATTAAAAATATTATTTAAAAAGTTTTTTTAATGTGCATCACATCTATGTTGTGCCTAATGAGGCTGGTTTTTCAATAAATCAAATATAAAAAGATGTTTTATTTCTTCCAACTAAAGTGATAATTCTTTGAAATTTACATATCAATGCAATCAACATCAATTTCTATAATATTTTTGAAGCATATCTTTCAAATACTTTAATATCTTGACACCTGACCTCGAATATAGTGTACCTTTTACAATTATCCAATCTTTCCGAAATATCTCTATATTCCTCCGAAATGATTATTCCATATGTAAGAACATATGATAGTTATCAAACCAAAAAGTTTGTCCACCTTTGCTTAGAGAAAATGCATCAGAGTTCTCCATTCTATAAGGATAAGTTAATTTTCCTACAATACTCTATACAGATAATATTGAATATGCTATAAAATCACTTATAGTCCATATAAGTGATGCTCACATCTAAAAGTTCATATTTCTATATATATCATATATTTTCACACCCAGCTCCCACAAAATTTTAGCTTCGCAATAAAGAGTTGCAGAAAAATATATAACTTGTTTTTTTGGTTTATCGGACTGGCAAGATAACACATTAAAATAACATACTCATTTTTCATGCACTTGCACAAGCATTGTGATAAATTAAAGTTCTTTTTATAATAAACATTTATTTTCTTTCTTTTATAAACAATATGTTGTTTATATCGAGGATAATTATAGAAATAACAAGTAATTACTTCACTATCTTCACCTCAATATATTATGTTATCATTAATACAATAATATATTTTTCTATAGCCTAATCCATACCTCACATTGCTTTAACATGGTCTCACATGTATTGTTGGGATTGACATATTCTATTATATTATTTGAATCAAACTTCTATGTATATTATACTTTGTTTTTTATAGCACAACTTTTTCTCTAAGCCAAATATAATAATCTCTAACAAATCTATATTTTGTAAAATATAATTACAAAGAGTCCATATCTTGAAAATATGATTCTAATATTTATGGTTATTATACGAGCATCTTAATTTTATTCCATCTATTAATTGAGAATACTTTTTAGTTAACCCAACAAACTCTTCAATCTCCACTACACACTAGAGGTGTCAAAAGAGCTGGGCCGGACCGGCCCAATTTTAGGTGGCCTAACCGAGCCACTGTGCCATGTCGTGCTAGGCATGGCACGACATGATTTAATCAGACCAGGCTCAGCATGGCCCATCAGCCCGAAAATGTTGAAACCATGATGGGTCGGGCCCGGACGGGCTAGTTCTAGCCCGTCCGTGCTAGGTTTTAATTTTTATAATATTTTAATTTTTTAATTTAGAATATTTATAAAAATTATAAAATTTTAATTTTTAAAATTAATTTATGATTATTTAATTATATGCTTTTGTTTTTAGTTAATATTAATAATTAATTGTTAACTTTAAATAAATAAATAATTTTTAAATTTTTATTTTATTAAATTTAATAAAATATTAACTTTATTTATTATAATAAACAACTACAATTTAAAAACTAAATGTGTACATCTATTAGTGTATGAATTAATATTATATTAAAACTTAAATATGAATAAAAATCAATATAAAAATGAAAATTCACAAAAAAAATTAATATTCAATCATCGGTGCGCAAATTCAAAGTAATTTCACAATTAAAAAATAAACAAACACAAATACAATATAAATGAGTAAACAAAATCCAATATCAGATATTAGTGTCTCAATCCATCAATCATCAACGTTAGTAATCATTAAATCATCCTCAATATCAATATTAAATGATTCATAATCAGTAATCAACTCATCTGCTTTTATTGTAGTCCCAGCACTATCTTGGATGCCTAAGCTTGAATCATCCCAATCCTTCATATATGCTAAAGCCTCAACAATAATTGGTTGTAATCTCGATCTCTTATCCAAAATAACATTTACTGTAATAGAAAAAATAGACTCTGATACTATGCTCGACACTAGAGGAGTTAGTAGATCCCGTAATATTTTAGACAGCATAGGAAATGTGGACTCATATGATTTCCACCACTGTAATATATCAAGATTCATAGTATCAGAATTAAATAGGATTGAGTGGTAATTGGTATCAAAGTACCGATACAACTCACTCTTATTCGACAGTCCACCACGTTGTTTCTCATTCGCTATCTGAATGGAAAAATCATCATTTCTAAATATGGTATCTATGTCCTTACTCGGAGACTTATTACTACTACCACTATACCTAGTATCATAGTATGTATGAAGCTCAATCAACTTTTTGTGAATGAATCATTTATGTGGGTCTTTCTAATTCATGTACAAGAAAATATGTGTCAAAATATTATCTACCCCTTTCACCTTAACCTCATGGTCCATGTAGGTAGCCAGATAATAAAGAGAAAGAATAATAGACCAATACTTTATGTAATTGGTTTCCATCTCTAGAACCATATCGCTAAGTGTCAGGTCATCTTGATACTTCCTAAACATACTACAAATATTGTATATCACCTAAGTGCAATGCAAGTTGTGAGAGTATAAATTGACGAAAAAATATTCAAAATTTTTATAAATGAAATTCATGTAGCCCAGTCAATATCGTGAATAATATGTTCATCACTCTTACTAGTGACATAGTCAGTTATCAAGTGTTCATATCCAACATATGACTCCAACATTATGTACGTGTAATTCAAATGGTTCTCTCACATCTGATTGGAATTTTTTCTTTTTAAGATACATAGACAAACAATGACTACCGAACTCTTATTATCTGTGAGGCGTGCAAATATATTTTAGTGAGTTACGAATGTTTTCTAAAACAGGGGCACACACCTTCATCCTTGCTTGTACTATCAGGTTAATGACCTGACGCATATATCTAACGTGAAAAATCTTTCCTAATTGTCAATCTCTAATACTCCTAACAAATATGTTAATTCATTATTAGATGCATTATTGAATGTGATACTAAATATTTTATTTTGAATTTTATATTATCTAAATATTTTTATCATACACTCAAAAATGGCTGGGCCATCATAAGAATATAGAATATCATAGAATCCTAATATTTTTCTTATTTAGTGTCTATTTAGAATCTACATAGTAGGGTGGTGAGTCATGCATATGATATATCATCGTTCCTTGTCAAGATATCAAATGTCACGGACACCACTCCACTATATTTCATAAATTCATTAATTTTATTTGTTTTTCCAACTTATACGACATGTAGGTTGAAAATATGATATGTAGGTTCCTAGATGTGGACATAGGAATTATATGATATGCAGGTTGAAAATATATTTGCATGATACTGACTACCCTTAGATCATCTGAAAATCTAATCGGAACACTCATTATGGTGATCAGTTTGGCCATATCTTCCCTCCCTAACTCATTGCAGTAAATAAAGAGAGTAAACTTTGAGAGTGAATTGAATCCAGTCTCAAAAAACTCATTGCTGAGTTAGATTTGTCTATGATCTAATACACCATATTTTTTGGTGCATAATTTGGCATGTCTCTTAAGATACCCCTAGTCTCACATGAACTCTTACATGTTAATATTCTTCTATAATATTTATACCGTGCTAGTTCTTTTTCGGCACCCCTCATATTTTTATTTTATTTTATTATATTAAAGTGAATCCAAACTATTGAAGTTCTTTTAGTTTTTTGTTTTTTATATATTTGGGTCGAGGCGACCGGATAACCCAAAGTTTCGGCAGCCTTGGACCTTTTCGTAATATTTTCATTATCTAAATTATAATTAATTTTATTTTTATTATTAAAATTATTATTTGTCATATTTTTTATTTTTTATTTTATAGATCTACTTAAGAGTTGTGATTAGGAGAGAGAAATAGAGATTAAACTAGAGAGAATAATATTTTAGATTTTGAACTTTAAAACTAATTAATAAATAAATACGCATAAATTGTAATGCATAAACTTTAGCTTTTTTTATTTCCGCATCGCATGTGGACCACAATCCACATCACGGCACACCCGAGCCTTGAAAATCAAAATGTCAAAAGTAGAAATCACAAAACTAAAATCAAGAACCTGTGAGAGAGATATATATATATATATATTTATGTTTTGAAAACATAAATTTTAGAATATGGGGAGGAATGATTTTATAGATAAAGAAAACATAATTTAAAAAAAAATAATTTTTTTTTAATTTTTTATTATTTACAAATGGGCATAATTCTTAGGGCCGTCAAATTTTGCCACATAGCCATTGCAGGCAAAATCTAATGGCTTAGATTTAAATTTTTATATTTTGTTTACCGTTGGGTTGGTTCAACCACCGAATCGACTTGAACGATCCAAATTTCCAAAATCTTCAGCTTTTGGAATTAACATGCTCGGGGTCTGGGGCTAGTGGAAAAAGACCGCAGGTCAGGTTACAGGCCCAATGGAAATATTGGATCCATCAGGCGTAGGCTTCAAGTCGGGGGAATGGGGCTAGGTCTGGGCACCGCTCGGCTCGTGCTGAGATAGCATGCCCATGGGCCATTCTATCGAGTCGTGCCTTGCCATGCATATGGCCTGGTTGGCCTAGGCACAGCATGGCATGAGATGTGTCGTGAGCAGGGCAAGCACGTGCACGGGCACGAGTCATTCCTGTTCCAAGCCATGCACGACCGAGTCGTGCCGTGCCTCGGGCCTGTCCCATGCCGCCCGCCCCATTTGACACATATACTACAAATTCATTAGTTAGAAACTAATCTCTTAATTTGATATTCATCCATTCACGATCAATTTGTATATTATTTTTCATTTACGTTATATATAATATCAACTTATATTTAATAATAATAATAATACAGATAATGATTTGTTTATACTAAAAGGTGTAGTAACATATTTATGATATTAAATAAATATCATAATCAAGTTATAGTCACACATGTATATTTAGTATGATATTTTTTTTTCATTGTCAAAAATATTAGATGGGGGTACTCGCCCGTCAAAGAAGCACCATGTGTGTGGCTTGCCTCTTCTTAAAAATGGAAGTTTTGCAATTTTGTGAATTTTGTTTTTTAAAATTTCAGGATGTGATAAATTTATCCCACTTTAATGGTCCATTGTGCTCCACACATTCAAGAAACAAAAAAAAATAATCAAAAATAGCAATAACTATAAAATAAAATTTCAAATCTTAAAATAATAATTATATCTTATTATTTTAAAATGAAAATAACCAAACATAAATACAAATATATACAACTTGGTCAGCCCAACTCGAGCAGACCCAACAAAAATTATCTTATGTATGCTATTTAATATATTTGCGAAATGAATGAACATGCACAACAAAAATCATTTATTTCCAAGAATGAATTCGATATAAATTTGCATTTAAATAAGTTAATGGGGTTGCATTAATCTCTTATATATTTAGTTATAGCTTTAAGTTGTATTTTTCTCAAATGGAAGATACAAAATAATATTGATTTATCTATGAAGGATAAAATCATAAAACATTTGTGGTGTTCGATGCGAAGGAAGACCAACGAGTACTGTTAATTTAAGGATGACCATTTTTATCCTCTAGATATGACCTCATTGATGTCAAGAAGATAGAGTTAATATTTCACGTAAAAGAAGAGCAAGTGAAATTCAATCTTTATAAAGGTATACAAATCTAGATGATGATGAAAAAAATATGTTGAAGGATAAATAACCTTTTCTACATGGAAAAAAAATAAAATGTGAACTCTAGATGAAAAGATTTTGTAGAAGCCTTTCGGCTCGACAAACATTTGTGGTGTTCAATATGAAGGAAGACCAATAAGTATTATTAATTTTAGGATGACCATTTTTATCCACTAGATAGTACCTTATTGATGTCAAATATATAGAGGTAATATTTCACATAGAAGAAGAGCGAATGAAATTCAATCTTTATAAAGTCATACAAATCTAGATGATGATGAAAAAATTTGTTGAAGGATAGATAACCTTTTCTACATGGCAAGGCAATAAAAATGAACTCTATATGGAAACATTTTGTAGAAGCCTATTGACTTGACAAACATGATGAAAATGATGTAGAACATGAAATATAGAAATAGGAAAGTAAAGCTAAGATTTAGGAGGGTAACAATTATGTAATCATAAAGACATAGCTTTTGAAGTATCTAAAGATGAGTGCTCATGAGAGATATATAAAAAGTAAAATGTCTAAAATTTTCTTTACAATTGCATGAAGAAAATGATGTAAATGATTTAGAGAATATATTGGTAGTGAAAATATAGGTAGAATCCCAACAAGTAGTTTTGAAATGATAGAGGACGACATGATTTTAATAGATATTCTAAAAGATTTGAAGGAATGATTAAAAGAAATAGAGATAACATGAAAGTCATAGCTTTGAAAAACACCATGACTTTGGAGATATAAATGCTAAAGAAATAAGCTATGGTAAACCATAACAATGTGACTTTATAGTTACAAAATAAAAAAGCTCAAGGTGTAGCCCAAAAAAAACCATGACAATCCTTAAAAGTCTTGACATCCAAGGAAGATGAAGCTACAAGATCCAAAAAGTTGTGGCATAATGGGAAAAAGAAAAGAAAGTAGTCCCAAAAAAAAAGTATCGAACATGATTCAGTGCCAAAATATAGTTTAGGAATAAAATATGGAGTGAAAGATTATACAGTGAAGCTATCTATGATAGTTGAGATCACTAATGAAGATAACAATTTGTTAGTGGTCTAGCAATAAATATTAAACATTGTGCTACTTATGAGGTAACCAAACAAATATTTCTTCTATATTGTGTGATGAAATAAATATACTCACTCATATAAATCATCTTGCATAATTTTTGTATCCAAAAATGTAGTCATTGAACTCAAATTTCACATCAACTCATTTACATATCTACAAAAAGTACTCTCACCATCTAGACACACTATAAGTCACAAACCTAATCATAAACTATTATTATGTAGGATGGATAAAAGTTATAATTTTTTATAGATAGTAATTACTCGAGAACAAATAATTGCTTTAGTATGAGAGTTTATTTGATATGTTAAATACCAATTAATACTAGTTATTTTGATAATTATGTATGATGTATTACATATAAAAAGACTTTATATAAAACTCTATCCATTAATTGTATTTTCAATGAAATTTGATGAATAGTGATGAGGTGGATTAATTTTTATGTGAAATATGAGATGTGATATATAAGTTAAGTAGGAGGGGAGAGAAAAGTATGTAACATCATAACATTAATCGTACAACTTTGTTACACCTCCATAAGCTTGTAAGATAGTTTTGGTATTTATTCTTTAACAAAACTCAACACAAATAGTCATGATGATCTTTGTATTTCATAATTCTACCATCTCATCAAAACAATTATTTCAATATACAACGCATTGTTCTTGGCTACAACATTTTTTTGAAGTTATGGGCATACCAGCTCGTAATATTTTTTATTTATTATGATATTAATTTATATTGTAGTAATCAAATACCATATCAGTACTAAAAGTTATGACATCCTTCATTTCCACGACTTTATTATTATAGAGTCATATATATACTAAGACAAAAGTCATGCCTTCAATCTTGTATCATGACATATAGCTACATAAAGTTATATAAAGTATTAAATCGAGTTCTGACTATTCCATGATTATGACTTTTTGCTATTAAGAAATTAACAAAAGTTTTGATTATTCCTAATGCCACTAATATCGGTTATAGAGAAGAAATGCATGAGTTCCTAGCATTTGCAACGCCATGACTTCGTGTTATCTATATGAATTGCACGAGCTGTACCTATCCCTGACACCATGACTTCGTGTTATCTATATGAATTGCACGAGCTGTACCTATCCCTGACACCATGACTTTGTGTTATAGAAGTAAAATATACTACCCACAACCTTTTCTAGTGCCACTGCTTTGTGTTACAAAGATAAAATGCACATGCAATACTATTCACAATTCTATAATAATTTAATGCAAAAAAGGGACCAAAGTCACGTATCATTCCAAGCATATTGACTTTGTGTAATTAAGAGGAGGTACAAATGAAGAAGCTAGGGTTTGGACCACACAAATTTACCCGAGCCTATGGAAGATCTATGAGCAAAAAGATGACGAAAGTAACAAGCATAAACCCTAAGAGTGGAGATGCAAATTTCTACTCCCATCTTGTGGCAAATATGAGGCACAAGAAACAAAGTTGTAAACCCAAGGGCTGATTCATAAATACTCTAGAGGGCTATCATTAGTAACACGGTATTCAATGAGATGTATTTTAAATTTTCTCATATATATTTTTTCCCAACATCAATCTAAATTAAGGTATAAGGTTGATATATTTTATTTTGTAAGATGGATGTATAATTAATAGATTTTTATATTTGAATCGTGTCATTGTTTTTTTTTTTTGATGTATATGGTATTTTTATTGAACTGGAGTTAAGGTTTAACTATTAGTAAATTTGTGCATATTATTATAGTTGATGGTGACATAAAAACCATAAAACATACTCATGCATATTGGTAGGAAGAAATAATAGCGATTCTAATCATTATATAATAAAAAATTCTATATGTTAAAATATAACATTGAGATATGTTTAATCATATGAGTATGATACTTACAAAGTCGAAGACATATATATTTTTGTAAGTCAATCCATTATGCATATCTTAGATAAATTGACTCTCATTTGATGTTAAGATTTTATATACACATGCGAGTATATAAAATATACGTTAATTATATGTGTATGATACTTATTAGGAAGCTAAAAATGAAAATATTTTTAATACCATATCCATTCACATCTTTATGATATATATATATATATATATATATATATATATATGAATTAACTATCAAGGGTAATTATTGAGTTTCCTAAAATATATTGATTTATGAATAATTCTTAAACAAGGATGATGTACCATTTTAGTTAAAGTAATACAAGGATAGATACAAGATAATCATACTTGAGGCTCCAATTTGTGATAACTATCTTGCATGCTAGTAGAGCACCAATATATTTTCATAAAAATCTAACATTTGTTATGTAACCAAATACAATAATAATCAAGCAATTTTGACATGCAATCATATGTAATAAAATGGACCGCGCATAAAATTTAAAACTCATACAGAAATATTAGTTTTATCCTTTCCACCATAGTAGTTAATCAAACTGCCTATACATTTCCAATGAGATCTATATCATATGAGAGTTTACTTTATTACTCGTATGACTCATATACTTGTAAGACTAGTTGTATGAGATATATCCTTATCCAATGAGCTTTCGAATATTATCTAACCCTAAAAACTAGGTATTATCACAAAGTTACAATATTTAACCCCATAAGTATATAAACCTCATGTAAATGAGGTTACATGTATGTTATCTTGTCATAGCAAAGTTAATTTCTAAATTTGAAAAATGGTTGACACATTTGTGAGCAAATTGATCTTTGAAATATTCTCATGCTTGAAAGCTCAATGCATCATAAATAACTACTTTAGCTAAATTAAATTCTAGCAAAATGATTGTCATCATGACAAAATTATTTATTAAATTAATTTTGTTGTTGGGTGCTGTTCAATTTTATTGGGATAATGAGAAATGTGAACAAATAATTAATTTGATGATTCCAAACTTGAGTTATTAACTTAAGTTGAGTGTTTTAAATAAATCATGTTCGATAGAAAAATAATTGATAAAAAAATTCTCCTTGATATAATAAAATTTACAGACGAACAAAGAAATAATAGAAGAACTAATACATACCTCATACGTTGGTCCAGTAAATTATATATACCTAATAGACAATAAATCCTATTCTTATCATGCATACCATCTTAATGAATTGCTTATGAAAACAAAAATTATTAAGAACACACATAAAAAAGATATATAAATAGTGTGAATCATGAGAGAGAATGGGTATGTTATGTTCTCTCTCTAAAAAGTGACTAACAAATGCATGCTTTTATCAATTTTATCAGAAAAAATTTAATAGTCAAATAGATAAAAATTAGGAAAAATTATGATAATATATCCCAATTTGAAAATATTTAATAAAAAATTAATTTCCCTTAAAATTATAACAAAAATTACCTTAAAACATAAGGTATGTATTTTTTTGATTCCCTAAAAAATTAAAACTCATAAATACCCTAAGTCCTCCATACCATTATTGAAAAATAAAAAAATATATATATTTTTTGAAAGCTATTATACGTATACAAATATATGTATAACGAAAACCTTATACATGTATTTATAAATATACGCATACACGTATTTACATGTTTATAAACATATAAACAAATACATTGATACATATATGCTATATCTATATGTTTTTTCTAGATGTATTTATAAAAGGAAAAGGATTTACAGTAGACATATAAACATATACATTTATACATCTTTCCAAATATACATACGCTATATACATGTATACAGAAGACATGTATGAACACATATACTATTTACATATATACTATACGTATATGTGTTTATACTTTATACGTGTCAATATGTTTATACAAAAATATAGCGTATATTTCTAAAACATATTTCTAAAACACAAAAAAAAAAAACAAAAAAAAAACATATTTGTTGATATGTTTATAAACATGCATATACTTGTATATGTATAATTATACATATATAACTGTATTCATATAATAATTTTCGAAAAAACAGTAAATATTATTATTTTTTATTAATAGTAGGGAGTAGAAGTAATGGTATTATGCGAGTTTTAATTTTTTAGGGGATTAAAAAATAAATAAAGGAAACTTAATATAATAATGAAAATTAAAAATGTTCATCTCCTTCGTGTTCGTTTTTCTAATTCCTTTCGGGAATGTTAGAAACCCGAAAATAATCAACAAACACTACGGTACGGTAGTTATCTCGAATCCTCTCCTGCTTACTTACCATTTCCGGATAACCGGATCCTGTTAGGAGCCGCCCTTTCCTTTTGTCTGACTGCCAGGCGTGATTTAGTCTGATGAGTCGCTACGATTCAAATCCTTTCGACGAGGAAGACGAGAATCCTTTTGCAGTACGTGTTCTTCTTTTCTCACAAACGGCAATAATAATATGGAAATGCTGCTTTGTATTTTTTTTTGTAATTTTTCCTTTGTAAAAGTGTTATTATTTCCATTTGGATGGTTGATTTTGGGGAAGACGCGACGTATCGTTGTTTTCGTTGGAATCTGGTTCTTTAAATTTTGATTTAGTAATTCTTCCCAAATGCAAACATAGAACAACTGGAGAAATTAACGAATCTTCGTTGCTAGAGAATTTAATTGATTTGTTTCTCGCTGAAAAGTGAAACTACTGACATATACTCTCTTAGCACAGTCATACATGCTACCACGTCAAGTGATTTTTTCTCTCTGTTAAATGCAATACGAAGTGTGCTATTCATAATTAATAAATGGTCCATCCAACACAACTGTTCAAGGTCGCGCCCACAGAACACATTCAATTGCTTCTCCCTACTGAGAACTAATATATTAAATCGCTTTCAATTCAAGTAAACATTAATCGGCTTACTTCACATCTAATTGCACATAAATTTAATGTTCACCTCATAGTTACCGCCAATTTTTTTTACATCATTGTTGTCAAATTAACTATCATCATGCTCCATGTCACCAGAAGAATCATAATTATGAAAGATGGACTTCATGCGTGCTTAGAATTTAGAGGTGAAACTTACACCTGCCATCCGACTAACCCAGTTAGAGGTGTGTCAGATGGGCTGGGCGGCTTGGGCACGTCCTGGTTCAGCTTTTGCTTGGCCTTGCACGGCACGATACATAACCATGCCTTGTGCTAGGTTGGGTTGCCCCATGGCATGATTCGTGTCATGATGGGCTAGCACGATCCATGTGCCAGTCCAATCTAAATCATTTTTTCCACAAAAATCATAAAGCTCTATTTGTTGTGAATGTATTTTTTACTTTTATAAATAAATAGTTAAGTGATTCTTTTGGCTTTTTATTGCCTAAAAATCAATTAACATCTAAATTTTTTTTGATAATGGTGAGAATAAAGTAAATCATTTTATTTAGATTGGCAATAAATTGAGGATATTGAGGTCATTACTAGTGATACATACAAATATATATATGATGATTATGATATGCATCTAGAGGTGTCAAATGAGCTGGACAGCTTGACCTTGGCCTGAAGCACGATCCTACTCAACTATGCCTAGTCCTCTGCCCGACACAACATGGTCTAGAATTGTGCTTGGGCTTGTGTTGGGCTGGCTTGAGGCACGACTCGTGCCATGCCGTGCTGAGGTAACCCGTGCCTCATGTGGAGATAGACACAACTCGATATCATACCTCGAAGGCACGGTTCATCAGCACGACTTGAATTATGCCCCGCCCCTAGCCCTTGATGGTCGGACCAGGATCTTAGGCTGGTGTTTGGACTTTGGAGTCTGAAGTCTGATTGACTGAATGCCAAACATGACCTTGATGCCTGACCTATGATCTACTGATTCCAGAAGCTGAAGCTTTTGGAATCTGTGATCATTGGGTCGAACAGACCCAATGGTCAAAAAAAATAATTGTGTTTTTAAATTTAAGCCATTGGATTCTGCGGCCTTAATTGCTAGGGGCAGAATCCGATAGTTGTCATGATTGTGCCCCTTTAATAATTAAAAAATTAAAAAAAATTAAAAAAAAATTAAAAATTATTTTTAAAATCTATATATTACTTCCCTCATTCTTAATTTGTATCTCATATCTCTCACTCTCTCATATTATTTCTCCATTTTCTAATGGATCTTGTCTTTTTTTCTCTCTTTGTATCTTTTTTTGGTTTTGACTTTTGGGACTCGAGTGTGAAGTGTGGACTATCGATTATGTTGCGGACATCATAAAGAAAATGAGATTTTATATATTACATGTATTAATTTTTAAATTTTATTTTGTTTAGTTTTTTATTTTAATTTTGGTTAAAACTTGTAGTTTAATTAATATTAATTAATATATAATTTTTAAAACAAAAATTACAATATAATTAATAAATTAATAAAGTAATAAAGTAATAAAGTAATAAATTAATAAATTAATAAATTAATAAATTAATAAATTAATAAATTAATAAATTAATAAATTAATAAATTAATAAATTAATAAATTAATAAATTAATAAATTAATAAATTAATAAATTAATAAATTAATAAATTAATTAAAAATTCAAATAATAAATAATAATTTTAATGATGATAATGAAATAAAATTAATCGTACACATTACAAATTTTAATATGAATAACGATAATCCAACGGAAAGGTTCGAGACCATCAAATTTTTTTTTCCGGTTGTCTTGACTTAAAATTTAAAAAATAAAAAATTAAAAAAAAATTAATAGTTTGAGCTCACTTTAATATAATATAATATAAAAATATTATGGGTGTCGATAAAGAATCGTCACAATATAAATATTATAAAATAATATTAACCCATAAGAGTTTATGTGGGATTGGACACCTTAAGAGGTATGCCTAACTATGTATAAAAAATGATACATTAGATCCTGTATAGTGTTTAAAAAAATGTAAACGAGGCACAACTTGGAGTGAGCCTTAGGGTGAGGCATGCACAAAATGCCTCTAGGCACATGAAAAAAGGTGATGCACTTGATAGGCATTCACCTTTTTTTGTGACATTTTGAGTTGCGTTTAAAATGTGTCTTTCACGTCTTGAAGAAAGCAAATGCCTATGGGATGTCATCAAAAAAAAGTTTTGACTCCGAAGCCTAGACAGTGATGATTGATTTTTTGGCATTACTAAAAAATTTCGACGCCGACACCGAAGCCGATACCGATGCTCATCACTCAAAATTCTTGATTTTTTTGGTAGGGTTTCATATAATCTGATTTTTTGGCACTGCTTCATATAGAGTTGTATCATCCAACTCCCAACAAATTCAAGCATTATCGGATCAAATGATTTTTTCATATTCATACAAAAAGAAGCTTAATGAAGTATTAAGTAAGTACACAAAAATTGAAGTTAAAAATTTGATTTAATTTAATAAAAAAATTTATAATATTTATACCTAATTATTAATTTATATTTTTTATAAGGTATAAGCGGAGGCAAATACAAAGAGAAAAAGTTCAATTTGATACAAATTGTTGAAGGTGAAAATTTAGATAAAATGAGAATATATGACAATGAATATTGTCCTACGTGTGATATATTAGATGAGGATGATGATGCCCTTGAAGAGGAAAATTTAATTTGAAAGAATTTATTTTAATTCTTATTTTATGATTTTGTAATGGTTTTTTATGAAACTGATAAATTAATATGTTTTTTTATAATTCTAATAAATTATTTTCTTATTTTTATTTATACTATTTTATTTTATATATTTTAAAATATTAATTACTTATATATTATGATGCTCAAAAAATCTATGTATCAATTCCTTGAGGCTTTTGTCTCATCTCACGAAAATAAAGATGTCTCGCCTTATGTTTTTTTCTTTAATACTTTGATCTTCGGCAAATTCAACTTAGTAATGGGTTTTTTGAGGCTAAATTAAATTTATCCTCAATGTTGACCCCCTTTATATATTGCGAGTAAGAGAGAGAATACATGATCAAACTGATCACTATGATGAGTTTTTCGATTAGATTTTTAGAAGATTCAAGGGTAGTCAGTATCATGCAGACTTAATTTTAATCTACTTATCGTAGGATTTCTAAGTCAATATCTAAGAATGATATAATAAAATACGATAATTTAGAAAAAAAAATAATTAATGAATTTAAGAATTATAGTTGAGTGATGTTCGTGATATCCGATATTTGGACTAGTCACCATGACTTATTTTATGCATACCTTACCGCTCACATATAGTTCAAAATTAACAAAAAATAAAAAAAATATTAGGATTCTTAGAGATTTTTTATCCGTATAATGATACAGTCATTTATGAGTGCATGATGAGAATTTTTAAAGAATATAATCTTCAAAATAAAATATATAATATCATATTCGATAATATATCTAACAATAAAATTGCCATTAACATGTTTTTTTATATTATTAAAGACGAGTCATTATGAGAGATTTTATATGTTAGATGTATGTGTCATATCATTAATCTCATAATACATGTGAGGATAAAAGTTATTTTTTTCACTTTAGAAAATATACGTAACTCACTAAAATTTTTTTGTACTTCTCGTCGACAACATGATTTTGGTAGTCCCTATTTGTTTGTTGGTCTAATGTAGAAGAAATTTTATTTGGATAAAAATATCGTTGGAATTATACATATCTATTGTTGGAACCATGTATTGGATACGAACATGTGATATCCGATTTCATAAGCTCTCTTGATCATATTCTTTGTTGCTTAAGAGTCTGATTCATCTCCTATTCTTTTAGTTCATCTGCCACAGAGCGAGGGTGTAAGGTTAAGTAAGGGTATTTTGTTTCAACTAGGGCTGCTCGCAAATAAAATTTCTTAAATAGTAAAAGTTGAAGAACTTATTATTGATGATACTGACTGAAATATATGAATATTATTTATGAAATTCGTAAAGATTTTTTATGACACAATGAAAATGTATTCGTTAGTTTATATTCACATATTTACGTTGCACTCAGGTGTATATGCAACATATTAGCATGTTTATGAAGTTTAGAGATGAAATAATTTTTAGTGATATTGTTGTTGAGATGAAAATTAAGTATTTAAAGTATCAGTCTACTATTTTATTTTTTTATTATCTAATTGCCTACATTGACCCTAAGATTAAGGTGGAAGGGGTATAAAATATTTTGACATACATATCATTGTGTATGAACTAGGAAGATCAACTTGAAGGGTTTATTTAGGAGAAGTAGACTGAGCTATTTACATACTATAATACTAGGTATGGTGGTAAAAGTAGTGAAACTCCGAATATGGACATAGATATCATATTCAGAGATGATGACTTCTCTATTCAATTAGCTAGTGAGAAATGATGGGGTGAATCATTGAATATTATTGTGCTGTTTTGGTACTTAGATACTAATTACAGTTTAATCTTATCATATATTGATAATAAGAACATTGATATTTTGCAGTAGTGAAAATCATATGAGTCTACTTATTCCGTATTGTATAAGATAACACAAGATTTACTAATTCTTCAGGTGTTGAGCATAGTATTGCAGCTTATTTTTTCTGTTGCAGTGAATATAATTTCAGATAGGATATTGAGATACAATTAAATATTATTGATGTATTAACATGCATGAAAGATTGAGAGGATTCTCGCTTGGGCATCCAAGATCGTGTTATAACTGCAACAAGAGAAAAAGAATTGGTTGCTGATGATGATTCGTGAGATTTTGATGATGATTGATGACTGAGATCGAGGCTACTCACTATTGTACTGCTTACGGCCTATTGCTAGTGTTACTATCATATGTCGATGAAATTAATCATTTTTGGATTGTCTTTGTTTATTTATTATCATTTGAGCTTGTTATTTTTTTTTGTTATTTTGTTTTTTATTTATTTAGATATTTATGAGATTGATATTTTATGTTTATGAGTTTATCTTTTAATGTTTTAATCTAGTTTTATTATTTTATAATTTATATGTATTTTTAGTTGTTAGTTATGACATGTTACTTATGATAGTAATTTTAATTTTTTGTTGTAATAATATAATTAATTATTTAGTTTAGTATTAAAATTTTAAATTTATAATATTTTTGAAATTTGGGATGACCCAATTTTGAATTGGCCGAAACAGCTTGACCTGACTCGACTCGACAAGTCCAGGAATAACCTTGCCTGAACCTGGTACAAGGTGGGTCGGTGGGTTGTGCTGGGATGCCACTTCTCAAGTTGTGCCGTGCCTGGCATTGCATAGTGGCCTAATTGGGCCACCAAAAAATAGGTTAGCCTAGCCTGTTCGACACCACTATTCGTATACATATGTACTACCATACTATATATACTGATTGATGATGATAATTCATGCTATTTTAATTTTAATTTTTTTGACATTATATGATATTTTTTTTTGTTTTTTGATTCTTGCTAGTTATGTTTATTGATTCATCATCTTGTTATGTTATTTATCATATTGATATTATGTTTATGAATTATTTTTTTATTCAAGTGATTTTTCATTTTATTTTGTATAAAATATAAAAATATAATTTCATAATATTGTAATTTTGCACCATAAATAAATATAAAATTCAAATTTTAATATATATTAACTTTAGGCATGACCCAATACAATCCGGCATGGTCTTACATGACCCAGCATGAATATGCTCGGTTGTAAGTCAAACGTGCTGGGTCAGGATGACATGATCCTTTTGATATTTCTATAGGGGGTAATATAAGAAATGATGTCATTATCTATATCTATATGAATATATGCAAGAACACAATATAAAAGATTAACTTTTTCATGAATATCAAGTGTAAATCTCTTTTGTGACAAGATGCTATTTTTCATAAAATAAGTAATTTATATGCTAAGAATTATTTGAGTCTCCAAGGTTATTCACTTGAAATTATATCTGAAGGTATTTATTAAGTTGATTAATTTTCAATTTATTCTTTCATAATCATAATATTATCTACATAAATAATTAATTAAAATTATTTTATTATCATGAATCTCTTGGAAGAATAAAAAAAATCAATGATGCACTTGTATAACACTAATTTATAAAATTTATAAATTATATCTAATTGTACCGCTCGAAGTCCAATTAGTTGTTTTATATGTAATTTATTCTTAAGATCATCATGAAGAAATATATTATTTATGTTCAATTATTATATCATTTAATTATGAGATATTACAGGAAAAATAAGAATATGCATTAAAATTATTTTGATCATTGCTGTGTAAGTATCTTGATAGTCCAAACAAAATGTATGAGTGTATTTCTTTGCTTCAAGTGTTATTTTAAGGTGATCTATCTTTCTATGTGGACTTATCTTCATAGGGAACACCCATTTTTAACCAATAAGGGATTCTCAAAGTTCGTGATATTAGTTTTCAGGTTTCATTATAGTAGAGAGCATGTATTCTTTCATCATGGTCTAATATCATATTGGATGAGATATTATTTCAGAATAAAATTTGAATGTCTTAGTATAATAAAGTGAAACAATAAAAGAAATAAAAAAAGAAATAATGTAAGTGTACAATAAAATTTATGAAATTTAGTATTGAATGCAACTCATCTGTCCCTTTCGAAGAGCTATCATACAATCAATATTAGAGGGACTAGTTGTAAGATTGTTTGACTCATCGATAGTTTCATCTCTAGACTAAGAAGACGTAGTATATATCTCTCTCCTGATATATACTATACATCATAGGTGGTTAAGTCTCCTAGTTTTCGATTCTATATAAGTATGTAATGATGCAAATTGTTGTACTACCTTATCATCTGGGTATGAATAAAATTTTCATACTCTAATAATCTCACCCTCTTCAGTCTCAATATTTAAATTTATTGATATGTATGAGACTCTATGGGAATAATATCATACATAGTATTAACATACTTAGATATAGTATATAAGTGTCTCTATCTCTCTCTATTAATTAGTGATATAAATAGGCCATAAGGTTACATATAAGGGAGAAAGGTTAATGTATCCATGTGTAATATATAAATAGGCCATAGTGTCTCTATCTCTCATTTGTCCCTTTTCTAAGGCTCAATAAATATGTCTAGAAAAAAAAACTAATATCAATACTCACTAAAATCATAAAAGTCTTCGATGAAAAATATTTATATCCTTTTTGAGTACTAGAGGATCTAAGAAAGATGTATCTCAAGGCTCTATATATCAACTTCTCTTGTAATGGGGAGCGATGCAGAACAAAAATAATATATTCAAAAAATTTGAGAGACAAGTTAAATAGTATTTCTTTAGGATATAAGATCTAAAAGGGTATGTACTTAAAAGGACAAAAAAAATATCTGATTGATGAAATAGATTATTGTTAAAATTATTTTGCCTCAACTATTTTAGAATTTTTTTTTAAAATAAAAATATTTGAGTTATTTCAATCAGATATATAATTCTTTCCTCCGCAATTTTATTATGTTTGGTTGTGCTAGCACAAGAAATCAGAATTATAATTTCATAACATATATAGTAAGTATTAAATTAGTCTGATATATATTCTAATATATTGTTATTTTTTAATTTTTTAATATTTTTATTAATTTGGATTTTTATTATTTTATAAAAGATTCTAAAAATATAAAGAATTTATGATTTGTCATGAAATATATATACATATATATATATATATATGTGTGTGTGTGTGTGTGTGTGTAAGATTGAATTTATGATTTATGAAATATAAAGAAATGATTTATCAATAAAAGTGATTGGGTACTTAAAATTTCTATCTGATTGAATCTCTACTAAGCCTTCATTTGTTTGTTTTGTTAGATTGAATGAGTTCATACTTTTTATTGAAACCATACTAGCTTGTGGGATATGAAGTTATGATAAACTTTATTAGCTGACATATTTTATATTTTAGGTTCGAAATAGTCTTATGATTAGGATAAAATATTATTAACTTGTCTAGTGATATGAGTGACCAAACTAAGAATGCATACGTAATGAATCAAAAACACTCAAACATTTATAATGAGATTTTAACATTGAAAATAGAATATATAATCCAGTTTGTTTAATCTCAAGCGAAGTCTTACTCAAAGTCTTCTGATCTAGTAGAAGAAAAATTAAAGTTAGAGATGAATTATATAAAAATACAACTCACATAAATAAAATTACTAGGATAATTAGGAATAAATAAGACACGAGGAAGTAATAAAGAATCAAAATGAATTATCATATTTATTGACTTTCAAATATTTTTTATTGATTATAATAATATTTTCAGAATAAGAAAAAAATACAAAGAATAAAATGTGATTTCTAGTGATGTAATTGTTTGTTTTTGTGATGATAAAGTAAGAGTTTGAATTGAGAGTACAAGTGAAATAACTAGTGATTTATAAAAGAAGAGAATTGTATGTTTGCCTTAGATGAACTCTATGCGGATCTCTAAATAACTTTGTTAATTAGTCTGTCTTTCTTGGTACTATATAATGTTTTTGATTTTTTCATTGGAAATAATATTTAATAATTATTTATGGTGTGATCTATTATATTGTAATGAGTATATTGAACGGAGATCCTTCTCCATCTATCTATGATATGATAATCCATAAAATGTCACAAAACTATAGTTCTTCTAAAAATAAAAAGTAATTATTGCTAATTTTGTTTTTTTTTTAAATCTTGTTTTTTAACAAATCTTTCAAAACTCTAGTTAGGGTTTCTACCCAAAGCATCACCATGAATGATAAATCAATATTCACTATTATTTTTCTTCGTGCGCTATCATGTGTTGTCTAGGGTTTGATAAACAAAAAATAGCCACCGCACATTGCATGCCACCACCACATGCCACTCGCTATCATCACATGTGTATAGTTCAACACGTTCATGCATGCCTTCTTTGTCAGGATCAGAACTAAAATTTTCAAGAAAATAAAGAAACAATCATCCTAAAAATCATAAATATATCTAACATATCACATATGCTATCTCTTACTTAAAAAAAATCTACACCTCAAGTGCACCTTATGCCTCTAGGTTGCAAGAAATTTTTGTGTCTCGATGCGTATTGTTCTTCAATATATATGAGCAGGGCTAACTGATTGTGATGCCAAATATTAAAAATACCAAATATTTTGATGCCCAACCTTAGGGAAAACATATTGCCCACATGATCTTGTCGTTGTTACTGCCTTGCATTGGTAATGCTGAAAACATAAAAAAAAAACTAAAATAACATTTTTATTTTTTTATTCTAATTCAGCTCTAATTAACAAACATAAATTGAAATTAATAATATCTGATGCAAAATATCATATATTAAATGGCCTTATATAAATGTAAGGATATTTAATTGATGAGAATAAAACCTGCATACATCTCAATCTTAGAAACCAAAAATTGATTGGTGCCCCCACATGTTGTGTCCTCATCAAAAATAATTATAAAATAAATAAAAATTACAAAAATCAGCATATATCTGAAGCTTAGAAATCTAAAGCTGTGGTACCACTTAACTTTGGAGAATAAAACCTCAAAATTGTATACAACTTGTTTAAGAATTAAAGAAAAAAAGTATTGCAAAATAAATATCCAAGAAGAATTTATGTTCATGATTGCCCAACAAGCAATATTGTATTTAGTTGGTTTTGTTTGCTATCACTTTATTTAGAAAGTGTTTTCTATGCTTCATCAATTTGTTCATGGGCTGATCATTAAAGACCCTACAGGCCAATACATCTTCATCCAATTTTCTAGCAGTCACCTAAAAAGTGTGCTTATGCTTGTTTATCACATTCAAAAATTATTATGCATGTGTGTGTGCTGAGGTATCCAGGTGCACTTATTTTTTTTTTTTGCTTGGTTGTGCCTTGAGAGTAATAATTGAGGCATGCTTTCAACAATTGTGCGACAACTTAATTTATTTTTGTTTTAGTTCTATTTTGTTGATCGCATCTCTTTGATATTTCAGCAACATAGAGCAAATGATAGAGAATCTATATCGAGTTTCAATGGAGGTTCCTTTTTTGTAAGATTTTTTTTTTCCTTTTAATTTTTTTCTGAACTTACTTTTGGGTGTAATAATCTTGTTATGCCATTTAATTTTATTACTATTATGAAAATCTACATGTGTTATCAATTATATTGCATTCCATAAATAAATATGTAACCAAACATTTTGTGGGCAATTACATCCTACTTGTTTACTCAATGTTGTTTTTATAAAGAAAATTTTGACTTCTCACTCATATGTTTAATGTAATTATTTATGTCTTTGTATTTTTATGTGTTTTTATGTGTATTTGTTAGTAATGACTTGGTGTGTCATTATACAAATACTAATATATCAGATCTTATAAGAATTTTAAAGTTTAATATATTTGAGCAAGAGTAATAGATGAATGATTGATTACTTAAAAAATTCTTGTGTTGCACACATATGTATGAGGTTATGTTTCAGCGTGATAATAAATATCTTTGTTAAAGGATACCAAGTCTCGAGTTCGAGACTCATCAAACGTAGTCTCTTTGATATTTGTAGGTAATACTATTGAGATATTAACCTCTCATATATTTTGTGCTAAACTGAAATTTTGTGCAATGAGTATGATCTCCTCCCCAACAAGACCTCCTCAAAGTGATATTTCTTAATTTTCTATCATTGTAGTGGCAACATCTTTGAATGCATCTTCAAATAGGTATACTTACCCTAAGCATGTTTAATCATCTCAAATTGGAGTCCTCACATGATTGATATTATTCACTTGGGTAACTTTTTTGTTCATTAGTCAGTTGGTGTACATTATCTTGTCGAATGCTTTTTAGTTGAACATCTTGTGATTGAGATAAGATAATTTGTCTTAGGTGGACTCTTGCTTGATAATGCTTCCAAGGCCTATGCTTTCGTTGGCTATGACAATATGTTGTGCCATTAATAGATAAACTGATTGGGTGAAAATTCATTTTAATTTGTGGAAGTCAGCTTTCAAATCATTAATGATATCATCACCTTGAAATGCTCGGTGAGGTGAGCGAGATAAAATAGATTATAAAAAAGCTAACATGCACTATGTAGAGGTAATTTTCTAAATTTTTATCAAAACTATTATAGTTTTTTGTTTATTTGTTAATTTTATTTTTTTAACGAGAGTACCTAATATGTGAGATACCTTAGTCACATTTATTTTGTATTTATATGTTAGTTTTTCTTTGGTTATTCATTAGTATATTTCCTATCTTGCCTTTCAATTATATTAAGATTTACTAATTTGTTTTTCGTGTGTTATGTTTTCTTCATAAACATTATTATTATTTTTTAAATCTAGCATAAAAATTACAATATGATCGACTTACTTACATGGACTACCTCTTTGAATGTATTTCATGTGTCTTATGATGAAAAAAAATATAAGAGTTCCATATATAATAATGCATGATTTAGTGATTGGAGTTTTATAAACCTAAGCTCTAGAGATTCGAGCTATAACAAATAGAATCATATATGAGAATTTGAACAAAAATTTTATACTATTGGGATCAAGAGGGCGAACATAACTACTACCTAGTAGTTCTTCCTTGTTTGATATTTTTTTATTTAATTCTTGATAATTTGATCTTCTACCTATCATGTATATGTTGGATGACCTGCTAAAGATATTAAAAGAAAATTAGTGCAAATATAACAATACAGTGGGCACATTGATGTAGTGCGCAACACGCGTATAAATTGTCACACTAGAATCAAGCATCATCGCGCTTGGTTTGCAATAAGGGTAAAAGATCCTTGCAAGATGACATATTTGCAGATGATGAATTGTTCAAATCATAGGAGAATCAATAAGACAATTAATGTTTGATCGATTAAGTGCTGCTAATAATGACATGCTGAATAAATCAAGGAGAGGGACAAAAGAGTATTCTTCATTGAAATCATGCTCATGATATTGAGAAACATAGCAACTTGATGTTCTTAATGGAAGAACTGACACATGAAAGGACATTGCTTTGAGTAGAATTGTAGCAATTTTAGGTTGAATCAAGTTCATCCATCAATTATATACATTATAGTCTCATAGATGACCATTTACATTTCAGAGAGTGACTGATACATCGAATAAGGAATGCTACAGTCAGAGGTTGTTGATAAAAATTAAAGTTTAAAAAGACAAAAGCGTAAGATGAGATATTTTTGTCTTTGTGAGGTGAGACGTAAGCCTCGAGACATTGATGTGTTAATGCATAAATATATTTAATTAATATTTTAAAATATATAAAATAAAATAATATAAATTAAAACATAAAAAAATCAAAGTTTTAAAAAGTATTTTTATGATGCGCCTTTACTATAAATATAATTAATAAATATTTTATAATATATTATAAATAAAATAAAATAGTATAAAATATTTTAATAAATATTTTATAATATATTAAATTTTAGTAAATTTAAAATTATTTTATAATTATCAAATTATAAATTTAAATTTATTTTTTTATTAATAAATAGTAAGGAATACTAGGAGCCTCTCTCATTTCCCTCGTCCTTGCCATTGCCTCTCGTCCTCGCTCTCGCCCTCGCTTTCGCCATTGCCTCATGCCCTTGCCTCTCATCATCGCTCTTGCCCTTTCCTCTCGCCCTTGCCCCTCTTCCCTGCTTCATGGCAAGCTCGATAGAGCTTTTCGGAGGTCCTCGTTGGAACTTCGTAGAGTTCCAACTAGCTTCATCGTGAAGCTTCTTTGAATTCCATGATTTTTTTAAAAATTTTGAGGTATTTTTATAATGCCTCGCGTTGATATCGAGTCACGTCTTAAAAATATTTATTAAAATTTTGATAAAATCATGATAGTGCTGATTGATAGTGTTGATCGGATAGAGAAGCACAATAGATTTGTGATAGATTTAATGCATTGGCAGATGGGGCTTCCCTTGGAAGCTATTAATTCTTTTGGACACATTCTATCTCGATTCTCGATCACTTGGTGTCACGATGATGACGATGGAAGATATTTTGTTCTCAATGAAAGCTTATCCAATCATGCATGTATGGTTGTTCTTTGAAGATAAAGGCACCTATAATGTGATTGTGGAGTGGGCATGATTCGACATTATAAAGCCATTTCATCACCTTATCATCATAATATTAACTACTTGACTAATAAAGGATAAGTGGATCTTCACTATTTTTAGTTGAATATTTGTCAATGTTACCAATTTTTGCTGCAATTCTAGTGAAAACGAGCATCCTTAATGGAGGTTGAGTTGTTGGGTCAAAACCTCAATATCAATCATTATTGACTAGCAAACAACAAGTGAAAGAATGAGATATGTTGATTGTGGCATGTTAGAAAGGGTGAATATAGTTAGTGTTATAAAATAATGTTGAAAAATAAATATAATAATACTAATAAAAAAAGTCATATATTAAATGGTATTATATAATAAACAAAAGTAATTGGGGCAACTCTTAGTTAGAGTGTCTCATCAAGTATAAAAAATAAAAAAAATAAAAAAAATAAAAAAAATAAAAAAATAATTAGAAACCTATAATATACTATGTCAAGTTGATGCTTACTAGTTCATAATATCAAGTTAGAGGAAAGAAATGTAAGTTAAGGATTTTTTAATATTTTCATAAAAATGTTTATTAATCACAATTGTCTGAATGTATGTAGTAGATATGATCACATCTTGGTTTTTATTTTTTAGGAAGTCTAACCTCTTTGTGTTTTGTTTGCTCATAAAATATTGAATTAATGATATGTGTTTTACTTTATTATCATAGTGAAAGATAATAAGAGAAGTGATTGTTTTTTTTTTTTTTGATTTTCATATGTTTAAAATGCATCCAAAGTATTTTGTAATTGATTATCTTAATCACTCTAAACATTGTCTCTGTACTATATATTAAAATAATGGTCTATTTTTTATTTTTTTTGGAGGCAAGATTATCTCCAAGAAAAATGTAAGATATAATTTTGGTACATACTAATGCTTAATTTGAATTTGAATATCTAGCTAACTGAAAGTATTTATGATCCATGAAAAAGATCATAAGTTCTAGAGTTTTCATCACATACTTGAGTATACAAAGAGCCGTGTTAAAGTGAATATATTAAAAAAATCTAGAAAATAATTAATTATAGTGATTACATATGTTATATTTAATCTTATCATAGTTAGATAATTAATTTGTTCTAATATTCTTATACAAATAGTAGAGAAAATTAGAGAGATCACATTGCCAAAACTTGGATTAATAGAGTATCTACTGGAATATAATCTAAAAGATCAATATCTTTAAGAGTATCAAATGTATATATCTTTTGTGATAATATATTATTTCTTATAGAATAATCACTTTTATGTTAAGAAAATATTTGAACCTCATAAGATTCTTCATCTGAATTTATGTTTGAAGGTACTTTTCAAGCTAAGTGATTTCTAATTTATTATTTTTTATAATCTGAATATACATGTAGATAATAAGCAAAATTATGTTATTATATAAATTTCAATAAAACAAATTAAAGTTAGTAACATCGTGAGTAATCCAAATTAGATGACTTCCTTCTGTAATTTGTACATTATACTTGAATATGCTATACGAAACTTAAGAGTGGTTGTTTCATATATATCTCCTCATAAAGAACATCATATAAAAATATATTATTCATCTCTAACTAGTGTATCCTCCAATTATGAGATGTGACAAGAGAAATAAAAATTTATGCCCAGATTATCTTGGTCATTGAAGAGTAAATATCTTGATAGTCGACACTAAATATCTTGTAGAGTAAATAATAAAAAAAAAATAAAAATAAAAATAAAAAAATACTAAAAAATAATAAAAAAAACTAAAAAAATAAAAAAATATTTTGATAGTCACCATTAAATACCTATTTGTATTCTCTTGTTACAAATCTTGCTTTAAAGTGATTTGTTTTTTTTTTTACTTTGATATTTCTTTATAGTGAATACTAAAATACAACCAACAATAAATATTATTGAATGTCATGATATTAGTTTTATTGTCCTATTTGAGTGTAGGGTAGACATCTTTTCTATCATTGTCTAATATTATTCTTGATTAGATAATATCATAAAAAAAGACATGTGTATTCAAATATAATCAAGATAAATAAAAAAAATAATATATGAAATAATATAAAAGTATGACAAAACATGTTAAGTTGGGCATTGAATATAATTTCTCTATCCTTTCTGGAAAGCAAATTGGAACATCAAGATCATAGGCTTGTTGCATAATCATCTAGCATCTTAATGGACTCGTCTTTGGTCTGAGCAAATTGGGTATGTCTCTCTTTTCTTATATTGACTATGTCATCTATGATCAAGTCCCCTAGTTACTGACTTAATGTGAGTTTGTATCCATGAAGATTCATGTACAATAGCATTATTTGAGGCTGAAGGAGATCATACTTAAACATTTTTATTTTTTTTTAGATTTAACATGATTTGAATTTATTGATTGATATAATGATTCTATGAGAGTACTATCATACTTAATACAAAAATGCTCAGATATAACTAGTGATGGTAAAATGGTGAGTTTGAGATGGGGGCAACCCTATCCTATTATTGGCCCAAAATAAAATTTTATTTATCATTCCCATCCAAAATTCAGGCTGGGGAGTGGCAGGTATTCTTATATCCATTTAGAAATTTATTTTAAATTCTCATTCTCAATTTGTCTTGACCCGAAAATATGCTTTGGGGCAGGGTAGGATGAGTTTGGGATGGGTTTGGGTTGTGTTTGGTGAAACCTAGACTTTTCTTTTTTTCTCAAAAAAAAATACTAAATTTTTTCTTAATCTTTAATTTATTTCATTGAAACAATATTTCTTTTTTATGTTAAGAAAATCTATATTTTTTTGTTATCATTCGAGTAAGCAAGGATAGTGAAGTAAAGATAAGGGTAATAATAAACAAAATAGCATTTAATACAGATTATTCACACATTCATAATAGTAAAAATATTTAAACAAACAAGAAAATCAAAGTAAATTGTTCACATTCATGATTCATTACATCCTAAAATATATCTCCAAGATCAACTTCATTTCAATGAAAGATCGTATTGTAATTCTCTTTAATTATATTCTTACATAAACCCTAGATTTACAAAATAAAAAAACATTCATTATAATATATGATAAAAAAATACTTGTAATTGTTAAAAAAAAGTGTAGCATTAATTCTTCCATACGTAAAATTTGTTATAAATGACTATCTTTCATATTATCTCCCAACCAACTTCAAGCACACATTAAAATCTCCAATGAATGGAGTCTACTATAATATTTTGATCCCACCATTCAACCCGTATTGATGGCTGATTATGATGCAATTGTAAGTATTAGAATGACATAAATATCTCGAACAATTCTATGTAAACTTGGATACTAAATTCCAATTATTTTATATTAATTCAAAATATCAAAGTCTGTAGTCCTTGGCAAAACAAATTCCTTTAGATAGTATTCTAACTTTGATTTCATATCACCATGTTCAACACTATTATGAACAAATAAGTCATATTTAGAAACATGAACTCATGTACCATTATTCTAGTTGGCTAGCATCGAACTTGATGTTCGATGCTTTATCCGCACTATTTTTAAACATTGATTGATATTCAAAAGGTAAATTATTATATTTCTCATGAATTTTTCTGATCAAATTTTGAGCTTCAGGAGTCAGGACCACACATGATTGGGAAATAAAATTTCAAAAGCTTCATCTTATATCTTAGGTCCAATGTGATAATTTTCGCCATTACAATACTGCAACCACTCTAGGACTTGCCAAAATTTGTTATCATACTTGATGTCAGCGTGCTTATAATATCTTTTGAACCAAAAAATCAATCATATGTTTTCTTAAACTTGCACACTTTGATGAAAAAGCTATTTGCCGTGGAATAATTCTATCCTGAAAATTAATTGGTTGTGTCAAAATAATTCCAAACATTGGCACATTTTTGTTATCACGTTCCATTATTTTTTTGAGGACACTTTTATGTCAAATTTTTCGCACTACTTCAAATGCAAGAAGACATCTTTATAAGATATAATAGCTGAAAGCATCAAATATGTAAAATTATATCGTGTTTTACAATTAAGACTCAACTTTCTATTGCATGAAAGGTGCAATTGGCGAGCTGCATTTCCAAACTTGTCAACTCTTGATGGGGTTACTGACCAACATGCAATATTTTTATGAATTTTTCAACTCCCACTCTGATAATATTTAAATCTTCCTTTACAATCAAGTTTAAAATATGTGCGGCATAATGCATATGAAAGATTTTTCCATGCAATGCAAGGGAATTAGTTGAAGATAGCTTCTATGAGAGGATATCCATTATACCATAAATCCTTGAACAATTATCCATAGTTATGATAGATATTTTTCTATTCATCTTCTTGTCCAATAAAATATTTAACAAGGCATGAGTGAAAACTTGCTTAGTATGTGGAGAAAACACATGAACAAAACTACATGAAATAGAAAAAAATAGAACATATTATTAATACTAAGCCTAATAGAAAATAAATAAGAATTTTAAAGTTCATAACAAATAACTATCTGCCCTCACAATATGATGTTGTAATAAACTCTCATCAATATAGTAGATGGTGATGGTCATATAACTTTTTTTTTTGATTGGATGTTTATATATCAATTGTAATAGCAATTCTATTTTTAAGCTTTTTAAGATAATTGCTTATTTTCTTATTTTCAATTGCATAAATCTTCATGATATCATTCCTAATAATATTGTGGGAGACCATTTTATACAATGGTTGGAGGCTACTAGTAAGTTTTTCAAAGCTCATAAGTTCAACAATTAAAAGTGGATACTCATGTAATATAATTGTATTAGTCAGCTTCTTTCCAGAGACATCTTGTTCAAATATAAAATTGCCCATTTTGCACTTTTCTTGAACCTTTTATCTATACTCTTAAACAATCATAGCTTAATATCAATATTTGTCCATTTGATGTATTTTTGAAAGTGTGCATGGTCCCATTCTTATTATCCGCTTTGAGCTTTGTATTATAATGCTTAGAAGTTGTAAAATCTTTTCCATGTATTCCAATTCTATTAGAATAATTCTAAATTACTGATGTTAGCCTTCTCTTTTTATATAAATTAATTCCATCAATAATTGAAGATGTCATTTGTGTTTTGAAATGGGTTAAATAAAAATTAAAAGAGAATAAAGGTGATACAACTTTATAAAACATGAGTCGAGACAAATAAATGATAAGTTGAAAACCAAAAAAGATTTGAGCGTAAAGGCATGTTAGGATCTCTATAATATTTCTGCATAAATTTAAATGTTTTTATTTTTATTATTGTCTATTTGATTTACTTTTATCGTCGTTTACTTTTTTTTTTTTTGTAATCCCTCACTCTTTTATAATCTCTTATGTTCTCTGTCTCAATATAAGACAAGTGAGTGGTCCAATCATGGCCATCCTATATGCTAAAACTTTCAAGTTACAATTCATCTTATCATCTTATTATTTTGAAACAATTATGTAGCAGAGATGAACTTTAAACTTTTTTGTAATCTCAACATCTAGATACTATTATCTCTTCGTTATTTCTCATTGGTTTCAATATATTGAATTAAAATATTTGTTATCCTATCCTAATTGATATCTTAAGCTAAGGAGAGGCCTATGGTCTCTTGAAGAAAATGGGAAAATTTTAAGGTATATAGTTGAGCACGGACATGGCTACTGGGGCTCTATCACTAAGCAAGTAGTTATGGGCTCTATTGTCTACACCCATCCTTTTAAATATTTTTTATTTTTTATTTTTAATGTTTAATGTTCCTTTTTTTTAATGATGGATTTGTTAGTAGGTTTGTAATGGTGAGGAAAGAGTTGTAGGCCGAGGTGAAGGAACTATTCGAGGCATGATTGAATAGAGGTTCGTTCGCAGAGTAGAAACCTCATGTGGTTTCAGATCGCTTCTCACTTAATGTCTAGGAAGAACAAACAACAAAATTAACAACTAGTGGAACTCTAGCATTAAGAAAAAACTCAGGCATAAAGGCTTTGATTCAAATACTCACTATCTGCTACTTAAGACCACATAATGATGTCTACATTTTTAATGTTAAAAGGACTAGAATCATATATCTATACTTTGGAATCGATGTTTGCAAACCTCTGCTTTATATCCTTTGCAATTGAGAAGAAAACTTCCTCTACATTTAGATATGCCTTTGCAATTTTCCATCCAGAAGACTTTTTAGCTTACACAATGTATCAAAAAGCAAGAAACATGATATAGATATATGTATATGTGAGTTTCATTTACAATCTTGAAAAATTTGATGGCATACTAATCAGTCATCAACAACTGCTTGGTCCTTGAAGATGGGCAGCTCTAGGAATGGTTGAAAATCTTTAATCAAATGGATATGATTCACAATGGTTAGAAATTAAGATTAGTAAAATTCATATACAATGAATTTTTTTTAGTATTAGTTACATTTATTAGTGGTAACTTAGTAATTATAGTTTCGGGGCATGTTGGTGGTGGGTCTTGCACATGTTGACCCTGAACCTGCCTTGAACTCGAGTTGGGTTTAAAAAGCAAACCCAAACTCACCCATACCAATTTAAATATTGCCCAAACCTATCCCATTAGTGGCATGGCGAGGTGGGGACTCAACAAATTTTGTCCCATTGCCAATTGCCATTCATGGATATAGTTGATATGTTACTTTTTCTATTAATTGATGGTCAAGACAAGGCTACATGTAAGGGATGAAGATTAATTGATCGAGATGCAACATTTGGACTCATAGTCTATCTAGCCTTTAAAAAAATATTATAATAAAAAAATAATTTCTACACTTGATAAAAGTACTAAATTTCTTATGAAAATTATTTAAATCCTATTTGAAAACTGGAGTATCTAATATACTCATATTTTAAGGTCCTAAATATCAGATTCTCTTGTCCCGTAGAGTGATCAATGATCAAATAAGTGCATCCAACAAATTTGTTAGGCAAGTTATATAGTTATTTTTCCAAGATATAAGATTTCAAAAGGTGTATGCTGAGAATTTATTAAAGAGGGAATCTAATAGATTGTGATTAAAATTATATTTCTTTCAAATTGTTTGTGAAACTCTCTTTCAAAGTATGAGTGTCTGACTTATATCAATTATATGTTATTTTTTTGTCTAGCAATCATTTTCTTTTGGGGTGTGTCAGTACAAAAAAGTTTGATATATAATCCAATTATATATATAGTAAGTATTGAATTGTTTTGCATATATTATAATATATTATTTTATTTAACTTTTTAATATTTTTATTAAAATAATTTTTTATTATTTTATGAAAAATTTAAAATTAGAAAATTTATGATTTGTCTTGAAATAAACGTATTCATGTATATCTTTATCATTTATCAAAAAAATAATTAAAAATTTAAATTCCTTTTTGGGCATTTCTCTATTAAGTCTATATGTAAGTGTGTATCAGATCAGATGAGTTTTTACTCTTTAATATAAAATCTCTAATAAGTTTTTTTAACTGACATGCCTCATATTTTATAGTCAAAATATTCTTAATAATAGATTAAATTATTCTTAACTTGACTATTGATGAGTGATTAAGATAAGAATGTACAAATAAAAGTCAAACACACTTAAATATCTAGAAAAAGATATTTCTCATGAAAAAGAAAACATACAATCTATTATTCTCAATTCAAAATGAAATCTTTTCTCAAATTTTCTTAATCTTGAGATTATACGTTAGTAGATACAAAAATATAAGCATAATTAAATTATCTGAAAAGATAACATGTAGATAATAAATTAATTGGACAATTGAGAATAAGTAAGACAATTGAGAATAAGACACGTGATAGTAATAAAGATGCAAACTAGGTAATAATTATATTTAGTAATTTTTGAATATTTCTCAATTAATACTATAATATTTTTTGCAATAAAAAAGAATATAGTAGATAATATATTATTATTAGTAATATAATTCTATGTTAATTATCAAAGAGTATGAAGTGAGTGTATAAATGAAATAACTTTTGATATTTGAAAAAAAAATGATCCGTTATTACTTTAGAGATAAGATTTTATATTTTACTTTAGAGATAATTCTATGATTACTCCAAACCAAAAATAAAATTGCATCGTAATTTTTCTTTCTTTTAATAATTCTATCAAAATTCTAATTAGGGTTTCTACCCAAAACATCACTGCTTGCAATTATGGTTTCTACCCAAGGGCCATCATAATGTGCTACCCATTATCACCACCATGTGCTAACCAATATCACCGCCATGTGCCTACTACTTGCATTTGCTATTTCTCAATCATGCGTGTTTGCTGCCACTAATCATGTGCTTCTTTGTTGCCATCATCATATGTTCTTATTGGCACCACCACACATGCTCGCTGCCACTACTTGCAAAAAATACTATCTATATACATAAAATTTATAAAGCATGCTATACTATCTATTGACGATACACAATTATTGTCTACAAACTTCAGTTTAATTATTTTTAATGTTGACTTTGATGTCATACCTAGTCTGGATGGGTCTATTGAACATCATGGCATACCTAATCCTAGTCTGGCAGCACCTATTCTGGGCCTGGATGGGTCTAGCCTGACACAGTAGACGCCGGCAAGGGAACCCTGCTTGGGCTGAGAAATCCTAATCCTAGTCTCCCAGAGAATTTTTAATTTTGTTATTATAGGATGTCATACCTAGTTCACAAGGCTCTTACTTTAACTTGGGTTTGGGAGAAGTTAATATCTCAACCGCACTACTTTCAAAAGTAAGAGGTTATGTGTGTTGAGTCTCTAACTTAAGATTTATCGTCTATACGCAAAGTCACTAATTATTATGCTATTACATGATCTTCAATAGATGTATTCAATACAATGGTTTCTCAAGTAATTAATTATCACAGTACAATTATCATCTAGAGGTGTCAAATGAGTCGTGCCGTGTCAGCACGGTTCGTTTGAGCAAGACACATCCGTGCCATTGTGCCTTGTCAGACACAGCATCCGAACCATCTGGCTGGCCTAAAATGTCACAGTTGTACATCTGAGTGTAGGGATGTGCCGGATTATGCCATATCGCGCATGTCAGAATCCATTGCGTGAAAAAGTGACTGGTGGCCGGCTAATGTGGGCGGCCAATTCCAAATGCGTAAGCAAGATCTAGTTTATGTGATCATTTTTTTAAAAAAAATAACCCACCTCATCAGATTGTCACCCGGCGAGATTTGACCTAAAACCCATAGTCGGTCCTAGGTCCTCATGCCTGTGGATCATGTCATCGGGCTAGACACACAGGTTGTGCCTAGCACGGCACGAGGCACGGCTCGCGCTGGCCCAACACTGAACGAATCATGCTATGGGGCGGCATGGTCCAGGACAAAGCACGGTACCGGACCATGCCGTGTCGGGCCAGACACGGCTGAATCATGTTGTGCCGTGGACTGTGTCTGGGCTGCCTGGCTCGGTTGAAATCTCTATATCTCATCTAAATATATTTAACTTTGAAAATCTTATGAGATTCAATTTGTTAGTGGTTGTGTAATTCTGATATTATAATAAAACATAATTCAAAAGTCTTATAACATAAGAATTAACACATATTAGAAAGTTCACAAATGTATATATCTTATAAATAAGATATTTCTTTAATCCAATATATGAATTATAAGCAATAAAAATGATTGGGTGATGTCATATATTGGCTGCTCCTATCATAAATATAAAAATAGGAATACAATGACCAAATTTTGTAGCAACTACAAAAGTTATTTCTGAAAATTTTGCATGCTGAAAGCATTTTAGCAAATCATGCATATTGAAAGATTCTGTTAATTGTTTCCTCGTGTATGAAAAAGTAACATGGTAATGGAATTCTTTTTATCTTCAATTATATTTTTTATTCTGAGTTGTTGTTCTTGAGTCCTGACTTAAATTGAAAATTTCAAGAATACACGGAGGGGAACTGTTCCTCCCGCACCCTCTAGGCTTTCACCCCTTCCTCCTGAACCATTTGATCGGGGAGCAACAACTGACATTCCTCTCGATGATCCAAAGGTAATTGGTCTCAACTTTTACCTTGTGGAAAATCTCAGTTTTCTCATTTTATGTTTTATTACAGGATTTAAGAACAAAGGAAAAGGAACTTCGCGCCAAGGAGGCTGAACTAAAGAAAAGAGAGCAGGTGCTTATGAATGCTGCCTTAACTAAAATGTGAATTTTCTGTTAGTTTTTCAAAAATAAACTGCTAGAAATAGTTTTCGAGTCTATTTGGTTTGATGCTGTAAATTATCAGTGATTTGAATTGTATCTAAGGGCTTTTTTATCTTTGGCATTTCTGTTTTTTTTTCTGGCTCTTGGTTACTGTGCTTGGGGTTGGGTTGGGTTTAGATTGTGCTTTGGATGTCAACTTGCAACATTTGGAATCAATATTTGTTTTTTTTAAAATAACTTGTTTTTTTTTATTTACCATAGTTACAATTGATGCAAAAACAAAAATAATAACTGAAAAACCAAACGACAACTTGAAAATAATACAAAATAACTTAATTCAACGTGAATCACAATTATATGTAAAACAACACGCACAAAATCTGTTATATGGGGGTCAAATTGATTGGGGCAACCTACATGAGTTGGGTGCTCCCTCTAAATAAAAAATAGAAATTAAAATAAGTAAAAATAGTAATATCTAACAAAGAGTAAATTCTAATAATCGTTATACATTAGATTAAGTTTGGGCATATCCTATAATAATATAGGAGATCGCAGATATATTAGCGGTGAGATATTCTAAATATTTTATTCGTGTTTGACATGATAAGCTATTAACCAGTCGATACTCTATTGATTCGACGATACACTTGTCTGTAAATATTGATATTACAATTGATTTTCTTAGATACAGGAGAATCATATGAAAACTTAATAATTTAATAGTTGCTAGAACAGACATAACTTATGTTATTTATTGTTATAATTATTTATTTTTTAGATTTTTACAGATAGATTTATATTAATATAGTTCCTCAAATTCTAAGATTTATGAAAAAAACTATAGAATATAAAACTTTTTTCATAGATTTTGAACATAGCTGAGTGGGGGACTACTTATATTTTAGTTGGACTTATATGATTACAAAAAGAAGATCTACCATTAGATTTATTTTGATATTGTAGCTTGTTCATAAGATGATGTGCATTTTTTTTCACTCAGTAACAGTGAGACCATAATACTATGAATTAATAGCTTTCTAGTTTTAAGTAGAAAGAGTTGGAGGTTTTTTTGAGAAGTGAGAGAGAGAGATGTTGTATTGAAAGATAATGGTCTTCTATTCAATTTGTTATAATAGATCAATTGCCTATTGCGAATAGTATATGAGGAGAGTGTACAAGATTGTTCTCTAAACCTTTGACATAATGTTTTTTGTCTCTAGGCTTGACAGTTCATTCATTCTTTGTCACATTCACTTCTAGTTTTTGAATCATTGATTTAGGATCTAATAACCTCTATATTATATGTGATTATGTTTTGCAAAAATTATCATAAAGGTCGAATGAGGAATGATAATTACCTAGAAATCATTAAATAATTCTTATAAAAAGTGGACAAAATAAAAAAAAAGTACAATTTTGTCCTTAAACTTTTTAATGTGCTTAGCAAGTGAGAAGCACGATCAAGGTATGTCTTCATGATAAAATTTTACAAGTTTTCTGAACTCATTCTACAATGAGAATGAGTTCACATAACTTATTCTTATTTAAATTTTAAAAAGAAATTTTAAAAATAAAAATAAACTCATTTTTAAATTTACACGTACGTGAGAGTAATTATTTTTTTTATCTTTGTGAGTAATTATTACTATTCATCTATTTGATATAACAACATTAAATATGACATTTTTTTTGTTCTAAATATTAGTCACATTATAGGTTTTCATAGCCATGCTTTTAACTAAGTCTCTAATTATTTGTCATTCTTTTAGTATTCTAGTTTGTTCATAAGATGTTGTGACAAACCTTTTTCACTCAGGTAACATCAAGCTCATAATATCCTAGATTAATAGTTTTCTAATATTAATTAAAGATCTAAGAGTGGATAGATCATGGCTTTCAATTTTAATTGGTTATCACAAATTAGATAAACTGTAAACGGAAGCATTGACTTGTATCATGATGTTTTATCTAAATGTTCAGATTAAATTACTTAGATATTTTTTCTCTTGTAATCAAACTAGATCTCTAAGGATCTTTTTGTCACTTCGTGTTACTCATCTTTGATAATTATTTTTAGTTAAATGTGAATAATGCATATCTTAAATGAGACATTGTGGATATAATTTGATTTGTTTATGTTTTCTTGAATTTTGTGTTTAGATAGAGGGGATATTATATATAATTTGTAAATTATAGAAAGATTATAGGCTGAAACAATCTCTAAAGGTTTGGTTTGGGAGTTTTTTGTTTTTGTAGTTTCTTTGATATTACATAGATATGTTCTAAATTGTTTTTGTATTTACCATAAAAATTCAAATGATAAATTTACTTTGCTAAACTACCAAACCAAGTCCTGAGAGATTGTTTTTATATAGTTTGAATAAAAATATTCAACGTGCTCTTATTGGTCTCTAGGTATGACAACTCATTCATTCTTTGATATTCACTTATTTATTTGAAATTTTTAATTAGTTTTTTTTTGTGTGATCTCGATTTTATTGTTGTTATTTGTAATATTTTTAGAGCTATTTGATATAACATCAACTATGATCTTTTCTATTTTTAGCTAATAGCTATATTGTAGCTGTCTATATAGTCTTTCTCTCAATATTCAATCTTGTTCATAAGATGCAATGATAAATTTTTTTTTCTCATATAACTTCAAGATCACAATACCATAGAGTAATAGCCTTCTAATTTTAATTAGAGTTTAGAGTGGATAGACCATAACTTCTATTTTAAATGGTCCTTATTGCAAGGTAGATAAATTGAAGGTATGACTTGTATCGAGATGTTTTTTTTTTCCTAATGTTTAGAGTAAATTACTTTGATATTTTTTATATTGTAATCAAATTAATCTATACAAGGATCATTTTGTCTTTTGATGTTATTGATCACTGACAAATATTTTAGTTAGATATAAAAAATATACATCTTAAAAGAGACATTGTCAAATATTTTGATTTTTGTTTGTCTAGATTTTTGTGTTTAGATAGATATGAGATTATATATAATTGGTAAATTGTAGAAAGTTTACACTTTACAGGCTGAAACAATCCCCCAGGGCTTAGTTTGAGAGTTTTTTTGTTATAGTTTCTTTCATATTATATAGATAAGTTGTAAAATAATTTTGTTTCTATTGGATAAATTCAAATGATAATTTTTTTTTGCATGTGAATAACACTACTACAATTAGTGACAATTAGTTAGTTGCAAAGTTCAAGGACTTCATGTAGATTAAGTTTCAAGCGAAGAACATGAGGAGATTAAAATTATTTTGCAGTCGAGGTTAGTTATTTTGAAGAGAGATGATTGTAATCCTACAAAAATATGCTTTTTAGATTTTGGTGGAGTTTGATTTTTCATGATGTGTTCTTGTTTATTTATTGACTAAGATAAGTTTAGGTCTTACAACCTCTACTAGTTCTTTAATCAACTGTATGAGACATGAGATAATTGTATGAAAGTGTGACTATTTGACATTCATCAAATTACATATCTTTTTTTATGTCTATTTGATTTATTATTTTTTAGTTTTTTAAAAATAGATACATATGTATGCTATTATTTTCACTCTCAGATATATGAAATTATCTTGAATTGATATTTTCTTTTGGAATTATGATTACTTATCAATTCGGTGGCAATTTAAATTTAATTTGATCGTCAGTCATGATATATAGAAGATTTATTATAAAATTTTATATTTTTAAGAAATATTTTTTTTTTTGAAAAAATAATATATAAATAACTATTTCTATTTGTAAGTTATTGTAAATTAGATATTTTTTTTGATGAACTTAGATTTCCTCTCTATCATCTTTTTTTTTTCTTTGTGATAATTAAATGATGATTACAATGATGAAAATTTTAGATGTATCATTGATATATCTTTGAAATATTCATAAATTCTAAGTCGAGGTGTCAAACGAGCCGTGTTGTGCTAGCATGACCCTTTTTTTGCTAGACACGGCCATTTCACCGTGCCGTGCCAGACACAATATGAGAATCATCTGGTCGGTTCAGCACGGCACGATGGCACAACCGAGTGCAGGACCGTGCCGAACCATCCCTGTGGAACCCTTTTTGTGAATACGCAATAGGTGGTTGGTTTATGTGACTAGCCAATTACAATCGGCTGTGTAAGAAAGATCCAATTTATGTGGCTTGATTATTTTTTAAATAATTACTCGTCCTATCGGGTAGTCACCGACTAGACTTGATCGGTGACTCTTAGCTTGTCCTGGGTCTCCGGATCGGTGGACCATGGTATCTGGCTAGTCCCCAGGTTGTGCCTAGCCCAGCATGTGGCATGGCTCGCGTCAGCCTAGCACGACATGAATTGTGCCATGGGGTGGTATGGCTCGGGATCAGGTACGATTCTAGACTGTGTTGTGTTTGGCCAGGCACGGCTGAATCGGGCCGTGCCTCGGATCATGCCCGACTGTCTGGCCTGGTTGACACTTCTAATTCTAAATATTGATATATTTGTCAAGATTAATATTTTTATCTTTTATTGGTACTCATGTAAAAATATATACTGATATATTTTAAATATATTTAATATAACCATAAAATTTAAGTACCAATATATTTGTTTAAATTAATATTTAAATCCTTGATGATCACACAACTTTAGAGATGTCAACCGGGCTAGGCTGGGCCAGCCCGGTACTAGGCACGGCACGATTTGGTCGTATGTGAGCCAGCATGGCATAGGAATTTCCTGTGCTCGTGCCCGTGCTCGTGTCGTGCCTGTCCATGGCACCAATCGTGCCATGCTGTGCTGAGGCCAACTGGGCCTCGTGCCGTGCTTGGTCCAACACTGTTCCATGGCCCATTGGCATGGTAAATCGGCACGAACTGAGACACTGCCCCACCCAACACCAGCAGCAACTTTCTGGAAATTGCCTGGGCCCGGGTCTGATTCCACCCCTCCCCAACTGACCACCTGGCCCGACCTCAATCTTTAATAGTTTGATATTAAAAAAAATTAAAATAATTTAAATTTTAGCCGTTTGATTTTGCCTCCGATGGCCCTTATGATTATGTCCCCTAATTATCAATAAAAAATAAAAAAATACCAAAATTTATTTTTTTTTAAAAATTATTCTTATAATCTATAAAAGCCCCCCCTCAATAATTTTTTTGTTTTTTAAAAATATAAATTCTCACTCTCTTAAATTTCTTTCAAATCTCTTTTCTCTCTCGAGATTTTGGCATTAGGCTCGGCTTTTTGGGACTCGCAACTTGGGCTCGACTAGAGGTGTCAACCGTGCCGGGCAGGCCCGGCCCGGCACGTAAAAAATCTGTGCCCGGGCCCGTGCCGTGCCCGGCTTTGGCACGAATCGTGCCGTGCCGTGCCTGGCCAGGCACGGTTCGGTCCGCGGCACGGCAAACCGGCACGGGTTTATCCCGTGCCGGGAGCCCCGTGAAACCGACCGCATGCCTCCCCTCCCGCAAAAAAAGACCGCGGGTCGGGTCAAATTCGACCCGACCCGCGGTCCCCCGTTTCCCGAACCGCTCGGACAGGTTTGCCAGAGCTTCCCAGGCGAGGCACGGCACGGCCCGTCGTGCCTGTGGGCCGTGCCGGGCCCGGTTTTTTTAAACCGTTCAGTGCCGGGCACGGTACGGTAGCACGATCGTGCTCGTGAAAAATGGGCCGTGCCGTGCCGGCCCGGCCCGTTTGACACCTCTAGGCTCGACTTTAAAAGTTTGAATCATGGTGTGGACTCTGGTATACGTCCTCTATCTCTACACTGCTTTATGGCTATTTTTAATTTTTTTTTATTATTTAACTAAAATTCTTAACTTAACATAATACTTAAATATTTAAAAATAATTAGTATTTTTTTTACTCTCTCTCTCTCTCACTCTCTTTCTAGTCTTTACTCTTTAATTTATTATTATCATCTAAGTACTACCTCTTGTTTAAAAAAAATCAAAAAAATGACTATACTAATGAAACATATTTAAATTTAAAAAATGAAAATCTTACACAAAGGTTCGAGTTTGTTGAAACTTTAGTTTCTTCAGTCATCTCAACCCAAACATTTAAAAAATAAAAAATTAGGATTTCTGTAGTTTGGATTCATTTTAATATAATAAAACAAAAAAATGTTAGGGATGAGTAAGAAGAAATAGCACAGTATAAATATTGTAAGAGAATTTTAACTTGTAAGAGTACGTTTGAGATTTTGCACCTTAAGAGGCATGTCGAAATGTGTGCCAAAAAACATGGTGCATTAGATCCCACGCATACTCAATTTAGCAATACATTTTTTTAGGTTGAATTGAGTTCATTCTCAAAATTTATCCTCTTCATGTATTACAGCGAGTTGGGTAGGGAATGTACGGTCTATGTTGCATGGATACGCCTAGGATCTGTCATGTCCATGTGTCGGACACCCGTCGGATACGTGTCCGATACGCCACACGGCGTATCGGACACAAATCCGTATGCGATCCGCCACGTGGCGCATCGGATACGAGTCGTAGACGTATCCGATGCGTTATTCGGAAACAGTCATCGTTAATAACAGACGCGTCGTTTACCAACCGACACGTTTTTATAATTCTAACGCGTCGGAAATACACTATATATTAACGATTACTCCTACATCTTCAACAAATTGAGGAGCACACCGCTGACAGTGAGTTGCCGATAAGCTGATTGTGAGAAATAGTTGTCAATTGTCATTGCGTCAAACGGGGAGGGGAGGATCACACCGTCGAGGCGCCGACAGTACCTAAGGTAACCTAATTCTATAAAGGGAAGGGGGGTTTTGGAACTTGTATCGGGAGGGGGAAGAGTTCGAAAATTGAAACTGCAAAGGGAGGGTGGGGGGAGGGTGTTAGAGGGTTTAAATTTTTTTTACATTATTTTAAAATATAGAATTTTAAATTATTTTAAAATACAGTATTTAAAATATATGTTAGAGGGAGTTAGAAGCTGTAACGGGAGGGTGCATGGGTTAGAGTGCTTAAATATATTTTTTTTATATTTTAATTATTATTGTTTGTTTAATATATATACAAAATATAATAAAGAAATAATTTATTTTAATTTTAAATACATAATTTTAAGAATAATAATAAATATGCAATATTAAAATATGGAATATTTAAATATGAATACTTTTGTTAGTATGTATTATGTAATATTTAGTAATATATAATATCTAAGTATAATAATTTTTGTTATATAATTTATTTTAAATAAATTAATGTTTTATGAAAATAATAAAAATATAATGAAAAATGTAATAAAGTATTGATGAAGAAAAAAAATAAGATTAAATTAATTTTGAATTAATATACATTATTTAAAATGCATAATTTTTTTTTCATGCAGAATTATACAATAAAATGAGTTATAATTCCGAGTCTTCAAGTAATCAAGAAAATATTCAAGATGTTGATGATAATGCTTCATTATGAAAATATTTCACGAAAGATGTAAAATTAGATAAAAGAAAAGGGGGAGAAAATGTTACTTTTCAATATAATTTTTGTAGACAAATATATAGAGGATCATATTATAGAGTCAAGGCTTACTTGTTAAAAATTAAAGGGACTGGGATTGCATCATGTACTAAAGTAACGAATCAAAATTTGATTGAGATGCGAAGGATGGTGGAGGAATCTGAACAAAGAATGAAACAATCTAATCCTAAGTCAGTTTCTTTACTCACATTAAGCATTGCAGATTTTTTTTTTGAGAATTCCTCTTCTAATGCTAATCCAATTGATCTAAAAATGAGAAAGGAAACTATGGGATCAATTGAAAATGTATTCAAAATTGGTGCATGTGAATTAGTTGACAGTGAGATAGCTAGGATGTTTTATTCTGGAGGGTTGTCTTTTCACTTAGCTAGAAATCCTTATTATGCACGTGCCTTTAAAAGTACAAGTCAACTACCAGGTTATGTTCCACAAAGCTATAATGCATTAAGAATAATATTATTGCAGAAGGAGAAGAATAATATTGATAATCTATTAGAACCAATCAAGAAGACTTGGAATGAGAAAGGAGTGAACATTTGTAGTGATGGATGGTCAGATGCTCAAAGAAGACCACTTATTAATATCATGGCAGTCTCTGAAAGTGGACCAATATTTTTGAAAGCAATAAACTGTGAAGGAGAGATTAAGGACAAACATTTTATAGCTGATTTATTGATTAATACTATACAAGAGATTGGTCCACAAAAGGTAGTTCAAGTTATAACTGATAATGCTGTGGCTTGCAAAGCAGCAGGATACATTGTGGAAGCAAAATTTTGGCATATCTTTTGGACCGCGTGTGTGGTTCATACTCTTAATCTTGCTTTGAAGAATATTTGTGCACCAACAAACTCAAGATATGATGATATGATGGAAAAGTGTGGTTGGATCGCTCAAGTATCAAGTGATGTTTTTTTTATCAAGAATTTCATTATGAATCATGTAATGAGATTATCAATGTTTAATAATCATTACAAGATGAAGTTACTTTCAGTGGCTGATACATGTTTTGCTTCAACTATTGTTATGCTTAAACGATTTAAAACAATAAAAAGAGGCTTGGAGTAATTAGTGATAAGTGAAGAATGAGAAATGTATAAAGATGATGATTTAGTAAAAACTAAAGAAGTAAAGGATAAAATCCTAAATGAAGATTTTTGGATGAATGTAGATTATATCCTCAGCTTTACAACTCCTATTTATGAGATGCTTCGATTAGCTGACACTGATAAACCTTGCCTTCACAATATTTATGAGTGGTGGGATTCTATGATTGAAAAAGTAAAGAAAATTATTTTTATAAAAGAACATAAAAGCCCCACAGATAATTTAAGGTATACTTTTAATTTAATTTTTAATTTTTATTATTTTGATTGAAAGTTTTTAAGTTTTAATTATAATTGAACTTATATGATTTGCTATGTATTTTAATCTATAGGTTTTTTTATATTGCGAATGAAATCTTGGTGGAAAGATGGAATAAAAGCCACATACATTTACATTCTCTTGCTCATTCCTTAAATCCAAGGCAATCTTAAGAGTTTAAATTATAGATTATGATAAATTTAATATAAATGATATTCTCTGATGTTTAATATTTTATAATTAATGTTATAACATAACTTGTAGGTATTATAGTTAACAATGGCTTGCTGAGTCTGGTGATCTTGTTCCACCGCATCGAGATTTAGAAATAGTAAGAGAAATAAAAAAAATGTTTTGAGAGATATTTTTCTAATGAAGGTGAAATGAGAAGAGCAAATAATGAGTATGCTATATTTTCGGTATTTTTAGGAAGATTTTTTTAGTAGTAATTCCATAAAAGACAGATGATATATGAGTCCTATTAAATGGTGGGTTATTCATGGAGATGCTGCATCGATGCTTCAATCTATTGCATTAAAATTGTTAGGACAATCTTGTTTATCCTCATGTTGTGAAAGAAATCGGAGCACTTATAATTTTATTCACTCCATGAAGAGAAACAAGTTGACACCACAAAGAGCTGAAGACTTAGTTTATATCCATAACAATCTTCGACTTCTGTCAAGGAGATCTCCAAACTATAATGAAGGCGAATCTAAAATGTGGGATATTGGAGGTGATGGTTTTGAATCAATGGATATTGAAAATGCTGGAATTCTCGAGATTGTAGATATTTTTTTTGATGAACCTGAACTAGAAGCTATTTTATTTGATTCATAAGAAAATGTAAATCTTTTGTTTTAATATTTCTTATGTTTGTGTTTGAATGTTTGTAAAAATAATGTTTGAACATTTTTTTTTATTTATCTAAATTTTTGTTAATGGATAATATTTATATTTAATTTTTTTTTTATGCCGTATCCTAGCTGTATCCGTATCTTAGTTTTTTGAAATTTGCCGTGTCTCCATTTCTGTATCCGTATCCATGCAACATAGGGTACGGTCAAACTTATCACATTGATGGATTATTCGATCAGATTTTTGGAAGAGCAAATGATAGTGAGCATCATGCAGACATATTTTCAGCCTGCTTATTGTAGGATTTTTATGTTTACATCTAGGAATGACATGCTAAAATTTTATAAGTTAAAAAAATAAATAATAATTAATGAATTTATGACATATCGTGGAGTGTTATTCGTGACGTTCAATATCTAGATTAGTCACGATGATTCATCTTATGCATGTCTCACCGTTCACTATGTAGATTATAAATGGATAATGAATAAAAAAATTTTAGGATTCCATGAGATTCTCAATTCTAATGATGGTCCTGCCATTTTTGAGTGTATGTTGAAGATCTTTAGAGAATATAAAATAAAATTTTTAGTATCATATTCGATAATACATCTAATAATAGAGTAGCGATTAACATATTTGTTAGGAATATTAGAGATACATTATTAGGAGAGATTTTTCACGTTAGATATATGTGTCACGTGATTAATCCAATTGTACACATGAGTATGAAGGTGTGTTCCTCTGTTTTGGATAATATACGTAACCCACTAAAATATATTCGCACGTCTCGCTGACAACAGAAGTTTGGTAGTTTTTATTTGTCTGCGAATCTTAAGAAAAAAAAATTTCAATTGGATGTGAGACATCATTAGAATTACACGTACATGATATTGGAGCTATGTGTTGGATACGAACACGTAATATTTGACTAGTCATTAGTAAGTGTGATAAACTTTTTTATTGACGATAATGACTGGATTATAGGAATTTTATTTATAAAATTCTTGAAAATTTTTTATGACATGACTAACATATGTTTGTCGGTTTATACTCTCCCGATGTACATTGTATTCAAGTGCATATGTAACATTAGTAGCATTTTTAGGAAGCATCGAGCTGATCCGATATTTAGCCATATGATTGCAGACTATGTTGCACGGATACGCCTAGGAACTATCGTGTCGCCGTGTCCGACCCGTGTCGCCGTGTCCACATGTCGGACACGGGTCGGATACATGTCAGAGACATCCGACGCGTTGTTTGGAAACAGCCGTCGTTAACAACAGACGCGTCGTTTACCTACAGACGCGTCGTTTACCAACTGACGCGTTTTTACAATTCTAACGCGTCGGAAATACACTATATATTAACTATTACTCCTACATCTCCAACAAATTGATGAGCACACCACCGATAGTGAGTTGCCGACAAGCCGATTGCGAGAAATAGTTGTCAATTGTCATTGCGTCAAACGGGGAGGGGAGGAGCACACCGCCGAGGTTCCGACAATACCTAAGGTAACCTAATTCTATAAATGGAATGGGGGGTTTTAGAATCTGTATCGGGAGGGGGGAGAGTTCGAAAATCGAAACTGTAAAGGGAGGGTGGTGGTGGGAGGTGTTAGAGGGTTTAAATTTTTTTTACATTATTTTAAAATATAGAATTTTAAATTATTTTAAAATACCTAATATTTATAATTAATAATTTTTATTTTTAATTTTATTTTTTTTATCATGACGTATCCTAGTCGTATCCGTATCCTAGTTTTTTAGAATTTGCCGTGTCCCCGTATTTTGCCGTGTCGTATCTCCGTGTCCGTGCAACATAGATTGCAGAGATAGAAACTAAGTACTTAAAAAATTGGTTTACCATTACATCTTTTTATTATTTCACTGCATGCATGGTCCCTAGGGTTAAGGTGGAAGGGGTAAATAATATTTTAACTTATATTTTCTCGTGCATGAACTTGGAAGTCCAACCTGAAAGGTTCATTCATGAGAAGTTGACTGATCTTTTCATATACTACGATACCACGTATGATGGTAGTAGTAGTGAGACTGTGAGTATGGACATGAATATCATATTTGGAGATGATGATTTTTTCATTCAGTTAGTGATGGGGAAACGATGGGATGGACCGTCGCATAGGAGTAAGCTTTTTTGATACTTAGATATCGATTACTATTCAATCATATAATATTCTGATACTAAGAATCGTAATATATTACAGTGGTGGAAATCATATGTGTCTATTTTTTTTGTACTATCTTGGATGACACGGGATCTACTGACTCCTCCGGTGTCGAGCATAGTATTGAAATCTATTTTTTCTATTACAATGAATATAATTTCAGATAGGAGATCGAGATTATGCTCAGATATTATTGAAGCCTTAGCATGCATAAAGGACTAATAGGATTTGAAGTTTAGCATCCAGGATCATGCTGGGACAGGGACTGCAGTCGCAGCGAAAGCGGATGAGTTGATTGATAATGATCCATATGATAGTGATTTTTATGTTGATGTTGAGGATGATCATGATATGCCGATAAACGATTGATGAGGTTGTCCGTTGCCACCCCACATACCATTGCCACTTGATGACTCACGGGTGTCATTTGCAGGATTGCGACACATCGATACCTGACCACGACACTTATGTTACATTTATGCTTATGCTTATGCTTATGAGTTTTGTATTATTTTTGATTTCGATTTATGATTTCGATGTTTTATTTTGTAAATTTTTTTATTTATATTGTATTTGCTTTCGTTTGGGATTGACCTATTGGATGTTTGGTTTGTGTTTGGATTTGTGACTTTGTAATTTTTGTTAAAGAAATTTTGTGTTTAATTTATTTATGAATTCTAAAATCTAATTCAAATAAATTATAATCTAAATTTATTAATCTAATTAAAACATATTAAAAACAAAAAAAAAAAATTAACCTTTATAACTATTCAACAATTTTCAAGTTAAAATATAAATATTTTTAAATATTATCTAATCTAATATATATTTTATAATTACATAAACATTAAAAAACAAAAAAATTTAATTTTTTTAAACTGGCCCGTACGAGCCTAACCCGACATGGTAAAATAACCGGCTGTGCCGGCGGACTGTGCCGGGCCTGGCATGAAGAAATCGTGCGGTGCATTGCCCGGAACGACATGTGTGACACTTCTACACAATTTTCAACCTATACTTTTGCTATCAAATAATTCTTGTAGAGTCTGATCATCACTTTATTAAAATGAAAATATCTGCTTGTAGATATCATCACAAAGGTATTGAGAGGACTATATATTTCTAGTGTTATTCTGAAATTGTGCATGCTGAACTTTTATGTATCAATTCGAGGGGGTATCTGGAATACTTTTTTTATTTCTTTGTTTCCACCCATATATGCAAATTGGAAATGCCTCAAGGGTACTTCAATGTTACCATTATCTTCTTTTTTCTTTGTTTTTTATGTATGTGTACGTAAGTAATTTTTGTATTATTTTTATAATTATTTAATAACATGAGAGTTTTTATTTATAGTTTTGATATGTTGATTAACTGTGGAGCGAAAGATCTTCATGGCTAATAGTTGCATTTTTTTTTTGTTTTTCAGGATCTAAAGCGGAGAGAAGATGCTATTGCAAAATGTATATTCCTGTGCTTCTTGTTGACGTGTTACCTACTCTGCCACTCCATTTTCTGTAATTCTCCTTTTTTCTGACAGCTGGTATTGTAATAGAGGAAAAAAATTGGCCCCCTTTTTTTCCTATCATCCATCATGACATAGGAAATGAAATACCGATTCATTTACAGAAAATGCAGTATCTTGCCTTCACAACATTGTTAGGTATGGCGATATCTTTTATTTATAATCTTGGCAACTTTTTTTTTTTTAATGAAGTGTTATTTAATTTGCAACCACTTGTTAACATCGGGGTGCTTTTTTTTGGTTAGTAGCATTCATTATTGAGCGCCCCGCTGCATAACATCATATGTAACTACACTTCATCTTGTTTATTTAGTAGAAATCAAGTCATAGCTCATCCTTATTTGACAGTTCTCTGCTATTTGTTTACTGATAAAAGCTGAGTCACAACTAGAGATGTCAAGTCTGCAAGGTGGTTGGGGCATGACATAACCCGATTGAGTCGTGCCTGGCCCGCCACGGCACGGTCCAGAACTGTGCCTTGACTTGAGTCGTTCCGGCCCGAGGCACAGCTATTGCCTTGCTGGGCTAGGCGCTATTGTACCGGGCTAGGCACAACACACGTGCCTGGCCTGTTGGCACGGTCCACTGGTACGGTGACCATGACCACATCCTGGGAATGGGTCATGGGTCATGTTGACCCTCGACCATGCCCGGACCAATTCTAAGAGAATAGGGTGTTTTTTTAAGCATTGCACCTATCATATCCACATGATGAATATTTTATATTCTTTTTAAACCTGGATCAGCCATGTTGAAATTGCGGATCGGCCCATTTGGACAAAAGTCCCAATGGCTAAGCCAAGACGGGTGCGTCTGCATCGCTGTCGCAGTGTCATGCGAACGTGCACACGTGTCACAACAGTCATTGTCGCTGTTAGGCCCGTGTGCTGACGACCCAGCTCTAGGCATGAATCTGCCTAGATTTATGCCGGATGTGCCGTGCTGGGCACGGCATGACTCATTTGATACTTCTAGTCACAACTGTTGGGTAATCGCGCTTCCACGGGTAGTGAGATTAAGAACAGAAAATACAGAAACAACACAGAAACGAGCAATATATATATCCCAATCCACAAACATCCACGACAAAATCAAAACGAGAAAAAAACAACACAGCAAATAACGTGGTTCGCTAGTCGCTCAGTACGACTAGCTACCTCCACCAGAAAATACTTATGCGTTACAGGTTAAAACCAAGAAATGTATGTCTTACAGTATGCAGCACGGCAGTCGCGAAAAATCGTGCAGAGAGAGAGGAGAAGAGACGATGAATAGTTCAACCGGGTCAAAAACAGCCACCCGAAAAATAAATACAAATGTTTTTATACAGAAAATAAACAGCCGGTTCATTTAACTGAAGCGGGTCGGATCATGGACCGGGCCAGGCTCTGCTCTAAAAATTTCGGCCCGCTGACCGGTCAGCGGGACCTCCGTTATTGTGCTACTGCTGCATCCCCGAGCTTTTAATATTTCATTTCATGCACTTACATAAAAAAATTAAAAAAGATTATTAAGTTAAAACAAATTACATATACAGCAACAACTTTATCTTTTTTTCAGTGTATTAGATTTATAAACAAAAATCTAAGGCTAAATTTTCTAGCAAATGTTTTTTAGGAAAGTCATTATCATATCTATTTACTCATAAAAGCTGAGTCACAAAGTAGAGGTATAATAACTGACACATTGATGCAACATGAGTTCACTTTGAGGTGTCCATCAGCCTGAGCTGGTACAACACAAAGTAGCGTGATATGCCAGGCCAGAGGAGACGACCTGTCGTACCCATGTGCCTACATGGTGTTATGACATGTGATCGAGCCTCTAGGAGAGGCACGGGCTCAAGGATCACGACTTTGTAGTTGTAGCTCGTGACCTGGCCTAACTTTTCATAATTCTCAAGTTGAATAATATCTAGCAAGTAATAATATTAGAATCAATCACATCATGAAGTTGAAGTATTTATTTCTTGTTATTTAATTTAGTTATTTTGTTCTTTTTACTTTCTTATTTCTTGTTATTTATTTCTTGTTATTTGTTATGACCTGACCTAACTTCCAATGGCCCTCTCTTGAAAATAAAAAAATGTAGGATTGATAGATACATATTTATAGTTTGAAATAAATTCAATATAATTAAGAAAAAATGTGAATTAGGATAGCTCAAACATTGGTTACTCTTTTTCATAAAATAAAAGATCAAAAATCAATAAAATAAATAAATAAAATAGATATAAAATTATGATACATATTTTTGGAAGATTGGTCATACTAGAGAGTGTTGTTGATAGTTATTTCTAAAATAAAGATTGATAGAACTACAAATTATTCAATGATATAGACTATCTACTAAATCTATTTAGGGGTCCATATGAAATTTTCACACAATGATCATTATCAGAGAGAAATTTGTAGAATTTCTTTCAAATAAGGTAGTAATTGATGCTTCATATTCATTAAACTCTTATATAAGTATATTTTTCATTTTGTTTATATTATTACAACTAAGTGAAATTTTTCTTAAAAGTGAAACAAAAAAATATAAACAAATAATTCATAAACTCTATAAATCTTAATGAATATATTGAGTAAATCACATGGCTAGTTAGATTAGAGAATCCCTCAAGTTGTGTGCTTTCGTTCATAAAACATAAATAAAATAAAAAAATAAATAAACTATAAACATAACAATCTTCTTTAAATTCATGTATAAAGATCTAAAATATTAATTTTAAATGAAAGAAATATAAGCTGGAGCCTTCTTGAAGATGTCCACTTGTTGTTATGGTATCTGAATATATATTATAGTAATGATTGTATTATATTTTTTTTCATGAAAAAGAATAAGTTCATCCCAATATATTTTTTTTACTTATGAAATATTGAATTAGAGATTATATGTATTATTGCATGACTCTCACAATAAAAGTAATAAGAAAAGAAAAATATGTACTTGATATCTTCAACTGCATGCCCAATCCAAACTAAAATATTTTGTAGGTAATAGTTATCATTGTTATTAATTTTGCTTCTACATTTGATGTCAAAATTAATTGTTTGTTTCATATTTTTTAAGAAGTCAAGATTATATCTAATAAAAAATATAAAAATTTATCATTAACATTTTAGCAATGTAAAATAGTACTAGCTAGAATCTAAATGCTTAGTTAATTGTAAGTGCTCGTGATCTTTGGAAAAGATCTCAAATCTATGAGTCTTCTTTATATGTTTCAATATGTGAAGATTTACTTTTAGGTAATTACGTAGAAAAGAATTTATAAAATAATTAATTATATTACATACATATGCTAAATTTAATTTGATAAAAATTAGATAGTTAATTTTTTTATATGATTAACCTATAAGTAATATAGTTAATTGAATAATCATCATAAAAAAATATATTCTGTACGCTTAGCTGATATATTTTTATCTTTGAGATATTTTTGATGAAATAAGAATTTATATTAAAGCAATCATGATAATTGGAGAATAAGTATACTCATAATCTATAATAAATATCTAAATGAATTTCCTTATTATAAATCCTGTCATAAAATAATTTATCTTCTCACATAGATATGCATTCACAATGAATACTTATATGCAACAGACAATAAATATTCTTATAGGTTATGATACTAATTTTTATATTTTATTAGAGTGGAAGATATATATCTTTTCAATCATGATTTGATATCATTATAAATGTGATAATACCTTTAAAAAAGATAAAAATAAAGAGAAATATCATAAAGAGAAATATTTAAATTAATTAAAAGATAAAAAGAGGCATGAATACGACAAAATTTGTGTAATTTCATGTTTACTATAACTTCTGTATTCATTGCCGAGGGTGGTTACAATGTCCAGATCCAAGGAGTTAGCTGCAATGCAAAATTATTTTGTTTTTTGGTAGACTTATCTTTTGTGTGAACATATTATATATATTATTTTCTTAATATAAACTTCAAATCCTATTTGATCAATTCTCTCAGGGTTTGTTTGTTTTTTGGGCAGATACTTAAAGCAATTTGCTTTAAGTGTTTGGCTTTTTATTTTACAAAAAACATATAACTTAATGCAGAATTTTTTAAAAAAATTCTGAATCGAAAAAGTTAAAATATTTTATTTTTTCTAATTTAGAAAAAGTTATTTTCTATCATAATAATAAAAAATTCATCATTACCTAATAAGGAGGAGAGCTAATGGTACTAACTATTATGGATGACAATAGGGGGTTTGGTATGGGACTACCTCATCTCGACCCGGCTCATTTATTTTTTTTTAATTTCATCTTGTTACTTTCACTATTCATTACCAAATATTTAAAAAAAAAATAACTTATTACTTCATACTATTAAGTATCATTCAACATTAAACTCAAAAAATTTTTTTTTTAGTATTAAGTAAAAAAAAACAAACACCACCTTAGTTTTCAGCTTATTATGAATTTAATTTAAAATAAGCTCATGAATTACTATCATTTGTATTTGAGAGAAATTTTTTCTTTTAGCAACCTTGTTTTTCATGAATTAATTTTATTTATATCTATTAGTATATATGATGACTCAATAAGAGTATCATAAAATTATGTATCAATAAGTTTAGATGTGGCCATTAGGTGATTCTTGCTTCTAGCCAAATGTCCAATTGAAACTTTATGAGAGAAAAGAAAAGTAACGAGGTAATATACATATTTTGAATTTCTACTTTTTTTAGCCTTGCTAAAAATATCTCATACTAAAAAAAAAAATAACATCATTTTTCATAAAAATTATATAAATCTATGATAAAAAAAAGTATTCTAAAATTTTTTGAGATAAGTTAAATATTTTTTTTCCAGGACGTATAATATGAAATAACATACATTGAAAAAAAAAATAAGAGGATATTTGACTAATGAGGTAGTTTATGGTTAAAATTATATTTTTCTAAAAATACTTTTCGAATACTCAATCCAAGTCAAACATTTGAGATATTTCAACTTGATATTTTTTTTCTCTTTTTTTCATAGGATGTGTCGGTACAAAAAATATATTGTATAATCTTTTACTCCATATAATAAGTATTTAATTTATCTGATATATTTTTAAATTTATTTTCATTTATTTTTTAATATTTATTTCTAATTGATTTTTTATTATTTTATGAAATATTTGAAAACTATAAAATATATATGATCAAACATGAAAAAGAAATATACATATAAATTATGAATAATCATTAATACAAGTAATCAAATATTTAAAGTCCTCTCGTGTCTATCTAATTGAATGAGTTTATACTCATACTAATTTATTATTTAGGATATGAAGCTCTTGTATCCTTTCATAATTGATATACTTTACACTTAAGAGTTTAAATTTGAGATATCCTTAAGAGTTGGATAATGTATTTTCTGCTTGGGCGATAATGGATGACCTAGTGTCCAAGTCAAAAATGCTCAAGCAAAAAATTCAACACACTCATCACTTAGTAAGAGATTCTATCATAGAGGAGAATACAAATAATTCATTCTACTCAAATTGAAAGACAATATTTCTCAAAGTATTTTAATCATGCAAATCAATAATAATAATAAAAAATAATCGAGTTGAATAGCTAGAAATATAACTCATGAAAATAAGAATAATAGGATAATCAAATATAAATAAAATATATAGAGGTATCAACTTGGCCGTGCCGATATGACTTGAATTATGGTGGCTCAATTGTGTCACCGTGCTTTACTAGACATGACAAGAGATTGAAGGAGGAAGGCTGGACACCTTGTGATGGCCCAGTTGGGGTTGTTAGTCATGTCGGGTCGTGTCAGGTCAGGCTATTGCAAACATCTATTGCTTGGAATCTGTAGTAGTTAGTCCAGACATCACTGTGCAGTGGTCTCACTGGGGCAGAGCTGTTGGATATGGAAGATGCCTGGTAGCTCCAGCTAAGCTATATTGCAAACAATTTTTTTGTTATATCACAGGAACAACATGTAATAAAATAAGTAAAAAAATGTAAAAAATAATTATACATTGTAATAACATTAAAAAAATATGCTGACCCAAATGCCTGGAAATGTAAATGGAATAAAATAAAATAGAATAAAAATTGGTATGTAAGTGCAAGGTTTGGATCGTTAAAGATCAAAGACTCGGAAACAATATTCTAATTTTAGTATTTGTTAATATCATAATTCAAATTTAGTTTTTTTATTTTAAAGATTTATTATTGAATTCTTTCAATCTTTTAAATAGAAAATTATTTTAATGATATATGGTCGTAGCGTGCTCTTCATATTTGAAATTATATTCACAGCTATAAAAAAATAGATTTTAATATTATGCTTGATATCAAATGTGTTGCTAGATCTTATGCTATTTTTGATTGTATGGGAAAGAGATATTATGTTTTCATTAATTTAATATATTAAAATTCTTAATTTTATTTTGGGACAAGATCGAACGGTAATTAGTATTTAAGTACTTCAATAATTTTTTTTCATCTAATGAATCTTCTTCTTGTTTGTTCCTAGTTAATTGAATCGAAGAGTTATATTCTTTGAATACGTTGTTCATATTAATATTTGGAGACTTGCTAAAATTTTTATATTTATTATCATAATATTTAAATAAATTATGTAAATATTTATATATTATACTCTCAAGTTTTTGTGATTGGCTAAGAAGCACGGACACTGATATGGACACGAGGATACGATACGGTATGATACGGGGACACGATAAATTTCAAAAAATTAGGATACAGATATGGCTAAGATACGACATGATAAAAAAATAAATACAAATATTATTTTTTAACAGTAATTTAAATAAAAAAAATGATCAAACATTATTTTTATAAATATTCAAACACAATCATAATAAATATTAAAACAAAAGATTAACATTTTCTTATGAATCAAATAAAACGGCTTCCAAGTAAGGTTCATCAAAAGAAAGATCTGCAATCTCAAGAATTTTAATATTTTTAATATCTATTGAATCCAAACCATCACCTACAATGTCTCACATTTTAGATTCACTTTATTATAGTTTGGAGATCTCCTTAACAGAAGTCGGAGATTATTATGTACATAAACAAATCTTCAGCTCTTTGTGGACTCTACTTATTTCTCTTTATGAAGTGAATAAAATTATATGTGCTCTAATTTCTTTCATAATATGAGGATGAATAAGGTTATCCTAGTAATTTTAATGCTATAGATTGAAGTATCGATGTAGCAGTTTCATAAACAACCCACTATTTAATATGACTCATGTACTATTTGACATTGATGGAATCACTACTAGAAAAATCTTTCATAAATGCCGAAAACATAGCATACTCGTTATTTTCTCATTTCTTTTCATCTTCATTATAAAAATATCTCTCAAAATATTTTTTTTTCCCTTATTATTTCTAAATCTCGATGTGGTTGAATATACTCACGAGACTCATTAAGTCTTTGTTGACTATAATACCTACAAGTTAAGTAATAATATTAATTATAAAAAAGCTAAAAATCATAGAATATCATTTATATTAAAATTATTATAGTCTACGATTTAAATTCTTAAGATTATTTTAGATTAAAGGAATGAGCTAAGGGATATAAAGGTTTGTGGCTTTTATTCTATCTTTTTATCAAAATTTCATTCACAATATAAAAAAATATACCGGTAAAATTAAACAGCAATTCATATAAGTTTAATTATAATTAAAACTTAAAAACTTAAATCAAAATTTTAAAAATTGAATATTAAATTAAAATTATACCTTGAATTATCTGTGATGGTTTTAAGTTCTTTTTTATAAATTACTTCTTTCACTTTTTCGATCTTTGAATCTCATCACTCATAAATATTGTGAAGGCAAGAATTATCAGTCTCATCTAATCGAAGTATCTCATAAATGAGAGTTGTAAAGTTGAGGATATAATCCACATCCATTTAAAAATATTCATTTAGGATTTTATCATTTACTTCTTTAGCTTTTACTAAATTATTTTTTTTATACTTTTTTCATTCTTCAATTATCATCAATTACTTCAAGTCTCTTTTTATTGTCTTAAATTATTTAAGCATTATAATAGCTGAAGCAAAACATGTATCGGTCACTGAAAGTAACTTCTACTTGTAATGCTTATTAAACATCAATAATCTCAATGCATGATTAATAATAAAATTCTTGATAAAAAAGATATCACTTGAAACTTGAGCGATCCAATCATATTGTTCCATCACATCATCATATTTTGAGTGTATTGTTGGTGCACAAATATTCTTCAAAGAAAGATTGAGAGTATGAATCACACTCGGGGTCTAAAAGATATGCTGAAATTTTGCTTACACAATGTGTGCTGCTCCTTTGCAAGCTTCAATATTATTAATTATAACTTAAACTATCTTTTGTGGACTAATTTCTTATATAATGTTAATCAGAAAATCAGGCATAAAATGCATGTCCTTAGTCTCTCCTTCGTAGTTTATTGCTTTCAAAAATATTTGTCCACTTCATAGATTACCATAATGTTAATAAGTGGCTTTCTTTGAGGATCTGATCATCTATCTCTCTCCTTTTTCATTCTAAGTTTTCTTGATTGGTTCTAATAGATTATTAATATTATTTTTTTTCTTCTGTAATAATATTGTTCTTAATGCATTATAGCTTAGTGGGATATAACCTGAAAATTGACTTACATTTTTAAAGGCATGAGCATAATAAAGATTTCTAGCAAAGTGAAAAGACAACTTTTCGGTATAAAATATCCTAGCTATCTTACTGTTAACTATTTCACGTGCAGTCGTGCACCCATTTTGTATACCTTTTCAATTGATCTCATTAGTCCATCTCTTTTTTAGATCAATTTCACTAGCACTAGAAGAGGAATTCTCAAAAATAGATACTACAACACTTAATATGGGTAAAGAATCTTGCTTAAGATTAGATTATTTCATCATTTTTTCGGTTTTTTTTATCATCATTCGTATCTCAATCAAATTTTAATTCGTTACTTTAGTACATGATGCAATCTCAGTCCCTTTAATTTTTAACAAGTGAGCCTTCACTCTATAATATGATCCTCTATATATTTCTTTCCCCTTTTTCTTTATACAATTTCACATCTTTCGTGACATACCTTCATAATGGAGCATTATCATTAACATCTTGAATATTTTGTTGATTATTTGAAGGCTCTGAATTATAACTTATTTTATTGTATAATTCTGCATGAAAAAAAATTATGCATTTAAAATAATCTATATTATTTTAAAATTCATTTAATCTAATTTTTTTTTCTCCATCAAGAAAATTAGATAATTTTTATTATATTTTGTATTTTTACATATTACATTAATTCTTTCAAAATAAATTATATAATCAAAAGGTCAAAATCTATTATACGTATTATATATTCCATATTTTAATATTGTATATAGTACATATTATATACTACAAAAATTATTCATATTTATATATTCCATATTTTAATATTATATATTTATCTTATACTTAAAATCATATATTTAAAATTAAAATAAATTATATTACATAAATCAAAATTATTTATTTATTATATTTTACATATTTTTTTAATAAATAATAATAATTAAATATAAATATTACATATTTATCATTATACTTAAAATCATATTTAAAATAATTCATATTTAAAAATTCTCGTTACCGCCCCCCTCGCTGCTCTAACTACTTCTAAACCTTCCCCCCTAATTCTAAAATCATGGATTTAAAAATACTTTACCTTTGATACTGTTTCGATACACTTACTGCTTCAAAAATCCTGTAGCTTCCTTTTTGAAATCTCCCTGTAATCGGCTTCATCGGCCACTCAATGCTGTAGGCATCGTCGACTGCTTGATTTGTTGGAAATGTTGAGTATGATGTTTATTTTATATTCCTCAAAAGAATTTCGACGCGTCGGATTTGTCACCGACGCATTGGATTTGTAACCGACGTATTGGATTCATAACAACGCATTGGATATGTCTCCGACGCGTCTTTCCAATACGCCACATGGCGTATCGGACATGGATTAGTCAATGATATGCTATGTGGCATATCGGACACGTATCCGACGCATATCCATACCATGTCCACGTGTCGGATTCGTGGACACAGCTGTACAGTGACGTATCCATGTTTCCTTGGTGATTGGTTCAAGTATGTGAATATATATTTTAAAGTATTTTTCATTTCTATCATCTTAACCCGATAATCTATATATTCAACAAAGCTATTTAGAGATAAAATAGAAGATTAATATTTTAAATATATCTTTTTTATTTTCATGACCATAATATTATAATTTGAGTGTTATTTATATTTATTAAATAGACTGCTAATATTGTATATGTATCTAAGTCTAATGAATGTGGTGTAAGTATAAACAAACAAACATATGTTGTCGGAGTATATCATGTGTTGGTAGCTAACACATGAATCACATTCGATATGTATAATTCAAATAATGTCTAATATTCATATAGAATTATTTCTTTTTGAGACATGTTGACTTACGTAGAATGCAAGCTCTAGTAGTTTGAAAGGTATGTTAATATATTTTAGTGTATTTCTTACATTGTTTAATGTGAGAGAAATTATTTTTATTATCGTTTGTACTATCATGTTGATTATATGATAAATATATATAATATAAAAAAATTCGTATAAGAGTATGTTTCTTATAGTTCTGATTAACATATTAATTGATATATCATTACTTAAACTATTATTAAATGTTATATTAAAAATTTTATTTTGAATTCGGTATTTCTTAAATATTTTTGATACACTTAAAAATAATAGGATTATGATGTGGAAGAAGAATCTCATTAAATTCTAATATTTTTTTTATTTAGTTTTTACTTAAAATCAATAAAGTGGGTAGTTATGCTTTATTTTGTGACTAGTTTAAATATTAGATATCACATAGCTCACTCCTCTTTATGTCTGAAATTAATGAATTATTAATTATTTTTTTATTTTTATAATATTTTCTTATATCATTTTTATTGGTCAACATAGAAATCATACGATAAGTAACTTGAATGTATTTATTCATGAGATAAAGTAATGTAGGATGCTCTAAAAATCTAATTAAAAGATTCTTACAAGTAATGAATTTTGTTATTAATTTTCTTGCATACTCGTGGTGATAAATATATGAGATCATTGGAGTTGAACTTATTCTATTTTTAAAGATTTTGTCGCTAAATTCAATTTGTTTGGGATGTAATGTATTATATATTTTGATGTATTAATTGACATATCTATTAAGGTGTCTAATACAACTAGTACTAATATATATATATATATATATATATATATATATATATATATATATATATTATTTATTTATAATATATATATATTATTAATTCTTCTATAATCTTGCTATTATTTTTATTTTAATTATGTTTAAGTATGTTCATATTATTGATATTTGATTATTTTCAGATTTTTTAGGTATATTGTATGAAATCCGATGAGACAACTCAATCTTGGATGTTTTAGTGGAGTTGCCGTTATCTATGTGTAGTTATATTTCAATTTCATAATATTTATTTATTTTTTATATTTTTTGATATAGCTAAAGTTTTTAAAGATTTTAGAGGGATTTTTAACTTAATTTTATTAAGAATTTTATAAATAAATTAACTAAAAATACTTAATATTTTACTATAATCTTCTCATAATCAAATTATATAAGATGTAATTTTTTTATTGACTCAATTAATACTTTGAATTATAAACCATAATTAGTTAATTAATTACTTCATAACATATATCACTTCGAATTAATGCTACTTTTATGGCTATATTTATGAATTAAAATTAGTCCAATAAAATCAAGAATAATATCATGAATCTCGAGCAATAAAGATATCATTGCCAAGTTCAAAAATGTTATAAAGAAGTATATTACGTTGAATCTGTTTTTCACTGCCCTTGTTCACTGCACCAGGTATATTTGTTTGTCTCTTGTGGAACATCATAGCAGTAACAACTGCCTGGATCAAAGGGGAAGGTTGGTTCAAAAACACATGTCAGTAAACTGCTACGTCGAGGTCCTCTGTCTGACCGTGTTTGCCACCAGGTCCAACAATTTGGTTTCTGGCAATCATCTACTTCATCTCTGGGGTCCCTGGGGCCTATATTTTGTGGTACAGGCCTCTCTACCGCGCAATGAGGTATGACCCTCCCCACACCTGACTCTATCTATTTTGCCTTGGACCTGGGCCTGTAACACTTTCGAAGTCCTTGAGCTTGTTTCCTAGGCTTGCTTCTAGTTGCATCTCACACAAAATTGAACCTAAAGTCTGTAATATCTCTAGGGGTGTAACCGAGCCGAGCCGAGCCGAACTTTTAAAAGTTCAGGCTCGGCTCGTTTAAAAATTAACGAACTCGAGCCGAGCTCGAACTCGTTAAAAATTTTAAAAGTCTAGCTCAAGCTCGGCTCGGTTCATGTTCGACGAGCTCGAACCGGGCTCACAAGCCTGACGAGCTCAATATATGTGATGTATAATTTCTTATTATACTTGATAATTTAAGCTTTATTTACTTACTACTAAATTAATATTATATAATATTTACTTGATATTATATTTACTTCATAATTAAATTTTTATTTACTTAATACAAGTACTAATTTACTTCAAAACTATAAAATTTATCATCAAATTAAAATTATATTTAATTAATATTAATGCTTAATAATTTAAATTATATTTACTTAATAGAAATTTTAATAGTAATATTAATTTATACAAAAATTGTATACTTTTATTATTAATATCTAATTTTTATTATAAAATTTAATAATTTTATTACAAATATAAATTTTTTTTGCTAGAATTAAAAACTTTAATTGTATTATAGTGTATTTACGTAATGCTATACTTTATATTAAGATTACTTCACATCAAAACTATATAATAATTATTATAAATATATAATTTCTATATTTAGTAATTTAAATGTACACGAGCCTGTAAACGAGCCTATAAATGAGCCTGCTCGCGAACATGTTCGCGAGCTGGCAAACGAGCCTATTCGCGAGCTTTAACGAGCCGAACCCGAGGAAGCTCGGGTTCGGCTCGTTTAGCTTACGGGCCTCAAAATAGAGTTTGGGCTCGGCTCATTTAGCATAACAAACGAACTCAAACGAGCTTTTACCGAGCCGAGCCACGAACGAATCACGAACCGTTTGGTTCGGTTACACCCCTAGTAATATCTCATGCTTTCTACTTCTGGCTTAACTTTTTTTTTTTCAAAAATTAAATTTTTTTCTGTAATGCTTCTTCCTCAAGCTTCATCAACAGGCAAATAAGGGCATGCTGTTTGCATGATTTGATTGCTGTTACAACACGATACGACCATTGAGCATAAACTTCCCTAATGCCCTGTAATTCACGTATTGCAGGACTGATAGTGCGCTGAAATTTGGATGGTTTTTCTTGGCATACCTGGTGAGTTCATATCATTGAATGTTTTCTTGGCATACCTAATGTGTTCTTCATGCAGTTCCATATTGGGTTTTGCATCTTTGCTGCCGTCGCACCTCCTATTATTTTCAAGGGAAAATCTCTAGCGTGAGTATCTTTTACCTTGTTCAATTGAAAAAAAAAAGTACTTGATGGCAAGAAGCAGTTTACAGAAAAGATGCATCTAGTTGTTGCAGTAAATTTTTTTTTTTGTTTTATTTTCTATATGGTTCTATCTCTTACACTATATTATTCGACCATACCAACACTAATACACTAGATCTCATTAGAACTCTAGAGTTGAATGTGTTTGATCGTAAATAGTACTAAGATGATGAATTATCTTGGAAGTTATCGTGTTGCATTTAGTTTTTACACTGTAGAGGTGTTGAATGGGCCGTGCTGTGCTAGGATGTCATGTTTCAGTGAGGCACGGTCGTGCCACTGTGCCGTGACTGGCAGGGCATGAGAATCACAATAGCGGCCTGGTACGACATGGTTGGCCCGCATAGTGCTTGGTCATTTCGGGTCTGGTGCTGGTCATCCTGGTTCGTGCCAGCTTGAACCGGATCATTTTTTTGATCTGGTTTTAGTCTTTTAGGTTGAAATTTTAAATTTGAATAAAATTTAAAATTTTAAATCACGATTCGACCATCGTGATTTGACACCCTGTTTGCTTTGGGCTTTCGACTCAAATAAAATTTTAAAAAAATTATTTAATTTTGATGATAAAATAAAACATAGTATGATGAATGTGTAAATCATAATGAAATTAAAAAATATCAAAAATAAATAAATACTAGCCCAATATCATTATCACATGAATCAAGAATCATTAATTAGTTTTTGTGATATAATAGTGCTGATGCATATGCAGATCATCATCATTATGAATGCTTATGAAGATATAATTTTTGCCCTCAATATTCTCTATCTTTATGTCTCATAAATTATAATTTGCTATTAATTCTTGTATCTTATCCTGAATGGTTTAACCTTAAATATTTTTAATTATTCATGTGGGTAAGTATTTTTATGATGTCTGATTATAATATCGATCTCTTATTTAAAATAATATTAGCTGTTTTAAAAAAATAGATTTTGATATTATGCTATACATTGAAAGAGTCAGTAGATCACATATCATCTTAGATAATCAAGAATTATAGTTTCGTATGATTTTAATAATAGCAAAATATCTAAATAATAATAATTATTATTATTATGTAATAAGATGAAGAAGTAATTCGTATCTAAGTACTGAGATAATTTATTTTTATTTGACGGATAACCATATCATTTGTTCATAGCTAACTGAATTGAAAAGTTATTATTTCTGAATATGGTGTCATGCTCATATTCGTGGTCTGTAATGTCTTGCCCATTACCTTTTCATGTGACGGGCTTCGACAGAAACAATAATATTTTAGTTTATTATTTAATGTTATACTTTTCATGTAACGGGCTTTTCATGTAACTCGCATCAGCCTAGCACAACAAGAGTTGTGCCACATGCTTGCACGATCTAGGATCAGCCATGATTTTGAACCGTTCCATATTGGGTCGGTCATGACTGAATCATGTTTATTTGCAAGTCGTGCCCGGGCCACCTAGTTCAGTCGATACCTCTAGGTTGATACGGGCTGCCCATAAAGGTTCTAATACAATATTAGAAATTGGGATTTGGCCATATCCCATCCCAAAAGCTAGCTCAAAGTAAGAGGGAACCAACAACATATATAAACACACACCATAACAATCCATAAATTTTTTTGGTGTGTCATATTTTAACAAACCAATCTATAGACTACGAGGATAATATAGAGTTGAACACTCGTGCATAATGATAAGATCATCTATCTAGTCCAAATATTATTTTTTAAAGCTTAATTTTCAATTAGGCAATTTATGGATGAAGTACAATATTAACTAATCTTGGAAAAGTTACTATCGTTACTAATTCAATAGCATATAGATGAATGGAAATTATAATTAATAATATTTAATACATTTAATTACATCATGAATTTCAAACACATCCAATTTAATTTTTGTTTTTGATGATAAAATGTCAGTCAACACTGACATATTTACTCATTCTTAAAATTAGATTGAGATAAAATATAATGGGTGAATTATGTCTTGGGGTCTTGGGAACCCAAATAATTAACCTTAAGGCCTCATAATACTTATATTTGACTTTAAGGATATAAACATTTCCAGGACAAAAATGCCCTTAATGATATTAACATTTTAACGCATCATCATCTCTCGGACGAACACGTACACACCATCCACATGTGCTAATTTTGGCTGCCACAATTTTTCTTCTCCTAATAAACAAGGGAAATTAAAATTAAAAATGGTTTTGCTTGGGTTTGGGGACTTGCAGTTTCAGCCGACGGGAGACATCTCACGTGTTGCGGCTGTTCTAAGCGACTCAACAGACACGAAAAATATTATAAGCGGCTGTTCTAAGAGAGAAGATGGAAGACTTTTCTCTCTTTCTTAATAAATGTAACATTTATTATTTTCCACATCATCAGGGGTAAATGAGGTATTATAAAAATATTATATCCTTAACATTAATTTTTGTTTGTTTCATACTTTTGAGGTCAAATATAGGTCTTATGAGGCCTTAAGGTTAATTATTTGGGTTCCCAAGACCCCAAGACATAATTCTCCCAAATATAATTTGCCTAAATAAAATTTAATAATCAATCTCTTGCAAGTGCAACTTAGAATGCAACTAGAGTTCAAATGACCAACAAGCATAAATTATAAAATGTCAATCCCTAAAAGAAATATGAAGATTGAATATATTTTTCTCATAATTAAGTGTGTGAAAGATAACTTTCTTTTGTACCTTAGTAGTTGTGATATTATGAATATATTTTGATAATTGAGAGTATTGGCAAGGAGAGGAGAAAACTCTCATAGAAAAAGTCACACATGCATATAAGAATTAAGCGGGGAGATAAGTGAGAACATGTAATTGTAAGAAAAAAATATTCACTATCTTCTGAGATTGTTATTATATATCTTTTTGTTTATTCGTATCTCACTCTTATTTATATTTTAAATGCTTAAATAAAAATAAAAAATTTATTTAAAATTTAAGATGGTCATAATTTTATTCATGTCAAGACTCCAGAGATAAGGTTTCGACTTCATTCCTAAGGTCATTCAGTTGCAACACCACAAGACAAGTTATGGTATCATTCAAGACTTAATTTCATTAAAGTCTTGTGATATCATAAAATAGGGTTATGACTTTATTTAGGCCGTGATTTCACCATTTAGATCCCAGTACCGAACATGACATAGTTTTGACTTTATTAAGTCACAATACCAATGAATAGGGTTATAATTTCATTCGGGCTGTAACTTTACAATTCATGTTGCAACATTGAATATACATTCTTTTGGTTGCAATCACAGAGCGCATGTTGAAACTTCACAATTTAGGTCGTGACTTCGATTCTATAGTCTCATTATATATTTATAATATATAATATAAAATCAATCTCTTTATATTATATATTATAAATATATTTTAATGATATTATTGATATTATAAGTAATTATTTAAGTTGTATTATTTTATTTTTGTTATATAGTAAGTGATCTTAGTTCATAAAAGAGTGCATATCTAATATTTTTTGTGTGTGCCATCCTATCCCCAAAACCATCCCCATCTCTACTGTTAGCTATTATTGTCAATGATAATTGTTTGTTACCACCACTAACCATCACTATTTGGTATAATTGCTGATATCTACCACTAGCCATTAATGTTGGTGATAACAACTAATGTCATCAGCATTAATTTATTATTATTATTATTTTTTTTTTTTTTCTTAACTATTTTAATTTGAGGTCATTTTAAATGTGTTTTTGGTGTTTTTAGTCTTGGTACCAAAATTGTAATTTGATTTTTTCAGGAGATATAATTTTAATCTTTTCAAGAAAGTATACAACTCAATGATGTTCATGAATAATCATGATCATGACTATGTGTAATATTTTTATATTAGAGGTGAACATGAAATTTTACATTTGATATCTAGTAAGTGCAAGTTAGAAATTAATTAGAATTCATATAACCCAACGAGTTTAGGATGACATCGCTCAGAATGAAATTTATTGATAGATATATTATTTTTGTATTTAAGTGTGAATAATAACTTTAATATATATCTTAATAGTGATGTTATTTGTTTTTAATGATACTCAGAATAAGTTTTATTGATCATGAAATCGATATCAAATGCATCTAATTATGATATTAATCTTCTCGAATAAATATTTAATTGAAAATAGTTCATCAATACTTATGATAATATTTTTTTAATGATTTTTTGAATTATTTTTATATTTTTACTTATGTTATTTTATTTATTTTTTTTCATATATTTTAAAATATTAATGTTATTTTCATATATTTTAATATTTTAAAATATTAATGTTATTTTAATTATATAATGAGAGACTCAAAAAGCTTATGCCTCAATGCCTTGAGGCTTACGTACAACCTCTCAATCACAAAAATGTTAACTTATTTGTTGGATTTAAAAAATGTTACTTAGATCTCAACTAAGATTTAAATAATCAATGAACTTATAATGTCGATCTTTAAAAGTAATTCAAAGATCAAATATATTATTCTCATTATTAAATATGTGAATAATAACACTCATTTATATTTTGATTATTGTATTATTGATATATATTATATTTTATATTTATTTACTTCTCTTTTTTTTTTCTTTTTATTTTTAAAATTTATGAATAAGAACATCCAACATGTGGGCTGTCCCAATTTATGTTAGAGGCTATTTATAGCCTCTTGTATATTTTATTGTGATATTAAGAAAGTTTCATGATTATTATAATTTTTGATTGTTATATTTATCAAGATATCAGATTATTAGTTATTGTTAATCATAGATAAGGAGAGTTTGAACCATGTCGTGTGCCCAATAGGTGCTAGAATTGTGTGTAGTATAGATTGTTGGTGCAGTGTGTATGAATAACCCAATGTCGGTAACTTGCTGTGACACCAACTCATTGTTAGGGTCAATTGATGGAAAAATGATGAGGTTGATAGTCACTACGTTGATCCGTATAGTGCACCGTGGGTGCATTAAAGGCACATTGTGTGTATCAAGGAAGCACGGGCACAGCTCCCTACAGCCTTGTCCACGTGTCCGACATCCGGACACGTGGACACGGCACGGACACAGCACAAATACGTGTTTGATATGTCACGTGGCGTATCATTGATCAATCCGTATCCGATACGCCACGTGGCGTATCGGATGGTTCCGTCGGCAGTCGTATCCATGTCTATAGTGCCCGACGTCCGACGACGTCGGGTGGCCAACGCTGCCGCATGGGCGACGTTGGCCACTGGCAGGGGGCAGGCGTGATTTGAGGGAGAGGCAGGGAGCAGGCACGATTTGAGGGAGAGGCAAGGACGGGCGTGATTTGAGGGGAGAGGAAGGTGCGGTGTGATTTGAGGGGAGAGGCAGGGGCGGGCGTGATTTGTGTGGAGATGTGGCATAAAATAAAATATTTTTATAAAATAAAATAAAATATATATATTTTTATATAATATAATTATAAAATATTATCTTATAAAATAAAATAAAATACAATATTTTTATTTTATAAAATAAATAATATATATTTATTTTATATAATAAAATATTTTAATTTAATTTATTTTATTTTATAAGATACCTAATATTTATAAAAAAAAATAATTTTTATTTTTAATTTTATTTTTTTCATCATGCCGTATCCGTATCCTAGTTTTTTAAAATTTGTCGTGTCCCCGTATCATGCCGTGTCGTATCCCCGTGTTCGTGTCTGTGCTTCTTATGTATGTATGGTAGGAGATACACTATAGTCTATGAACCCTAACCGTAGTGATCGTGCATCGTGGGTGCAGTGACTGTTCACCATGGATGCAATGATGGTGCATTGTGTGTGTGGAAGGAGGTATAACGCAACGTGTGAACCCTAGGCGTAATGATTGTGCATCACGAGTGCAAAATAGGTGCAATGACTGTGCACCATGGTCTACGGGTGCAATGTGCGTATCATATAGGTGCACAATGATTTGGTGTCTTTATTTATTTATTCTGTGGTATATCGAATTAACAATTACTCAATGGAGATTCGAATACAAGAATTATTCTCAATAGGCTACAAGAGGTTATACATGGTTCTTTAGTCGAGGGATAATAGACTACTGCCTAGAGATGAGTTGAATGAGATATGACTATAAATTTATTCTTATATTTTAATTGTCATATGACAATCTATTGAGTTAGAGTTTGTTTTTTTATTTTGTATGATATATAAGATGTTATATATACCTACAATCCAATCCAATAAAATCACGACAGAATAAAATCACAGCACACACAAATCACAATAGAAAAACATAATATAACGTGGTTCATTAGTCGTTCAACACGACTAGCCACATCCACATAGAAAATGCGTATGTGTTTACAGATTATAACTATATAATATTTTTACAAATTTTGCGCAGAAGACCTTCGCGATAAAAATCACGCAGAGATGAGAAAGAGATGAACAGTTCCACACCCCGAAAAATAGCCACCCAAAAACATAAAATAAAAATAATTTATTTTAATATAATTTCTCGGTTTAATTAACCGGAGCGGGTCGGATTACTCGGACGGATCAGATTTTGCTCCAAAAATTCTTCGGTCCGCTGATCGGACAGCGTGACCTCCGTTATTGTGATATTGCTATATTCTCCCGACCTCTTAATATTTTCTTTCCTGCACTTACATGAAAATATTAAAACAGAAATATTTTAGTTATAGAAAACAGATAATCAAAATATACTATATACAATAAGAGAGATATCTCATTCAACATGTATTAGTGGTCGATAGGGGTATCAATCATAGCTAAATAATTCATAAAATTTTCTAATTTACATCATCTTTCATATATGATTATGTTCTCCTTTGATTTAGGAGTCTTTTTTTTGCACACATTTCATGAGGATGAGTCGCATCATAGAGAGTTATTTGGAGCTATTTTTAGAGAGGAGATCAAGAGCACTATAAATAGTTGAACCGGACTTGTCAACTATATGATCCATTCATTTTGGTAAATAATATATCTAGATAATTTAATTTTGACTTTATTTTTTTTGTATTGATATTTATTTACATGATCGAAAGATTTATTGAAAAGTTTCAAGAGCACGATATGATTTAGAATCATGCATTGAATGGCGATGGCAATGTGCTATCATTATTGGAGTCAGATCTTTTAAATTAAAAAAAAATTTATTCATAGTAATCTAATTGATGCTGATCCAACATGGCCCGGCCCTGACAATTGGTGCATTGGGCCAAAGGGTCATACCGGGCCAAGGTTTTCTGAAGTCGTGCTGGCACATCATGACCCATATGGATCAATCGTGCCATGTTAGGCCAGATATAGTAGCCCACATGGGTCACTATATTTGGACCATGCTGGTCTTGCATGATCTTTTTGATATAGAGGTGTCAAAAGGGTATGCCCGGCATGGCCCGGCCTAGTTTCAGGCCGCCCAACCGGGCTATCGTGCCGGGCTAGGCACGACATGGAACAGTAACCATGTCTGGCATGAACCCGCTGCCAAAAACTGCCGGGTTCAGCCCGGTTCGAGTCGAACAAAACCCTAATTTTTTTAGAAAATTAGGGTTTCTGCAGTGCACCATCGCTCGTCTTTGTCCTTTTGGGGCTCGGCTAGCCTCGCCTTTCGGGCATCGGCTCATATTGACTACGTTCGGTGCGTGGTCACGTGCCGTGCCCATGTGCCAGCACGGCACGGCACTGTGGAGTGTGGGCTGGCCCGGCCCATTTGACACCTCTATTTTGATATCTCTACTTTTAAACATGTGTAAGGAAGAACTTATTTAATATGATATGCTCAAATAAATGAGGATCCAGTAGAAATGAAATTCGAGGGGGGCTAATATATTTTATCATATTTATTGATGATTTTTTATGTTTTATTTGATTGGTTCTTTTTTTTATTTTAGATCATAATATTTTATATATTTCTTAGTCATTTCATCAACAAACAAAAATAAAATATTTTAATAAAATTAGTAAAAAAAATTTAGAGTGCCAATGCATTATGACATATGGCATATAATCTCAATACTTTCTATTTTGCGTGATTTTTTTTTTTTTTTTTTTTGCGGGCAGAGGTATTTTGCCAGCAGTAGATCTCATGAGCAACAATCTCTTGGTCGGGGTAAATTTCCCATGCCTCCTCCCACTTACATTATCATCTACAATTCGGGTGGTGACCCCACAGTGACTACTTGCAGATATTCTATTTTGTTGGATTTGGATGCTTCTGTGTCGAGTCTCTCATCAGCATCTGGGTTATCCAGGTTTAAAATTCTTCTTCTTCTTTTCTGTTTCTTAGGAACACCTCGACCGTGCATGCTTACGTTATCGTCTGCATCTGCAGCAAGTGTACATGTATTTCAGAGGAAGTGGAAAAGCTGCTGAGATGAAGCAGGAAGCTGCAGCTCGCACCATGATGGCTGCGTTGTGATCTTGAAACTCGAACAGAATCATACTCTCAGAAATAAAATTTGTAGGTTACAATCCCACACAGAGTGCTGCTGCTGCTGCTGCTGCTGCTGCTCTGTATTTAAATGTCATATTTACTGAGCTAACTGCTTGTTTGGCTTCGATCAAACTTCTAGCAGGCTTTTTTTTTTCAATTCTTTGTCTTCCATTATTAGTTTTCTCGTCTGTTCTGCGTCATCCCGCGTACCAGTTGCTTTGTAACTTAGATGAATGTCAGGTTTGAACTGCATTGTCTTCTTCGTGATGTGTTCTGCAGCAATGGAGTCTGTGCTACCTGCACGAGCACCTAAGAGAACAGCCCATGGAGATGAACGGCCTGAACACTCTGCAGAGTCTGTGCTACTTGCTTCTTCTGCTAAACCAGCATGGCGCAGATCAACCATGGAGTTGTAGTGCGTGCGTGCAGGCGTGATTCCGTGTTCTTTGGTCTTGGAGGTGAAGTATATCTTCTTCACGGACCCACCACGCAGGCAAAAAGCGCCACCTGGTTAAATAGTTTGATTGATTCTTCTGCTCTTCCATGGTATTAGATTTCTCATGGGCATTTTGACGAACAGTTTGTGTGCATGCGCCTCCCCTTCGCTTGTCTAATAGCCGACAGACTCGAAGTCTCCGTTCTGACAGTTTCCCCCAAGCAATGCTGTGCAGGAAACCGCGTTTTTACCACGCTCGTGCTTAATCAAGCTCGCACGAGCTACTTTTCTTAGATCAGGAGCGCCGGCCGACAATTCGTCAGGCGCAACACAAGCAGTTAGTTATATCCTTAATGCGCACTCATCGGGCAGCCGACAAATCGTCCCGTGCTTGTCGGTCAAAGCAGTGGAAACGACAATTGTTCAACCGACGTGACGGATTTCGCGACGGCGGATAGAGAAGAGAGATAGAGAGAGGAGACAGAGATTGAGAGAGAGAGAGAGAGAGAGAGAGGGAGAGAGAGAGATAGAGATAGAGAGGGAGAAAGAGATTAGCAGATATAGAGTTTTTAGTATGCAATTTGGAAAAGAGCTTGTCGTATTTCAATGGGGAATAGAGCGGGAGGAGAGAGAGAGACAGAGGAAGAGCAAATGAGCGAGAGCGAGAGAGCCCGAGGAAGAGCAAATGAGCGCTAGCGAGAGAGCGCAAGAGGAAGAGCAAATTAGGGAGGGAGAGAGAGGAAGAGCAAATTGGGGAGGGAGAGAGAGGAAGAGCAAATTGGGGAGGGAGAGAGAGGAAGAGCAAATTGGGGAGGGAGAGAGAGGAAGAGCAAATTGGGGAGGGAGAGAGAGGAAGAGCAAATTGGGGAGGGAGAGAGAGGAAGAGCAAATTGGGGAGGGAGAGAGAGGAAGAGCAAATTGGGGAGGGAGAGAGAGAAAGAGCAAATTGGGGAGGGGAGAGAGAGAGAGTAAGAGCAAATTGGGGAGGGAGAGAAAGGAAGAGCAAATTGGGGAGGGAGAGAAAGGAAGAGCAAATTGGGGAGAGAGAGAGAGAGAGAGAGGGAGGAAGAGCAAATCGGGGAGAGAGAGAGAGATAGGGAGGGAGCAAATGAGAGAGAGAGAGAGAGATAGGGAGGGAGCAAATGAGAGAGAGAGAGAGATAGGAAGATCAAATGAGAGAGAGATAGGAATAGCAAATGAGAGAGAGAGAGAGAGATAGGAATAGCAAATGAGAGAGAGAGAGAGAGAGAGAGGAAGAGCCAATGAGACAGGTAGAGGGAGATTTCATTTTGAGTAAATAAAAAAAAAATTGAAAAATTAAAATGTGTGATTATCACATGGATAAAGGGTATTTTCAAAATGTCTCATTATTATCTAGACATGGACAAAATTGATAATTATTACTAAATGTTTTTTTTTTGTTTTGGGAAAATAAACAAGTCAAAACAAAATTATATATATTTTAAAATTGAGTCCAAAATTTGGCCATCTAGATTCTAGACACGGACGAGCGCGGCAAAACTCTGGTCAGTTGTTGCTTTTGTATGCTTTTGTATGCTTTTGTATGCTTTTGTATGCCACTGCATACCTCTGCCGCATTGCTCGTTCACATGCCCTACCGCTGCAATTGATGACAATTGTTGGATTCGTCTTTCATGGATTCATTTCTTGATTTCCACTCGATGAAGAGCTTTTTTTACGACCCTGGCGCCGAGAGTAGCCAGACTGAAGTTGAAGAATGGGAGCAACAGAAGCCAAGGTTTAGGTGATGAGATTGAGATGAGACGATTAGCCCTGTTATCACGTCGACTCGTTACGCATCTGATCAAGAGCAGAATGCTGGAGGCATTGCAGTGTTCGATTCTGCTATCACCGGTGTTATGATGACGATCTAGGGTTTACGGAAAGAAACCGAGAGTTATTCTGATCTGATTGCTGGTGCCGATTCGATTATCGGCGATGGGCCCCTCGTAAATAGCAGAGCGACGAAGGAAGAAGACGATGGCAGCGTATGTGCCCTTTGTCTGGTGTTTCCGAGGAGCATTTTATGATGGTGCGAACAAGGAGGAGGACGGTGGGGCCGAAGCTGATGAGATCGAGGAGGGAGAGCTGTGTGATTGTGGAACGGAAAATCACAAATGGTGGCAGCGAGGTTGAAGACGATGATGCAGCTGCTACAAAGGGACTGCCATGCTCTGTCTAAGAATGAGATCAAGGTAAGTTTCTACATACTTGGCATTCAATTATCCTTCCAATTGTTTGGCGTTTTTGCTTCTGAATTGGGCTGTAATATTGTTATTAGTCCACGCATACTACCATGTTATTAGCTATTCACACTTACTAGTTGTAACAAATGGTAACAATATGATATGCTCAACACTATAGAGTCTAACACAATAGATTTATTTGTTATAAAATAAAACTAAACCGGTAATAATTTGAAAGATAGAAAATTCAAAAATAAAACAATAAATTACATCATAAAATAAAATACATTCAGAATAAAATGATAAATTGGAATATATGGGAATGAGTATCAGAGAAATAGGAAAAGTACTTTATATAGGAAAAAATTTGAAAATATCCAAATAGATTTCTAATGTAGGAAAGGTAATTTTCACCCGCCCTAGAGGTGTCAAACGGGCCGGCCCAGCACGGCACGGCACGGTTTTTTAAATTCGGGCACGGCACGGCCCGTGGGCACGGCAAGGCCGTGCCGTGCCGGCCCGCTCGGGCACGGGCGCCCGGCAAGGCAGGGCAGGCGGGGCGGGCGGGTCGGGTCTGTTTGGACCCGACCCGCGGTCTTTTTACCGGGGGGGGGCCCGGTTGGGTCACGAGTCGCGACTCAGGACGCAGGCACGCGGGCCGGAGTGCCGTGCCGGGCACGGCCCGGCACGTGGTTTGTTCGCCCGGGCCCGGCACGGGCCCGGGCACGTTTTTTTATCGTACCGGGCCGGCCCAGGCACGGCCGAACCGTGCCGTGCCTCGTGCTGGGCCGGGCCGGGCCGGCCCGTTTGACACCTTTAACCCGCCCCCATTAAAAATAACATTATTAGACATTTTTTTTTATTTTTAGAAGTGAAACTCTCTAGATTTTGAGTTTTGTTCGAAAATAACCTGTTTGAAATAAAAAATAACATGTGTTTCAAAAATATACCCAAACTAGTACGTCTGGAAACAGCATGACAATGGTTGTCATTGTGAACGGCGGTCATTGCCATGCTGTTGAATTTTAAAAATCAAAGGTCGGCGTCGTGAATAACGGCTATTAAAACATTGTAGAGTTCCCATTATGCCCCTCGCCACTCTACTCTCGCCCGTCCCCCTTGCCCGTCTTCCCTCGCCTCTCGCCCATCTCTTCCCACACCTCTCGCCCCTCCTGTCTCCAGGAGCTCCTTCGTGGAGCTCACGTAGCTTGACAGAACTCCATGAGCTCAGATATGTAGCTCGTGGAGCTCCATGGTCGAGCTCACTGGAGCTCCAGTGAGTTCCTTCGTGAAGATGTGCGGGGGGAGAGGCTTGGGGGGTGGCGAGGGTGAGGGCCAGGGGCAAGGGGTGAGGACAAGTGCCAGGGGAGAGGGGATAGGGTATTTTAGGAATTACGTATTCAAGTACCCTTATTTTTAATTCTTTCATATTTTTATGATTTTTTTCATTATTATCCAAAATTTAGTTTCTAATTGTTAAAAATTTTTGGGAATCACCCAAAACATAATTCCCCCAAAAATTAGGGTTGGTGCCACAAAAAATGTGAGGGTAGATATACAGACGAATGAGTTTGTGTGTGTGTGCGTATTTATTTATATTTATATAAAGGAAAGCAGCAGATAGCTGCTTGCACATATTCCAAGATTTAAGAGAGAAACGAATGAGTTTTCCGTTATGGTTCTCTTTGTTCGACTTGTAAATCTGTACGAGATATGAACAACGGCAACACGTGGGTCAATCCGAAGAAGAAGTAAGAAGTATAAGAAATGTCATATAAGCACGAAGAGGTGATGTATAGATATGCCTTATATTTTTATAACTTTTTTTTTCCACGTGCGTATTCATTTTTAATTATACACACACGTCGAGTCAATGGCAAGCAAATTAAGTTTATTTTGAACTTACGGCATGACCGTGAGGGCTAACCATTGGCCACGATTCTTGGAAGACGGCTAACCATCGGTCCGTGAAAATTGCTACACGACGACGAAGAAGCTAGCTGATTAGCCTACGAAGAAGTCCTCGCCAACATTAAAAACAGAAAAACCTATCGGGGTGGGGGAAAAAATGGTGGAAAGAAGGAAGAGGAAGCATGGATCAGTGAAAATTGCACTGGTGGAGCAGAGGGTGAGAGTAATCGACGTATCTCTGCCAAATAGGCTTGTACTTGTCGATGGCAATCTTCAGCCATGGCTTGGAGTTCCCGTTGAAGTGAAGCACGGCCGCCTTCTGTATCAAGTGCGGATCAATGGTGGCGTAGCCCAGTCCCAACACGTGCCACGAAGGATCCAAAGGCTCCGTCAGCCCGTAGAAGGTCAGGAGTCCGGGCGGGAGCGTGCCGAGCTTCCACAGAGTTCGGTTCGTGTTCTTCTCCTGCCAGTAATGGTAGATCTGAGTCACGTTTCTCTTCCTCCACTGCACCAAATCGAACACGTTCATGCCGAAGGCCCAGCCGCATGCATCGGGGTCGTAATGCTCCCGTATCAGCGGATGGCTGTAGTTCAGGTACTTGTGATACCTGTGAAACGTTTCCATGCAGGTTTCCACGGCGCCGTTCACGTTGCCGTTCAAGTTGAGCGAGAAGAGCGGGGAGAGATCCTTCTGCACCACAACGTCGTCGTCGAGGAACACGACTTTCTTCAGCATCGGAAACACGTCGGGGATGTAGAACCGGAGGTGGTTGAGCACGGAGAGATACTTGGGGTTTCGATACTTGACCGGAGTCCGGCCATGCGCGTCGTGGCCAGAAAAGTAATAGCTCTGAGTTTCGGAGTCCTGGAGCTGCTTCAGAACCGGGACGCGGGACGCATTCAGCCATTCAAAATCTCCGCTGTTGATCACCTCGACGGAAACTCCCCGGAAATCGTTCATGGAGAACCAAGCATCCATTGCGCGGAAATTCGCTCCGTTCGTCACGACGTGAAAAACGATTAGGTTTTGGTTTCTGGAATTGACGGCGGAGGAATTGACGACAACGGAGGCGGCGAGGATGTTGTCGGTGAAGACGCAGAAGTGGTGAAGGGAATTGTCTGTGAATCTCGCGCCCCTCGGCGGCCGACTGTCAGTTTTCGATCGCAGGCCCGAGTTCTCGAACCAGATGGCGGTCAGGCGAACGGCGAGGCAGCAGAGTCCTTTCGGCACCTCCTCCGCAGCAATCTGGCCGAATTTGGTTGTCTTCTCGCTCAACGAACTCCTCTGTTCTTCGAGAGACTGGATCTTAGCTTTCAGCCTCATGATCATCGTGGCGCTGTCGTAATGAAGAAGACGCGCTTGGTGGAGCAGGACGGCCATGTCTCTGATCGCTGCTTCCTCTTCTCCGGTAGCCATCGGAAGAGTTCGCCTCGCAGCCGCGCTCGAGAGCAGGACCTGTGCGCTGCGAATCTGGGCGCTCAGCTCCCAGGCAAACTGCAGGTTGCTGCTTTCTTTCGCGATGACGACGAAAGACTTGGCAAGTGATATTTGCTCCCTGAGTTGCCTGGTGACTGAACTGGAGCTCGACATTTCCTCGCTTACGTTTACTGCTCCCATGGCTTTCTTTCGCATGTAAGAGTTCTGTGCCCAGAGAGCGGGAGAGACAGAGAAACAGCATCAGTCAACCTCCCATACATATATGTATACATTATCATCATCAATCCGACATTTTTTTCATGAAATCAACAATTAAGACGAGGGCCATGAGAAATCACAGCCATCCATATTGGTGAAAGTTGTGGAAGACGACGCCATTGCCATGTTTCCCATGGTAGACCATGGCCATTGGAGCAAGTTTAAGCAGCATGAACACGATAGAAGGAAGATGAAGATCTGCCCTAATGAAAGTTATCATGATTATCAAAAAAATAAAAAAAAATTGAGAGATGAGATAGCGTAGATGGTGTGCCCTAATGAAAGTTATCAATTTAATGCATTTCGACTGTTAGATTATGTTTATTCTTTATTCTTTTTTTTATTTTTAATTTCTTCTCTCTTTAATTAACATTATATTTATATTAATTTAACATATTATATTTCATGATCATGTTCTCTGGAAGAGCATGATTTATCGTGCTCACGTGTATGTGGAGAGGCTCGATCATGCTAGCTGCAGGGTTCAAACATGCCGGGTGGGCCGGGCCCATTCCTAAGCCCGGCCTGTTTCAGGGTTGCCTGGCCCGGCACTGCAAGTTAGTGTAGCGTGTCAGGGCCCGTGTCAGGGGCACCCTCGGCACAAAACATGCATTGCCGTGCAGAGGGTATTCGGTTCGCATGTCATGCCAGGCACATCACTGGTGCCTAGCACGTGTGCACGGCACGGGTGACCACTGACCACAATAAAACAAAATGACCAGCCCAGGCCCAATTTTCACAGTTGGGATATCCCACTTGCCACGTCAAAAATTATGAGTAATAGTAAAGTATAGATATGATTAGGGTTCACTCATTTCATATTTGATAATCATTTTATTATTTATTTTATTATCACATATTTTATTTTAATATCTAAACACAATTTCATTTATTTTTTTAACTCTAAAAATATCATGCCCTATATGCCTAAAAAACTAAACAATATACAACTTCAATAGTACGGACACAATTTGATATAATTAAATTAAAAAAATTTTGGTTAGATTTTGAGAATTCAAATTTAATTCATATTATACCAACTTGCTTCTAATCTACTTATCATTAAATTCATAGATCAACTAGTAAATTTGACATAATAAAATAATTTAAATTAAAAATATACTTAATAATTAACAAAATTAAAAAAACAAAGAGAGCAAACTCCATAATTCTAAACAATTGGACTAGTCACGGTTACTTTGTATTTGCATGTGTTATCACTCATTATATTAATTCTAAGTAAAAACTAAATAAAAAAATTTTAAATTTATGTAAAATTATTTATCTTCATAATGATCTCACTATATATGAGTACGTCAAAGATGTTTATGCAATATAAAATCCAAAATAAAATTTTTAGCATTCCAATTAAAAATACTTTTAAATAATTGTAGAGGGGTGTTAAATGGGCTGGGCATGGTAAAGCCCGAGGCCCAACCCGATTCAATGATGGCTGGCCTGACACTGTCTAGAACCAATTAACTCAATGATAGGGTTTGTACTATGCTAGGTCGGCATGAATCATGCCTCACGTCAGGCTAGGCACGATCCATGTTCCTGGCTAGGTGGCACGGAAAATAGGCCTGGGTGACCACCAAACAAAGGTCCCTTAGGGTGGAACATGTAGACCCCAACCCCATGTCAGAGACGGGGCGGGGTCAAGAATTAGACCACCCCATCATGGGGCAATCTAATTATTTTAAGAATTTTACCACACGGCATAATGTAATTGGCCAATGAGAATCTTTTGTAGCAAGCGAAAGAATCACATTCTCGTCAGTCGGCACAATCATGCCGCCATGTCATGACATGCTTGGCTGGTAGACCAAACCATGTCATACTGGGCCGATGTACCGAGACACCATTTCTTGCCTGGCATGTCCAATTTGACACCTCTATGATATCATGATTAATATATTTGAGAAAACCAATAAATATAAATCCTTAGGTTATATTTTTAGCATTATATATATGTATCACACAATTAATTTAATAATTCATGCGAGAATAATATTAGAATTATACATTCGACGGCAAGCCTAAAAAAGAAAAAATTTTAAATAAATATCAGATAATATTAGTACTATACTTATCGCTTTTTAAAATCATATGTTGACTACTAACACATGATATCGAACTACGTCAGTGGTAAAAATAATAAAATTATTATTAATAATTGAGATTAAGAGAAATTTTATTTTAAAGATTCTTAAAGCTTATTTTTTTATAGAAAAAATATATAATTATCTATGTGCACTCTCACCACTTGCATTGTGCCAAAATATACATGTAATATTAGTAATGTATTTATCAAATATGGAAGATATAAAAATTTAATTTCATGATCAAATGAAATAAAAAATAAGTATTTTAATTGGATGCATATATGAATTATAGAATTAAAATAAAAAAAAAAGTAGAATACATTAAAATAAATATCCACGTGCATAAATAAAACAAAAAAAAAATAGAAGGTGAGATTCATAAATAATTAAATGTATTTAAAAATTACAAAACTAAAAATAAGAATTTTTGGTAAATCTCCATGCATTAGCATGAACACTATACTAACAATTGATAATTTTTTTATTCAATTCGATTAAAATAAATAACAAAGTGATTCGTTGAATAAGAACTAGTTATCTTGATACTTAAGAACTAATTATCGTTCCATCATATTAAATGAAGCTATTAAAAATTTAGATATAATAAATTAATAAAAATTATACGAATTTAATTATTAAATATTATCTAAGTTCGCACATGAGCTACTAACCTATCTAACATCCAATATGATATCAAAATACACTTTTTATAGTTGTGAATATTATTTTACAAGAGAGATCTCTCATGTAATTATTGTTGAATATCAAAATATAGTTTTCTAATTTCTTATTATTTATAATATTACGATAAAATCAAAACAACAAAATGATTATATATTATTTTATTTAATTGTGATTATTATAAACTTTTATTTATAGTGCGGTTTAGTTTAGTTTTGAAAATTAATATTTTAAAAATTAAAATTTTATTTTAGAGATAAATTATCTGACAAAGTCAATACCCATGGCCCCATGTATGATGCATAGTGGCCACTGACAATGAGTGGGCAATAGGCACTAGTTAACAAGCTAGCCTAGGCCATGGCCAATCATTTCTAGCAACAGTGGCCACAACCGACAAGCCATTGGCCACTAGGCAAGGGAAACCAGCTTGCTGGCCTGTGCAAAATGCCAGGCTGCCTGCTGCCAAGCCCAAGCACCAATAGCTACGATTAGGATGGACCCAAGCCTAATTGGCACAGGCCAACAAGGGACCAAGCAGAACTAAGGGGACAAGAGGAGTGACCAATCCAAGCAAGCATGACCCAGATAGACCGAACAAACCTAGCTAAGAAAGGTTAGCCTTCAGGTCATATAGAGCCTACCTAACCATTTCATGTCCAAAACAACACTACATGGCACAATAGCAAGAGTGGGAGACCAAATTTAATCTTGTCACATAGCTCACATCTTTTTTGAGGTGTCTAGTAAACCTAACACAGTTTAACTATGAAAAAAAAATAAAAAAAAAAAATAAAAAAAAATCCCTACAATATTTTATTATTCCACACTATTTATTTTAAAATGTTAAATAATTAAAAAATAAAAGAGAAAAAAAAATTAGGAATATTTGTGGTGATATATCTTATCTATATAAATGGAAACTAAGTATACTTCAAAAAAAAAATCATTATTTCTTGAAGGCATCCTGCCTAAGAGTAAGTGAGGCGCTCAATCGCACCTGGAGGAGTCAAATGGGATGGGAGGTCCAGCCCATCTCCTAGAAAGGCATGGCCTAGGGCCAAGACATACCCAATGATGTTATCCACATGCCATGGGCGACATGGACCAATGCCCACGCATGGCTCGAGCTAGGAGCAGGACTTTTTTAGCCGTGCATCATTCGAGCCACGCCAACCAGACCCCAATACCACCCAACATGGCTCGTTGGACCACATGAAGACTGTTGGGTCCACCTCTCCTTTTTTTGGCGAGCCAGGTCATGTCAGAGCTAGCTTGATGCGCCATTGGCACACCACCAGGCGCACCATTCAAGCTGTGATATCACCCACCATAGCCATATTTGGGATCAATAAGAAACCAACAGACAGGCCCCCATGGCCCTTACTTAGGGTTTCCCTTACTCAAACTAGCACAGCACATACAAAGGTTCCTTGTTGATGAGATCCTAAACCTAAACAGGCAGTGTTAGTAATAGCTCCCTAATTCCAAAAGAAATAGAGACATTTCAGTCAGCTATAGCTTGTCCCTATTGATTGATCACTGAGAATTGCTGATCAGCAAAGTAGCACTCGATTAATCAACCCACTCTAGCATTGCACAGTGTCGTTATCTTAGGCTAGGAGAAACCAAAATGGAAACTCGGACAAGCACTGCCATTCTCACAAACCCTAATAAAGAAGCGGTCGACCACCATTGTCGAGGCGGACGAAAAAGACAATAAAATATAATCAGATTACCTTGTGAAAAAAGTGGCTTGGTTCAACACGATTCTCTCTGCTTAGCACGACGATAAGGATAAACAGAAGCGCGGCTGTTCCGCACGTAATCCACCACCCCATGCTCTTCATCTGTCTCCTCACCCGCTTCTTAATGTCGACCTGTCTCTTCCTCGTCGTCGTCGTCGTCGTCATCATCTGCCGCAGACCTGCAAGATACCTCATTTTCGAGAGCACCACCAAAACTGTCCATTCTTCGATGCCACGCTTTTCCTGCTCTTCATTCTTAAACCTTCAGATCCACTCCGAAACGTGAGCTCCCATTTGTTTTTGTCGGAAACCCAATTCGCTTCGCTAGTTCGAGTTCGACTTCAAAAAGATCCTTCCTTCCGCTGTGCAATTTTTACTCCTCGGGAATTGTTTGCGATAAAACTTAAGTTCCTGTTCGACGAAGCTGTTCCTGCCACACGCACAGACACGCTCATATTTAAAAAAAAAAAAAAAAGATAAAACTATTCTCTCTGAATCGCAAAGATTAGATTGTTGGCGATGAGTTAGATTTTTTAATTACTACGGTAGGGTAGAGGCATTTCTAATTTTGTTCATTTTTTTAATTGCAAAATGATGTCCATCCAATTAGTGGTGTCAGCCTGGCCGGACCGGCCCGGACCAGCATGAGGCAAGGCAGGATTCGGCTGTACATAAGATGGCCTGCACGGGAATTTCCCGTGCCCGTGTCCGAGCCATGCATGTCAATGGAACCAGCTGTGTTGTGCCGTGCTTGTCCACGGAACCAACCATGCTGTGTCATGCCAACGCCAACCGGGCCTCATGTCATGTCTGGCCTGGGACAGTACCGAGGCCCATTGGCACGGTACCTTGGCACGAGTCGAGAAACCGCCCCGGCAACAAAAGCTGAGCCATAAGGGTGAGGCTCGCCGAGCCCCGGAAGGAAAGAAGAATGACGGCACCGCAACAATGCACCGCGAAACGATAAAACCTTAATTTTTTTTTTAAATTAGTGGTTTGGCCCGGCCAGGCCGAGCCCGGTGGATTCGTGCTGCCTATGCAAGGCTAACCTCCACAAAACCATGCCTTGCCGGGCACGGAAGCACAATCGAGCCTGCTAAGAACGAGACGGGCGAGCCCGACACAGCCCAATTGACACCTCTACATCCAATAGAATTTTGTAAGGAAATAATACATATAAAATAGAGTATTATATAGAAATCGTGCATATAAAATAGAGTATTGTACGGAAATAATGCATATAAAATAAAAAATCCAAAATGTAAGTCGGGTTTCAAAAAAATACCCAAAATAGTACGTCTGGAAACACCATGAGAATAACCGTAGTTATGAACGGCAACCATTGCCATGCTGTTGATTTTTTAAAATCATAGTCCGAAATTGTAAATGCCGGCAATTAAAAATACTTTGGCAATGGCTCGCCCCTCGCCCGTCTAGCCCCGAGCTCCACTTTGAGCTCGCTGGAGCTCGACAGAGCTCTTCGAGCTCCACGACGAGCTCGATGGAGCTCCACAAAGGAGCTCCTGGAGAAGGGCCGGGGGAGAGAGGTGGGAAAGAGAGGGGCGAGAGGTAAACCGGGCTCGGCAATTTTTAAACCGTGCCCGGCCCGGCACGGTAGCACGAACGTGCCCTAAGAAAACAGGCCGGGCCGTGCTGGGCCGGCCCGTTTGACACCTCTAGCCACGACTCATAGGCGAGACCGACCATCAAAAAGTAAATCATTAGAAAATTATAATTATTGGGATAAGAATAAATCAACATTCTACATTTAATAATCTTTTTAGATGTGACGTTAAAAAAAAAAAAAAAAAAAAAGAGGGGGCCATAACGAACACTAGCTGCTACATTTTTTTTAAAAAAAAACAAACAAATAGGCTTTTGCGGGTAAAATGGAATCAGGAATATTTGGGTTACCAGGAAATGCAGCAGCGCCTAGAATGAGAAGAGGCCAGGGCACTCCTTATGCAGTGCAGCAGCAGGAGAACAAACGCCAGCCCAACTCCTGCCCAGCAGTAGAAGCCGAGCGTGCCGGCGCAGTCTCCAAGTCCAAGAGCATGCCCATCATGAGATGGAAGCGGAAGAAACGAGGCCAGTCCTTGTTCTTCACAATCCCGAAGTAGGCAGAGTAGCAGCAGACCATGGAGAACCACGCAGGCCTGATATCATAATGATCATAATAATAATAATCATAATAATAATCACATAAATTGACATAACAATATATCTATCTCTACCAATTTATGATAATATATGTGTGTGTTTGTGTCACTATGTTTTCATATATTCATCTTTATATATATATATATATATATATGACATAATCATCTTATAAATATCATATCTTAATCATATCTTAATCTAACAATTAGAATTATCAGATAAATAATTTAATAATTATCTTATAATATTTCTATTTTAACCAAATAAATATTAGAAGGATCATCCATCCATCAAAACGGGCCTGATATCCAAACTTTGGATATCTGTCTCTATCAAAGCACTTAAGGAGTGGGCACTCGAGCATGTTGGCATGGCACGGCATCATGAGAGGTTAGCCCAACACGATGGACCTCCTTCCTCAAACGGGCATGCCGGGTCGGACCGGATCATGCCGGGTCAAGCTAGCATGGGCACTGCATTGAACCGGATTGGCAAGGCTAGCCAGCACAGCAACCGGCCAGTCTAGTCCAATCAGGCAATCACCAATGACCACTAGTCACTACCGTATTTTCTTCTATCTTTAAAGTAATTTTTTAAATTTTTAAAAATTAAAATATTAAAAATAAATTATAACACGTTATAAATAAAAATAAAAATAAAATTCACAACTAAATAAAAAAAAATACATATATTTTGGGGTTTCAGTTTATGGCAATATCGTAAATAGTAATATATTAATTTTTTTTTTTAAACATGATGCAGCACGACATCGAATTTTATCATAAATAATAATCTTAATATTTTATCATAAATAAAAAAATAAATCATCACGACTAATTATGAAACAAATAATAATCTTAATATCCTCGATATCATATTAGCCATCACTAATTAGCAGCTCTTTTATTTTATCATAAAAACTCATCTTTGAACAATTCAAGGAAAACCTAATTAGCGACTCTTTTATTTTATGATTACAATTATGACATAATTGTAATTAGAATCTTTTATCAGAAATAATATTCACAACTAGGGCATTCACATATCACTCTTCCATTAGCAATGAGCAAGTTTGAATCATCAATCATGGAAGTATAAGTAAAAGGAGGATCAGTAAAATTATCATACTTAGTATCATAATATTTAAATATATTATTTAATTATTCATAAATCTTTTCATATAATTCTTCTGCTTGGTTCATACAAGTGAATAAGTATTTTAATATATTTTTTATCTCTTCCATCTTAATCTTATTATTCATACATTCAGCTAAATAATAAAAAATACATATTAAAGAACCAATATTTTAAATACTTAATTTTTATCTCAACAACTATGACATTAAAATCAAGATGTACTTTATACTTACTAAATAAACTAATAATATAATATATGCACATAAACATAATATAAATTATGAAAATATTTTCACAATACAAGTTGTGAAAATATTCATTGTCTTATAAAAAATCTTCATAAATTTTAAAGATAAATTTTAAAGATAATACATGAATCAGATTTCAAGCCAAAAACATACAAAACCATAGATAGCATGGCTTTCATATCCTAATTAAGAGCAAGTCTGATGATAACACAAGCAATAATTATTTGAGAATAAATTTTTTGACTTTGATCTTTATTAGAGATGTCAATGAGAACACTCAATTCTATAAGATTTTACTTCAAATATCTCGCATGAATTTTTTTCCCAATGTCATACTAAATTAGGATCAAGAATTAATTTGATTTATTTATGTCATGATGATGTGAATGCATAATATTTATATTTATAATAATATTACAGTTTAAATTATTAATATATATATAGATACTACTTAGAACTAAATTTTATTATTTTTATTATATCATAAAATGTATGTATGTTGATCATAATAAAAAATGATCGATGAATCAAGAGACACACTCATAGAGTATAATAAAAAAAATGATAATCCTTTTAATCTTAATATTTGAGATAAAAAATTGAGATTAAGATAAGTTTATTTATTATAAATATAATATTGATAAAATCAAAAGCACAAACATGTTTACGACTAATCCATTATAATTGGTCTGGAAGAACTAACTTTCAAATAATATGAGAGCTAAGTAAAAAATCCAACATAAGATATTCATCATAAAGTGTGAGTCGAGTGTCAGCAATGACTGATAGTGACAAGTATGTCATAAAATATACACAAGTAAAAGTAACTCATATGATGATAATAACCATATGAATCATTTTCTCTTATATGATTTTTTTATGTGAGATTCAAGAAAAAAATATATATTAATTATTAAAAGTATAATGCTTAGGAAGCCAAAAGTACAAACATATTTAATATTATATAATTTAGTATCTTTGAGATATTAGAAATTATAAAATAGAATGCATACTCAAAAAATTATCAAGCATGGTTGATATATTACTTAAAAAAATAAACATGTGGGTGACCCATGAATAAAATAATGTGTGAATTTGATGGTTAACTAATAAGGACAAAATTATAAAATGATCATCCTTGATAATGAAAAATTACAACCACATCATATGTGAAGAGTGTAATAAGGTACTCACATTAATATCTTCATCTAACAAATGAATATAATAATTAATAGTGTTCAGATACTAAAATATCATCATATACAAAAAAGTAAGTCAACCGTATAATCTTGATATCTTTCCAAAATTCAAATTTATCTACCCAACTCAAATAGCAATTAGTTTATTGTTAGTTGGTTAAACTACCTATACAATCTCTGTGAAATTAATATCTAAACTTTCAACTTCTAGCTTTACAACATATATGACTAATATGCTTATGAAATTCTATTTAATACAAAATAATTATCTAATTAACTTTTGAAACTATATCAAAAATAATATAATTTTACATCATAACAAAGTCAAAACAATGTCTTAAAATTTTTTAGTAAATTTTTTATGCTTTCTAATTTTAAAAAAAAAAACTACTTTTATTCTTACTTATAATATTAGATTAATTACGCAACACATATACTTAATGTAAAAAATATTATCTAAGAGCTCGTAACTAATATTTTTGATAGATATATTAATCAAGACATTATTATTTAAAGTACTTTCAAATATAATGCTAATTTTTTTTTTTAAATATCATGTTCATTAAAAATCCTCATGAGACAGTCGTATATGATGAGACTGTTATGAGAATAAAAGATATCAATTAATCCTTAAATAATTTTATTTAATTTCTACTTAAAACAAACATAGTTGGTGATAATATATGTGAATGAAATATCATCTTGATTAATTCATATATCTGATATCATGAAGATCACTCTTAAGTATTTTTAAATTTTATTAATTTATAATTATTTTTCTAATTTTAAATATTATATTATGTCAATCTATTAGTTGATCTAGGAATTCTATAATAATCAGACCAAAAATAAATTTACATAATATTAACTAGTCTATGATTCTTCAAAAATCTAATCAAAAGACTTATACTAATAATAAATTTAACATATTTTCCTTCCAAATTCATTATAGTAAATGAAGTAAATCAATAAACATTAAATTAATCTAACTTCGAAGACTCACCATTAAATTAAATTTATATAGGATCGAATATATCATATTTTTTTAGATATTAATTGATATTCTCTTAAGGGGACCATTACCGCCAATAATTCTACATATATATATATTTTTTACAATAAAAATATCATTTCAATCTTGTTCAACACCCTAAATATTTTTATTTTTAATTATATTAAATTAAATCCACACAACAAAAATTCACATATATTTAAGTGTCTTTAAGCACATTGATAAAAACACGTGAAAAACTTAATTTTAATCTCAAACATTTTGGACATGTTATCATTATTATTTATCTATATCTAATTTATTTTTATAATATTCATTGATCATCATTTTTTAATATATGAGACTAGAATAAAAGTAAGAGAAGAATAGTAATATTTTTTTAATTATTTACTTATTATTATTAATTTATTTATTTATCTAAAAATTATTAAATATAATAAAATAATTTTTTCACCTTCTCCTTATATTCTCATATCTAAACTAACAAAATTAAAATTAAAAATATAAATAAAAAAATATGAACACTAACATGATATTATATAAATAAAAAAGTATGAAATTATAGCAAACACTTTTTTCCCAATATTTTATTTTTTTTTTCTTTTTCTAATATTTTCTTTTTCTAACATATCAAAGTACTCATTAGTTTCTCATTGAAATGCCACAAAATAATCACAACTTTTAATAAATTCATTTAATCTAGCATAAATATTTTAGACAGCTTGCAAAGATTCCTTCATTCAACAAAAAGCAACACTTGTTAGGGACTTTACTATTTAGCTTGTTCAAAATTTATTACTTTGAATTCAAGAATTAAAGGTGAAGAATATAGAATAATTAGAAATTCTGAAGGGAATAAGATTTAACATGCACAATTACAATCCAAAAATAAATAATAATAATAAATAACACAAATTTCTTATGCAGGTTCTTAAAATTATAACAAATAATTTTATTTTAATAGGGACAATATTCCTTAAATAAAAAAAATATATTGAAATAACTTCAATTTGCATAAGAATAGCTTCAATAGTAATATTTAAATCAAAAAATATTAATAAAAAGTAAAAAAACAAAAATAGTACTATAAAAAAAATGATACGCTAATATTTGAAAGTTCACAATACATAGATTATTTGTAGCACTCTCATATGTAACTTGAACTTGGGTCCATCTAAAATTATCTAACAATTTAATAATATTTATGGAGCCTTTTTGAACTAGAGCATTGTCCAAATATGCATGATCAAGCATGTGCATGTCTAATAAGTTCATTAGGTACATACACTTGAATTTGACCTAACTATTATAAAAAATTATTCTTTTAGAAATTAACTTTTGACGATCATCTAGAGGGTATATATATATCTCTTTCTATATGATCTAACGCAATCCTTTGAAAGATTATGCATCAAACAAAGACCTAAATATCTTAGTACAATAATAAAAAAAAGTAAAAGAGAAGAAAAATATATATGTAAAATAATACTTATAAAATCAAGTATTGAATATAACTCATTTATCTCTTCTACAATACAATCAAAATGATGGTCAGCATGATCATCTGCCTTCTCCTAGTATAGACTCTGAATTCATCTCTAGTCTAAGAAGACTGCGTATGACCTCTTCTCCTAGTATAGACTCTGAATCATTTCTCATGGGTAATCAAGTTTCTCAGACTATGATTCATCATGAGCCTGAACTATAGTAGACTCGTAAGTTATTATTCTTATGAGCTCAAGTAAGATTTTCCCTCCTAAAAGAAATTCTTGCTCTCTTCAAAATTAATTTGACATATACTTGTTGATATATATGATGATGATATAAAAGTATTATTATGATGTAAATCAATGAGGTTATATATAACTGACGAATAATTCTTTTACCTATCAACTGAGAAGGAAAAAAATCACATAGCCCCAAATATGCTATAAGATATTTTTCTCAAATAGGAATATTCAAGTAGTTCAACCAAATATTTATTTTTTCTTTCAACCATTATATTCTGTATGAGTGTTCAGATGCAAAAAAAAAATTGATATATATTCTTGTAATTTTTATATTAAATATTAAATTTATTTGACAAATATTATAAGACATTATTATTTTTTATTTTTTAAATATTTTTATAAAAATTAATTTTTTCTTATTTTATGAAATATCTTAAAATAAAAATATTTATTATCTAATACGAAAAAAATATTCATATATACCATAAATAGTCATCCACAGAGGTAATCAAATATACATGAAATTCTATCAAGTTGAGTCTCTACTGAGTACTCAGATATCTGAGTATATCAAATCGAACAAAACTTTACTCACACCAATATTATATTCCAAAATAAGAAACATTAATATATTTTTCTAACTAGTATATCTCACACTCTATGATGTAAATACTCTTAAAAGTAAGATAAAATATTCTCACATTGATCAGTAATAAATAATGAAGCTTAGAATAGACAATTAAATAATCTAGTACTCTAACCACCTATTACAAGATCCTATTGTATGAGAAAAAAATATATATTTCACTATGTTCAATCTTAAAAAAAAAGTATTCATCAAAATCTTTCAATTCTACAAAAAATCATCACAAAAAAAATAATGCCAAAACTAATTTTTCTAAAATAATAACTCACATAAAAAAATTAACAATAAAATAAAGAATTAGCAAAACACCCAAAAAAAATAGAGTTAAAAAAATATTATTATGCTCAAAGGTTTTTCAAGAAATATTAATAACTACCACAATAATTAACAAACAAGAAAAAATTAAAATGAAAAGTGAGTTATTGTTTTAGAGGTTACGATGGGAAAATTCCAAGAGAACAGAGGACTCCTAGAAAAATCAAGCAGGCAACCTATCTAACTTAGCTATCTATCATGCTCTCAGTCTCCTCTCTAAAAACAAAATCTAATAATTATCTGTGGCATAACTCATTCTTATATATTGTGTATTTTAAAACTAAGGTTCTCCTATATATGCCATTGTTGTGTATATTATCCCACTGTGAATAATTTTGGTTTTCAAGCTTAATTACCACTATTTTCACCTCCTCCAATAAATACTCCAAAAAATAAACCTCCACACCAAAAAAATTGATTTGGCGGAAGAAAATTTTGCCTTGGTTAGAACCCTAGAACTTATAATAAGAAAAGTTCTGCCACCATAAAATTCAATTACGCCATTAGAGACTACTCTTTCACACTCGTGACACGGACGACACACTTCCCCAGTCATGTATTCGCTCCAAGATCATCATAAACACTAAATACACACTTTCCCAATCATGCATGCACTCCACAATCATCAAAAACACTAAATACACATTGTCCCAACAAAAATCATGGCACATAGTACTGACACCATGAATTTGAGGCCAATTTCCTTCTTCAGCACCAACATAGTGAGTGTTGATGCCCATAGCACAGTGAATATGTAGTGATAGTAACCAACAACACACAATAAATGAATACCTCTTTTCCCTTTAAAATGCATGAGCATGCACTATAGCATTAGCATGCATGTCCATGTGTATTGTACTGAGATAGTGCACGTATCCTCTCTCTCTCTCTCTCTCTCTTTGAGGTTTGGTACTCTTACAAGCCATATGGTTTATTTTCTCTATAAATAAATATTATTATATTTGATAACATACAAAAAATAAACAAAAAAATAACATAATAAAATCAAACAACAAAGATGTATAAAAGCTAAGCCCTTATATAAAGAAAATACTTGTCAAATTAGGATATTAAATGAATTGATTCATGGTTGCTCCCATTCATAATACAGAAATTAAAAAATAAAATAAAACACAAAATTATAAACCATGACAAAATGAGATGTAGCCTTCCTAAAAATAAAATGTAACTAATTTTCAAGTAATTTATAAATGAATTTATAAAGCTAATTATAGCATAAAAATCTCTTATTTTGTATGAAATTATCAATGTCTCTTTTTAAGGATTTTTAACAATGGAGGTAATTGAAATTGAATTTAATTATTTCACATCAATAATTTTCATCACTTCTTCGATTTTTTTTTTGTCATTTTCATAACTTAGAGATGTATCACAAAAAAAAATATCTAAAAATTATTCGAACACACAAATAAATAAATTGAACACCTTCATAAAAAGACTATAAACCTCAAAAACAAACATAAAAATAATTTCCACTTCATTTTTTTATGATATTTTTCGTCATTAAACTATCCATCTAATTAGATCAATGACATCCAAACTAAAAAGATAGGCTATAATCCTAATTGTATAATATAATTTTACAATGATGACAGTTCAATTCAAGAACATAATAACTACCATTTACCATGTAATGACATAGTATCAACTATTATTTATGTTTTGATATATTTTGATGATGAAAGACTGTCGCCTAATAATTTCTATTAACTCTTCAAAGTGTCACCTCAAATCAGTTGAATGCCATGATAACATTGGTACAAGTCAGGGAAGAAGGAAAAATGTATTCATGAGATAGTTTTTCTGCGTCACTTTTCAATTCAGCCTTTCTATTTTCAATTCCTAAATGCATATCCCTGGTTTTTATGACTAAGTTTATCATCAAAATAACTTATTAAAAAAAAAAACGCATCATCAAAACATAAATAAAAGTTGAACTTCCATCATTATATGGTAGATAATAGTTATCAAGTTCTTGAATTGAACTTATATCATCATAAAAATAACTTATTCAGCCTTTTTAGTTTGTCGAAATTATTAGGGGGTGATTAATAAAAGGCAAATCAAATTATCCCAATTCAACAATATTTCAAAATTAGTTTAGTTGATCATGAGGATTGTATGCAGCAAAAAGGGTTCCAGATAGTGATTATCATCACTTACAGAAAACATGAATAATGTTGAGGGCCAAAACAGATGACTTCATCAGGATGTAGATGTATGAAGATCAATCGAACTGCCATGTTCCAGAAATGAAATAAAATTGAAGAAAATAACGACGATAGTTTTCTTGATGATGTAAAGCAAATCACTTGGGCAATCCAATGTTGAACAATTTTTCGTGAATGATGCTTTCAACGCAAACAACCAGAAGGGGAAGTTTAGCTCTTCTGAACAATGATGCAAGACAACCTAGGTAACGTCGATGATAAACCTTGTTGCAGGTTATGATTGAATGGCATGAATTACCCCGACATATGCAATAAGTGCTGATCGGACGAAAAACGCTGTGTGAAAAATTAATGGAGACGAAGAGTTTGTGGTTACGTCTTCGTCTATCTAGGCATGAATTCATTGATTGGCATGCCATATGGCAGATCATATATCAAATTACGATAGTCAAGCATGGAATCATGGATTAGTACATACAGACAGGGAATGAAGTTGAGGATTACGGAAGCACGCATCCTCGCCTCCAGATTAATTGTTATCTCCGTCAAACTGGCAGTGGCAACCTGAGATGCCCTAAGCCTGGTGCACGAAAAAATTCTCTCCCGAGAGGAACTGTGATGAACAGAGGCGAGCAAGTATTTGGCAAAATTAAGTCTTACGTTATTAGAGCATCTCCTATTGGCTCGCTAAAAACATACTTAAATATTTTTTAATTATTTATTTTATTGAGTGTGGTTGGAAATGCTCTTAAACACTAACTATTAGTTTTTGTATTACTAAAATCATCTCCAACCACACTCAACAAATTAGCTCCTTAAAATATATTTAAATATTAAATTTATTATTTTAGCTAGCACTTTTTCAGAATACACTCCAACCACGCTCTTTATTTTATAAATAACTTCCAATATTTTTTAAAAATTCAAACATGCATATAGAAAGATATAGAGAGAAAAAATGGATAGAGAAAAAATAGAGAGAGAAAAAATAGAGAGAGAAAAAATAGAGATAGAAAATTTAGAGAGCTCAAATGACTATCCACATTTGCAACCAGACTCAACAAAATATCTACTCAAAATATATTTAAATATTAAATTTATTATTTTATCTAGCACTTTTTCAGAATACACTCCAACCACGCTCTTTATTTTATAAATAACTTCCAATATTTTTTAAAAATTCAAACATGCATATAGAAAGATATAGAGAGAAAAAATGGATAGAGAAAAAATAGAGATAAAAAATTTAGAGAGCTCAAATGACTCTCCACATTTGTTGAGTCATTTGAGTAAACTAGGAAATAGAGAATGGAATAGAGTGTTGATTGGAGATGAATTTTTTTGTGTTTGACTAGCTGAAATAGCGAAAAGTGAAAAATATATAGTGGTTTGGAGATGCTCTATGTTCGAGATAATTAAATTTTAGTAAAATCAATTCAAATTTTCTCCAAATAATGTAACACCTCCATGTAATCTTAAAAAAATGTAAACATATATATGTGTGTGTGTGTGTGTGTGTGTGAATATATGCAACATAAATATACACATAACATTATCTAAAATGTCATATTTGAATATACAAAACACTGTGACATTATATATTATAAAAAATAAACTTTATAAATCATATAAAAAGGCTATATTTGTGCTTTCGACTTTATGAGCATCATACTCATGATAATTAATATATGTATTCTAATAAATCTCACATATAAAAATCATACAAGAAGGAATAACTTACAAAGTTGTGACAACCTTTCCCAATTATGTGTATCCCATGACATACCCGTCAATGTCCCCCATAATTAACACGACTAACAAACCATGGTGAAACTTCTAGGTTATACATTTTATTTAACCCTCGCACTACTCGAATGTTAGTTATTCTAGATAGCACACAGTGAATTAGTCTTGGTTATATTTGTGCTTTTAGCTTTGTAAGTATGATACTCATAAAAACTAAACTAAGCTCAGCTTATGGTCTTCATACATCAGTTTTTTCTCATGCATTAAGATTAGAAGGACTATGATTTCCTTCTTATCATCTATTTTAGTACGTCTCATGACTTACTTATCACTATCCACCATAATCGATATGCATAAACATATATATCCATGAAAATCCAAAATTTTAGTTCTAATTTGCATAAATATCCATCAATATCCAAATAACAGTATAAACACAAATATGAATTCATATAATTATTACTTAATTGTAGCATAAATATATTGATCTATCATAGAACTCAATTTAGTAGGAAGATACAAATAGAGGTGTCAAATGGGCCGTGACGGGCCGGCCCGACCCATTTTTTTAGGGCACGATCGTGCTTCCGTGCCGGGCTGGGCACGGCACGGTTTAAAAAAACCGGGCCCGGCACGGCCCGCAGGCACGGGGGCCGTGCCGTGCCCTTCCTGGCCTGCTCAGGCTTGCTTGTCCGAGCGGTTCTGGATACGGGGGACCGCGGGTCGGGTCGAATCAGACCCGACCCTCGATCTTTTTTTTACGGGAGGGGCATCGTGTGCCGTGCCGCGGGTCGAACCGTGCCGGGCCAAGCACGGCACGGGCCTGGGCACATAATTTTTTCGTGCCGAGCCGTCCCAGGCATGGCTGAACCGTGCCGTGCCTCGTGCTGGGACGGGCCGGCCCGGCCTAGTTGACACCTCTAGATACAAATGAAATTATGTTTGATGTGTTGAAAGACATCTTTTAGAATCTAGGACTCCCAGCGAACATTAAGTTGAAAATCTAAGTATATAATTCTTATTTCAATCAATGATTACTTGTGTTTGCCCTGGATATACCCTGAATGGGTGTCAAAATCATATTCATTTGGATTCTTGGAATATGTGGTTCACATTTCCTCCCTTTGTTTCATATATTCTCTCTAATTTCTTTTATTTTCTTATAAGTATCACTTTTATATTCTTGAGGATTCACATGATATTTTAAGTTAGAAGTTACGGCAAAGACTCGAGGTTATGATTTTATGATCTCTTTGGATCTTTATCTGGAATACTAATGTCGTGGTTTGGGAATGAGTGATATTGATATATTTACTCTCTATAACACATAGTTACATTATAATAGATTGTTGTGGCACTATAATTGGCCAAGATTTTAATCTTTGATTTCTGAGTAAATATTATGGTGCTAAACAAGATAGTGGATTTGGTATTTTTTTTATGGAGCACAAAATCATGTCGTTGGACAGACCACAACTAGAGTACTCAGTGTCATGGCTCAGCATCAAATAAATCACATCTTCAAAAATTGTCATGACTTTTTGTGTCAATTAAATTCTTGGTTGTTGCAATGTAAAAATAATATTAGAGACCGTGTCATAACGACGCCAAAAAAAATAGTGCAACTATGATGATTATGTTGCATAATAAAATATTTGTATCAATTTGGTTATTGGTGGGAGAGTTGTGGTGTGCAAATAAAGTTATGACTATTTTCGTAGAGTTACGTCCAAAAAGAAATGCTACAACTACTCAATAATAAGTTTTAAAGGTGTACCCAAACCCAAGCTGTGGCAAGAGAATTATCACGCCTCTCAATTGCTTCTCTCCTCTTTGAGCATTTGCTCAACCAAGTCTATTAATTTCACTAAAAATCACTATGATTTTACTAATACAAGTCAAATTTTCTCAAAATAAGAATTTAATCAAACATCTCTAATAAATACTAGAGTAATTACATGCATAAAAAGATATACTCACCAAATAACCCAAAAAAAATTGGCACATAGAGTACATAATAGTATACAGAATTATAAAAATGAGCTCACTGCACTTCAAATTTAGTAGATATAGTCTCTCATTGCTCTTATCTTCTAACCATCATCATGCTGGTGGCAAGTGAGTTTCTCATGTCGAGTATAATCAGTGGCTCTCTAAAATGGTATAAATCTCACCTAGTTTCAAACCATTTCACTCAAAAAGAAAGCCGCGACGCGACTATCATGTGATCTTCTGATCTAGTTGCTAAAAACAACACAGTCAATTTCTTATCTCTCCTAATAACTAGAAGTAATTGGCTATTATTCTAAATAGATGTCAACTCTATAAGTTGATGTATGAAATTAAAGCAAACACTTAGAAATTAGTTCTCAAATTTCTAAGACAGAAAATTAGTTGGATTCTCTTTGGCTAATTCAGATCATTCTATTTTAATGCAAAAAAAAAAAAAAAAAGGCTCAATTTCATCATGATTATGATATATGTGGATCCCATGAGTACTATAGGCACTCTCGCTTAAGGACTTCAGTAATCTCAAACATTTTATAATTGAAAAAATGAAAAAAATCAAAGGCGGTGATTATCAAATCTCAAAGAAATACGCAAAAAAAAAAAAAAATTAATAATATTTGTCTTATCAGAGCTAAGCCTAGAGACTCTCTAATGGAGCAAAATCTCGAACTTAGTAATGATAAATGGGAATTATTGAAGGAAACTTCATGTTATAAAAGCATCAATCTGTCAAAAGGTCCATATTTTTAGGGAAAATTAAAATTTTAGAAAACTAAATTGTGAGGAATATTAATCCTCCTTGTGAAAGTTTTAAATCAAAACAAAAGATCTAGCTAATTTTAATTTAATTAAACAATCATAAAACATAAAATTGAAAAAAATTATCCCATCTCGATCAAGATATAGTGTTCATATGATAATTCCAAATTGCAATAAAAAAAAGTATAAATTTGAAGCAAAATAACCCAATTCAACAAATATAAACCAATGAACAAGTCATTACGATACATATTCCATAAAAATTATTTTCAAAATTAGGATATATTTATCCAAACCTTCTAATTCGAGTTACTAAAAATAAGAAAATAAAAATAAAATATTTTTTTTCAATTTTAAAGACGTCCGAAGATCATAAATATTTTTGGTTCATACATTTTCTCGTGTATATTATGTTGTATAGATATAAATAAATAAATAAACACACACACACACACACACACATATTTATATATAAGTTAGTTTTGAACTCAAAAACTATTTTTTTTTTGATTATTTTTTTAAAATATACTAGGGCAAAATTAGTTTTATGTTTTTGAATACACTAAAAATTAATAAATTTCGATTTTGATTTAATTTTTTTAATTTAAAAAAAAATGTGTTTTTGTAATTATTTTGTTTTATGCACTTAAAGGTACCATATAAGGTATTTTGTATAACTATAAAAAATGTATTTTTATGTTTATACGAGGCACCATATAATATTGTGCTTGTTATTATTGGGTGGCATAATTTAATAGCGGCCGTTGAGATGTATTTAACCCGGCTTACTTGTGCGGCTAAGATGGGTCGCTTTTACGGTTATCCCGGAGCCAGCCGACCGGAACCGATCCAGACCACGCAGCCAAGGCAAATTTGAAAAATAGAAACCCTAAATGCGCCCCACTTTACGATAAATAACCTAGAAGCCTCCCGCATCTCCATCTTTCAGACCTAGCTGGTGATGGTGCCCTAGTTCTTACCGGGATAATTGTGGCCTTCTTGTAAGGTAGCTCACACGTAACGCCGTTTTGTGGTCTCAGCGCCACGACTGAGCCACAGATGATGCTCTCACACAGATAATGGTGAATTGAGTTAACTTCATCGTGTTCAGGGCATAATCTGAAACCCTAAATGGGAAACTGAAAAACAGAGAAACGCTAAATGGGAGCATCATCACAGATAATGGCACAAAGATAATGGCGTTCAGGAATGTTCATCAATTCTGATAAGATCTAGCCTTATGAGGTAACATCGTCTTCATCGTGTGATGATTCTCCCATTTTTTCCCCCTGGAGGTAGCCCCGGTTTTATTATTTCAGGTATTTCTTGCAAGAAAACTGAGCATCTGCAGTCGCAGTTTTGTCGATTCCAAGTCCATGTTCAATTATTTCCAAAATAAAATTTATTCGTCCTTCATCTTCTAACCGCTTGAATTTTATACTTGTTTTATCGATCGAAGTTGGCCTGTAATAATTGTGATGAGACATCTCCAACCTCGCAGAGGTGCGGCGGATTAAAGTCCTGTTTTGAACAGGAAAACCTACTTGCTTGAAACTGCACCAGAAGATAATGCTGGATGTTTCTGAATTTTAGTGTTCTTCCAATTTTGAATTTATTTCCTGAAAGTCTAGCAGATGAGATGCGACCGATAGCATCGGTTACGCACGAGCGTCCCGGACTTATCGCGCGAAAGTTTCCAAGCAGAGCGAGTCCCTCGCTCTGTGCGACATACATGCCGTACTGTGTTGCAGCTAGTTTACTTCGCTATTGAACTAGGCTGTGTCAAAGTAGAGGCTACATGATTTTCATAAAGGATGCAAGCAGCACACTGACGTATTCTTCCATGGATGAAACTTTGTTGGTTGCGATGATGAATTTAAGCGTTGATCGCCGGTTCTGCTTCTGTAAATTAATTGAAGAAAACGACGCAAGCTAGTATGAGCAACCTTGCTTTCTCATTGAATTTCACCAGGCCATGTGTTTTCTCTGTGATGTAACGTTCATTCATTAGTTTTTCTATTGAAACATTTTAGAGCGGCCTCGTCTCTTCAGCTGTCAAGCCATTGAAGCTACCACGCAGAAGGCGACAGCAATTCGACATTCATCGAGGGCTTGAAGATGCACTTGCTCTTCGTCGCTGCTCCGTTTTTCGTTTTTTATATTTGATGAATTTAATAAATAAAATTATATATAATTACATATTTAATTGCTAAGTGCATTTCTAATATTTAATCAAATATTTAATTAGTTATTATTTTAATTTATTATTCAATAGCTTTATCATTATGTTACTAATATTAATTTTTTAAATATAAAATCAAAAAAATAATAATAAAGTTTTTATTATTATAATATAAAACTAATATTTTTTCATATAATTATTAGATATCATATTTATTTTTATTATATTTGGTTTTATAATAAAATTTAAAAATTTGTTGTGCATTTGCTAAAAATTTAAAATTTTAAAATATCTAGTTACTAATTAATATATTTATATTTCAAAGTTTAAAAAAATTTTCATGGTAAATACAGTTAGACCATTTCACGTCTATAATAACAGTTTTTTATGCTGGCGACCAAAAACTAATGAGAAATTTCTTGTCAATTTATTTAATATCTAGAATATTAGAAAATTTAAAATGCTGGAAGAAAAATTACTTTTTATTTAAAATTGTGTATTTATAATTTAATTTTTTTATTTGTATTTTTATTTTCATTTACATTGATATTCAAATTACCCAACCTTTTATTTTAAAGGATATTACACTTTTATCATGAAGAGATTATCACTTTTATGTTCAAACTGTTTTTTTTTTTCAGAATATTTATGAATCAATACTGAATTTTTTAAAAAAACTTCTGAATAGAAAAATTTTAAATATTTTATTTTTTATATTCAGAAAAATACATTTTTAATCAAAGTAATAATGTAAAATGTTATTATTATTTAGTATTAAGCTCTAAATTTTTTTTTTTTAGAATTACGTGAAAAAAAAATAAAATATTTTAGCTTTTTTTATTAAGTATATTTTTTTTTTTAAAAAAAGTCAGCACTAAGTCAGAATTTTTTTTTAAAAAAAGCTGAACAACATTTTGGGCATATGATAATTCACCGCAACAAACATTTGTAGGGCACACGATGACAATCACAAGGATCAAAATCATGGCTCTAAGAACAAGAACATGATCTAAGGGCCAGAAAATTCTCATCTACTCTTATTAATTGGACTCCTATATTGTTGATAGCAGAAAGCTATGCTTACACAATTTGATAAATATATTATTTTTTTTTTCCGCACCATTCGTACTCTAATACGAACTAATGAGATGAGAGATTAGGGGGTAAGAACAATCTTGTGTCACATATTTTTTAGTCATTATAGAGCTTCATAAAGATATGGTTGCCAAATCTTTTAGCAAAATAGACCACATGACCTTCGGATAGGTGCAAAATAGACACCCACGTCTTAAAAATATAAAAATAATTATGGACAAAAATAACCTTGGATGAACATAGAAGGGATAAGGACACTTAATTGTTTTGACAAATGCATCTGGCACAAGAAAGCTTCTCTCAATGTGGGCTGGCAGGTAATTAAACAAAATTCAGTTTTTATTTTATACAATTCAATTCCTCTCGAACTCACCATCCTCTATCCCTAACATTTTTCAAATATATCACACACGCTCACACGCTCACACACACGCTCACACACACGCTCACACAGACTCACACAGACTAACACACACGCTCCCTCACACGCTCACACACGCTCCCACACACGCTCACACACTCTCACGCTCACACACTCTCACGCACGCTCACACTCTCTCACGCACGCTCACACATGCATATATATAGGATATACCTGAAAATTTTTAAATACGGCTAGAATCTCTTCCAAAAATGAATCTCTTGGCCCAATCAGATATGACCAGCAGACGGGTTCTCCAGCTTACCTGCTTGCTGCACGGAGTAACGAGGGTAATAAAAAAAAAGAAAAAAATAAAAATAAAAAGATCACCTCGAGGGTTGAGATAACAAAGAAAAAAATATGCATGTTGATCTTGCCTGGCATAGACAGAATACCAAAGCCACTGGGTGCCGTGCCCCAGAGAAACCCAATCGCCTGGCAGTTCTGCACCTGCCTGCTCTCCTCCCAGAGGAGCAAATTGTCCAAAATGTTTATACCTGCCATTGTTCCATTTCAGAAGCACATAAAAATAAAAAATACACACACACACACACACACACACACACACACACACACTCTCTAGCTAAATAAGTAGATATACTTGATATATATATAGAAAGACACACAATCGCACATGCACACACGCGCATGGACACGCACACACACATATATATACACATATGAGGCATTGATACTCTCTTAGAATATTTTTGCTAGTCTAACACAAATAAAAAGAGTCGTTTGAACTCTAAATTCCCTCTTTTTTTTTATATCTATATATCTCTATCTCTATAATATATGTTTGATTTTTTAAAAAATATTAAAAATTAAGTGTAAAATAGATATTGTGATTTGAGTGTATTCTAAAAAATTACTAGTTAAAATAATAAATTGAATATTTAAATAAATTTTAAGTAGCTATTTTGTTGAGTGTGATTAGGAAAATAAATTGAATACTCTAACAACATTAGAAAAATAAATACCAACACAGTAGATCTTATAATAACTCTGAAATTTAAAATATTTGAACGATTAGAAAACTTGTACGTGGAGTACTTACCACATCTTATTTTTGTTAATCAAATATCATGTTCAATCTTATAGAACAAAAAAAAAAAAAAAAAAAAACAAAAGTTACGTACTTCTCTATCAAAACAATTAAAAAAAGAAAAAAGAAAAATGGAAAGATAATATTAGCATGAGAGAGGCGTGGGAAGATCTGTAGGATGGAGAAGATACCTGAATGGGCGAAAGGCATGGTGGCCAGATCCTCTAAAACGCTGAGGGCCTTCAGGATGGTCTCTGCAATGCTGCATTCGATTGAAACAGCTGGAGAGATAATCACCTTGTTGAGCGGCGACCTGAAAACAAGCAGCCAGCCATCAACAGGAGCTACAGAATCGTGCTTTCTTACTTCGAGAAGAAATAGCAGAGAGACGAGAGCTGCCTGTGCAGTTGCGGGCAGAGACGTCATCTGCGAGTCTATGTGGGCCAGGGCCAGCTTGAATCCCTCAATGTCCAGTTCCCTCGTCCCGTCCCCTTCTGGCCCACCCAGCAGCTCGGTCGCATTTCTCAGGTGGCGGCTCTTTAGATGAAGCTCCAGCTGTGGATATCTCACGAGGATGTCGTCCACGACATCTTCGAATTCTCGAACGCTCAGCGTTCCAGAGCCGTCTCTGTCAGCCGCTGCAAAAATCGCTCCGACGTCTTCCTGATTTACACACAATCGTCACCGCAGAGGTGAGACCTAGGGTTTCCGTATTAAGTGGGCCGGAAAGATCATACCATGATCTTGCGTTGATCCACCGTAGCACAGTCGCCAAGCGCATAGACGCTATCGCACTCCTTGACTCGGAGCCACTCGTCGGTCGCAAGAACACGTCGATGGGCCTGGGAACAAAACAAGAAGATCGCACGGGCTAATCATAGGAGGAGAACAGGACCATGGGCTGTGGGAGGTTTGGCTCGGTGGCTAGGACTGTGAGCAGGGGAAGACGTTATGGCTAAACCTGTCCGATCTGCTCCATGAAGTCTCTCACGAGCGGCTGGGTCTGATTCCCGGTCGACCAAACAACCAGGCCGTGAGGCATCGCGATCTCATCTCCTCTGGGCTTGACCTTGAACGTAATGTCCTCTGGAGAAACACCGACGACCTGACACCCTGTTCGCACGTCAATGCCGTCTCTTCGAAATTTCTGTTCGGCAAACGAGCTAATTCTCTCATCAAATCTGCAGGGAGAGAGAGAGAGAGAGAGAGGTGGAAAAGTTAATCAGCTTCGTGATGATGGCGGCAAAGCAAAAAAGATGGAAACTTGGTGAGTTACGTATTCAAAATATGATCTGCTGCTTGGAGCAGCGTTATCTTCACCGAGTGCTTAGCAAGAGGGTAGATTTTGATTAGATCGTCCTGGATGAAGTCGTGAAGCTCTGCAGCAAACTCGACGCCGGTTGGCCCGCCACCAACAACTACAAAATGAAGAACAGCCCCCCGGTCCCCTTCATTCATGCCCGGCAACACAGCCTTCTCAAAGCAGTCGATGACACTCCGGCGGATTTCCTGGGCATCTTCCAAGTCCTAAAGACATGCACCCAACAGGAGCGTTAAGTTTTTACAAGATTATACATCACATAACTTAAGAAAGATAAAACTCACATCATATATATACATATACATATACACACACACACACACACACACACACACACACATATATATATGTGTGTGTATATGTATATGTGTGTGTGTATGTGTATATGTGTATATATGTGTATGTGTATATATGTGTATATGTATATATGTGTATATATGTGTATATATGTGTATATGTGTATATATGTGTATATATGTGTATATATGTGTATATATGTATATATATATGTATGTGTGTATATATATGTATACATATATGTATGTGTATATATATATGTATACATATATGTATGTGTGTATATATATGTATATATATATGTGTGTGTGTATATATATGTATATATGTATGTGTGTGTGTGTGTGTGTGTGTGTGTGTGTGTGTATAAGCACTATATTTTACTCAAAATTATTTGATGTGTCATAATTTAACATACCCTCCTCACATCTAGGCCATTACATCTAGAGCATGAAGTTTTTGTAATTTTTTCGTACAAGAGCGAATATGATATGTTGGTTTATATAAGCCTTGGTGATATGTATTAATTGGGGGAGCAGCTCGATGAGGGGATGCGTCATTAGATAGGTGATCAATAGAAAAAATTCAAAAAAATAGAAATAAGTTTTTACCATTGATCCAATTATAATTATTAAATCTAGAATCAAAAAGTGAATCAAATTTTTTATGATTTTTTTAACATTAATTAATTCTTATTTCCGACCGTTGATAATTATTTTTAGTATTTTAATTTCTATTTTTATAATTTTTTTGGTATTTTGTTATTTTTGTTATTTGATAATTTTTATTTTTGTTATTTTTTCATGTTAAATTTCGTAATACTAAAAAATTAGAGTTATTTTTTCCCACGTTAATTAATTTTTACAGTGGGTAATTTTTTTTTAATTTTTTTTTTTGTGATTTTTTGAGGATCTTCGTCCCTTGAAAATAAGTATTAAATCGATTCATGTGGATCGATTCATTATTCAACGATTTGATTTTGATTAATACATATTTTTGATTATTTTAAAGAATTATATGATTTTGATAACAGCGAATTCAATAATATTTACTTTAATACCTTAGTAAATATTTAATTTCCAAGATATCAAATCCTATAAGAACTCTAAAATTAAAAATATTTATGAGATAAGAATATTAAGATGGTTGATTATATGTGAAATCTTCATATTGTATGCATATGTTAGAGATCATGTCTTAGTGTGAGGCAAGTGCGTTCATCGAAGGATAACAAGTCTTAGAGCAACTCCAATGGGAGTTGCTATAAGGGGTGCCATCTCCATAATCGTTAAAATAGCACCCAAATAATAAAAAAAATTTGCACCAATGAAGTTGGTATAAGAGGTGGCAAAATACCATCAAATGTATTGGGGTGCCATATTTGGCAACTTTGGAGAGAGAATACAGAGGATGCAAATTAGTAGTTATGGCTACTGTGCATCTCAAAGGATCTTTCTCATAGGTTAAAAAAAAAACTTTAATTAAAAAATATTTAATTATTAAAATAACACTTTATTTTGATACCTACAATTGGAGTAAAAATATGTTTAGGGGTGTCAAAAACACTGTTCAAGTTTGCAAAATAACATTTGACACCCATTTTTTAGCTCTCCCATTGGAGTTGCTATTATGCATTAGGTCCAGCCTTTGTTCTATACCGTCATGGCAGCCTACTCTACTCTTTTAAAAAAAAAAAAAAACAATATTCCCAAAGTGGAAATAATCCTCACCTTCAAAAAGTGGCAGTTCTCGATCACACCACGCACGTTGAATGTATTTGCTATGGATCCTACGGCAATAACCAAGTAGTCATATTCAAGAGAAAAATCTTCACCTCCCACGGAAGCTTTCTCGGAGAGATTTCTGCAGAGAACTTTTTTGGCGGGAGCATCAATTTTCACACATTCTGCCTCAAAGAAGTCAATTTTCCCCCTCTTCTGCCAATTCAAGATGGTGAGAAGTGGAGAACAAATGGGTCAGTCGATCTCGTAAGCAAGATGTGTGATACATAGAGGTGTCAAATGGGCCGGGATGAGCTAGCCAGGCCCAAATTTTTTGGGCCCGAGCGTGTCGCCGTGCCTGGCCCGGCACAGTTTAAAATAGCCGGGCCCGCAGGCACGGCGAGCCGTGCTTTGCCTGGCCCATTCGGACTTGCATGTCCGTACGGTTCGGGATTCGGGGGGGGGGACCACGGGTCGGGTCGAATCAGACCCCGACCCACGGTCTTTTTTGTGGGAGGGGCCATCGTGTGGTCGGGCTCACGTGACAAACCCGTGCCGGTGTGCCGTACCGCGGGCCGATCCGTGCCTCGTTCCGGGCCGGGCCGGTTGACACCACTAGTGATACATATTGGGTCAGCTACCTTATTTATGATGTTTCTAACAGGCTCTGCTGTGCTCCGTGCCTCGACGCTCCCACAGGTCACACTCGGCAACAATGGAGTAAATGTAAAATAATTCCGGGGGGAAACAATCTGCACTTGATACAAAGAACTGTCCAGATTTTTAATGAAACTAATGCCAGCCCATCCTGTTCCAAGAACCAACACCCTCTTTTTCTTAGACTGGACTAAGAGCCCAGATTGCGAATCCGAACAAGCCACCTGGCCTCCGCCACTACAACGAGTTGGAAAGAAAAACAAAGTTAAGAAAAAATGCCCGATGGATCAAAAAAAGTGAAAAAATTGTTCTTTTTAAAAGAATAACATCACCGAATCTCAATAATCATTACGCGTACGCACACACGCGCGCATGCGTGCACGCGTATATTCAAGATATTGATGGTACATTTATTTTTATAGCGTGTGAAAGGCACGCTTAAAGCGTGCCTAGGATCAAGAAACAATCACTCTCTAGCTATAGCGCATCACCTTCCAAGGCATGCACCTTACTGAAGAGGGGTGCCTTATAAACTATAATTTTTTTTATAATTATATTTATTATCAAAATTTATAATTATATATTAAAATTTATAATTATATATTAAAATTTATATAATTTCATTCATTTTTTTCTTCAAAATTTATTTAAATATTAGGAATATGTATTTTTTGTATCAATAGAATCATATTTAATAAAAATTTATGCACATCTAAAGTCACATTTAACTTTAGTTAGGGTACGATTCAAGAGCCATAGCTAGATTGATCATTTATTACTTAGTAAGAATAGTTATCAATAGACGCACAATTGCTTGTTTATTCATGAAATTTGATAAGCAAGAGTGTTTCGACGATGTTGATGTTCATGTGCTGAAGTGTAGCGTCGATAGGAACATTCATTATTTTGTATATAATTTATTTTGATTATCTATTTTGTATAATCAAATATATTTCTATTTTAATATTTTCATATGAGTATAAAAAAATAAAAATATTAAGAGGCTGTGAATACAGTAATAATATAATAATGAGGATCATGCTGTCATGTTGGAAGTACGAAAAAAATTTTGTAGCAGAGTCTGGCTCATCCGAGTGATCCGACCCGCTCCAATTATTTAAACTGAGAAACTATTATTAATATAAATTAATTTTATTTTTGTAATTTTGGGTTGATGTAATTTTGCGCGTGAAATGTTCATCTCTGTTAGAGGTGTCACGAAAAATTCCGTACCCGGGCTTGTGCCGTGCTCGGGTCAGGCACGAGCCCTGCCGTGCCGTGCCTGACCCGGCACTTTCGGCCCGCGGCACGGCACACCGGCACGGGTTTGTCCCGTGAGCCCAACCCCACGATGGCCCCTCCCGCAAAAAAGACCACGGGTCGGGTCAAATCAGACCCGACCCGCGGTCCCCCCGAATCCCGAACCGTACGGACATGCAAGTCCGAGCGGGCCAGGCAAGGCACGGCAAGGCCCGTCGTGCCTATGGGCCTTGCCGGGCCCGACTATTTTAAACCATGCCGGGCCTGGCACGGCACGATAATGTAACTGTGCCTGGCCCGGCCCGGCAGCACGCTCGTGCTCAAAAAATTCAGGTCGGCCCGACCCGTTTGACACCTCTAATCTCTATTTTTTCCTTTCTGAGCGAATTTCTTCGCAACTGTTGCTGCTCACAGAACTTTAAGAATATTCTGATTTTGATTATAATCTATAAACACATAAATATTTTTCTGGTATATGTAGCTATTCGTGTTGAACAACTAGTGATCCACATTATTTAAAATTTTCTATTATGATTGTGGATATACACATATCATTTGATGTCGTTTTTTGTTGTTCCCTTCTTCTGAATCTGTGAAATCACAAATATGAAATCAAAATTGACTAATAATTATATTTTATCTATTTATTATAATAAATTAATTTCATGCTACATTTTATCTATCTAGAGATTGAGAAAGTCTATTAATCTTCAAAAAATTAATTTGATAACATAGAGCAGGATCAAATTCAAAATTTTTGATAATTAAATGATGAGAATCATTTTAATCTATGACAAAAAAAAAAAAATAATAATGAAGAACAATTAAATAAAATGATTATTGAAATAGAAATTTATATGATGAAGAATCATAATGAATTATATTTATAAACAATTAGATGTTAATAATTTAATTTTTTTACCCTTAAAACAGTCCTCACATGGCTAATGTGACAGATATTTTAGCAAAAAATAAAAAAAAATATAATTTTTCTTGCCGAAATAACAGCTAAGAAGCTAAGATGCTAGGCTGGCACGGAGGCAGGTCACAGCATGTGACCCCATCCCAGCCGGCATGGTCTGCTATAGTGTTTACGATAATTAACGCCATTATCTTGTTGCAGTGCAAACTCCGTCAGACTGCGATGAACACCTGAACTTGAAGAAGCTAAAGTTAAACCGTAATTTTTGGATGATCCGACATAAATTTGCCAGTTCTCGTAGGTTGAGGCGCGTCGTTCCCTGGAGGACGCGGGAAGTCTGCCCGACGACATCTTTGGTGAATTATGTTTGGCTTTTATTTTGATCGCACTGCAACAACCAGTGCTTCTCCCCACCGCCACCGCCACCGCCACCGACGATAGTTCAATTATCATAAATGAAATTTAACAGTGATAATGAAAACAAGAATACGCCGACTAGCAATAGCACGCGCTCTCAGCATGTTAGATGAAGCTGTTTTCCTGTACTGCCTACTTAGCATGTAGACCAAGATATGGAAGATGGAGTATTCTGCCTACAATATTTAGGTAATGCTGGATCTCTCCTCGGGTCTCACTCATCGGGCTTGATTTTACGTCAGTCGAAACAATTTCCCCAACCAGCTATACACCAGATCAGGATGAGACATGAAAACAGCAAGGTGGAGCAGAGTACCTGACAGTGAAGAGCAGAAAAAACGGACAAGTGTGGCTTAGGGCTCTGGAAAATCTCCTTGCAGATGATGAGATGGTCATTTTCGCGAGGGCACTTCCTGTTCCTCCTGGCTATTACTCCTCGGCTCTCTTCGCCCGCGTGTTCGGGGTAGCAGCGAGAAACATGGAGCAGATGATCTTCTCTCCGAGCTTACGGTGAGCGAGTGGGGGTGACTAGCAAACAGTCCAGTCGGGCCAGGAGTGTTTTTATAGACAGGAGCTGATTGGGGTTTGCAGTTGATTCGTACTGCTTCAAGAGAATATAATAATTTTTAGTTAAAATTGCATTCTGTAGTCTCAAAATAAAAACGTAACATTATGTTTCAGGGATACAATTATTAGTATCCATAAAACACACGCACGCACTAAAGCACACAAGCACGCACGCAAGCACGCACGCAAGCACGCACGCAAGCACGCACCAAGCACGCACGCAAGCACGCAAGCACGCACGCACACACGAACGCAAGCACGCACGCATGCACACGCTCAAGCACACTCGCACGCACACACGCAAGCAAGCACGCACGCACACAAGCAAGCACTACCACGCACACACGCAAGCAAGCACGCACGCACACAAGCAAGCACTACCACGCACCCACGTACGCACGCACTGCCACACACGCACGCACGAACGACCATGCACCCACCCACGACCACACACACACCCACAACCACGCACGCACCTACGACCACGCAGGCACGCACGACCATGCACACACCCACGCACGCACGCACGACCACGCACGCACGCACGACCACGCACGACCACGCACGCACGACCACGCACGCACACACGACCACGCACGCGCGACCACGAGCGAACCCGCGACCACACGCACGCACGACCACGCACGCATCCGCGACCACACACGCACGCACCCACGACCACGCACGCATCAACGACCACACACGCACACACCCACGACCACGCACGCATCCACGACCACACACGCACGCACCCACGACCACACACGCAGGCACCCACGACCACACACGCACGCACGACCACGCACGCACGACCACGCACGCACGACCAAACACGAACGCACGACCACACACGCAGGCACGACCAAACACGCAGGCACGACCAAACACGCAGGCACGACCACCCACGCAAAAACCAGCGAAAACACGCCGCACACGAGAAAACACGCAAGCCCGTGCGAAAACACGCAAGCAAGCGCGCACACACGCGCACGAGCGAAAACACGCAAGCACGCGCGCACGCACTCGCACTTGCGAAGACACGCACACATTTTTGCGACCTTGTGCGAGATGCAATTGTGAAGACACATTTTCCATTATTTACTAATTATTCAATTACCAACTTGGCCCATGAGAAAATATACCATATTTATAACAACAAAACTATGCATTATAAGTTAGAACACCTTGCTCTAAGGCAAATAGTAAGAACGAGGGATAACTAGCTTCTCATAAAAACACCCCTCGGGCCGGGTTGATAACAAACACGTGGTGTGGCGTGGTGTGGCGTGGTGTGGAATCAAGCAGCGAGTGGCTCATTGGGTGGCCTAAGTCAGGAGGATTTAATTTCCCACGACTTCGCAAGCTGTTGCTCCTCAGGGAGAACGAAAGGCAGGGAGATCTGGCGGATCATCAACTCCCCGCAGAAAGGGCACTCACCGGCTACGGCATCATCCAGCTCAGACCGAAGCTGCCAGTTGGAATAACGAAGCTAACTTATTATTTTTTTTTTTAAATTTTATTTCTGTTGCTGCCTTTTCACCAAGTTTGAATTAGGGCTAGTAGCGGGGTCATACCTTGTCCGTAGAATTCATGTTATCTTCAATTTTTCTGCCGTTCGGCTCCTTCGACTTCGGCACCTCGTTCAGCAACGTCAATTGCTTCTGCAGATCCAGTATGCGCATTGCCTGCAGGCAGGGTTAGTGACGTCATGGAAATGGACAAGACCAGTGAGCCCACAAAATATGAAAACGATTGACCATCACGAGCCCGCACGCTTGAGAAGGATCATAAACTTGGCAGCTGGGCAATCAGCATGCACGTGCATGCATATGTGTGAGCATGTGTATTTGCGCGCGTGCATGTGTGCGCGCGTGAGATAGTGTGAGATATAATGGAGTTGAAGGGGTTCAACTGTGGAGGAAAACAATCACATTATAATTAAGCCTTTGTTTTTGTCTGACTCACCTGAGCTTGATCCGTACAGCACGTGACATGAGCTATGAGGCAGTGAGAATGGAAAGCATGCCCACAGGGAAATACATAGAAAGGAGCCATTTTTCCAAAAGAAGCATAACCGCGAAATCTGTCCCCCACGCCGACGGTCAAGATCTTGCGCTTACAGGCCTGAGAAAGTATTCAACCAGAGACAAACTGTTCGTGCATTCTTTATGAACAAAACAGAACCCTATGAAATAGCTTTTGAATCACATGACAAGCGCGCGCTCCAGCGTGAGCGCGCGTGAGGGCGCACGTGCGTGCGTGGTGAAGCAGCATACAAAAACAAGCCATAGCCAGCACGTGTTTAGGTGGAAAGATGGCACCTACTCCACACTCCTGGTCGTGATCGACAACAGTGTATCTTTGAGCAAGTGCAGCGATGTCGTTTCGTATGTTATCTGCACTGTGAGTGGCCTCGTTCATCTCCTGTTTGAGCTGCTCGATTTGCCAACTGTAATCCTCCAGGGACGAGCAAATTGATTCCTGTTTATGGCCCAAGAACACCACGGGAGGAAGTCAAATAAACTAAGCTTTTGGAAATCATATGAAGATCCCAACGACGAGGGCGACGCGTAGTTGCTTACGCGTCGTAAATTATTCATTTTTATTACTGCTTGTTTATTCATCAGATTTTACGCTTCCTGGTATACAATCAATTAGCATCCTCCAAATACCCAACAAAACAATAAAAAAAAAAAAAAAAAAAAAAACAAAATGATGTCCGGCATGTTCGCCAATTGCCCCAGGGCACAACAAAAGTTAACCCATGAGCCCTAGGAATAAAATCATTTTAGTCATTATTAATGATTATTAATGTGCATTATTACACAAATACTAACTCACAGAAATTCATAACAATTTTAAAGTTAAATATATGTTGTGAGTGAGATAAAAAAACAAAAAAAAAAAACAAAAAAATCAAAAAAAAACAAAAAAATCAAAAAAAAAAACAAAAAAAAATATTATAATAAATTGATTAAAAAATTAGCAATTAACATCATTTTCAAGTATATGAGTTACGTACACTCCTATGAAGTAGGAGTGTTATAGCAGACTCAACTAAATATTGATTCTTCTAATCAAAAAATCTAATTTGTGGATGATAAACAACATAAAATATTCGGTAAATATCCCATGCTCCTTGAATAAAATAAAAAAAAAAACTGAGAAAATATATATATTCTAATATATTATTATTTATTAATATCCTAATACCATATTAAAAATATTTATAAATTTTTTTATAAAATTTCATTAAAAAAAAAAACTTAGATATCTCCTTAAATACTAATACCTATGTAAATCGAATATAATAATTAATATAAGAAATAAAATATCATAAATCATTATACATGATCATCCTATATGATTCACAAATTATTGAGTGAATAAGATAAAATAAAATGCTCCATTATAATACTCTCCTGACATTCCAGATAAAAAATTATATTATGGTTTTATAACTGATATGCCTCTCCATTAATTAACATTACTTCTATGATACTTGGCTCTATAATCTTAGTTTGTCCGATAATAAAAATCTTAGTCAATAATAAATCATTAGTAGATCAATAATAAAATATAAACCATCTTATTTAGTGCCGAAAGATGCCGTTTGTCTGGTCGAATGATTTTACTTTAAAACACAAAAATAAATAAAAAAAAAAATTGCTTAAAAAAGTAACTAGTAAAAATTAAATTATAAATAAACTAAAATACATATAAAATATACATCAAACAAAAAGGGTCAATAATAATATTATTGTGCCTAGAGGCACGGCACAGCCCGGCACGAGGCACGGCACGATTCGGCCGTGGCTGGGCTGGCCCAGCACGGAAATTTCCAGTGCCCCAGCTCATGCTGTGCCCAACGATGGCACAATCGTGCCGTGCCATGCCGAGGCCAACCGGGCCTCGTGCCGTGCCTGGCCAGGTAGCGTGGCCCGTTGGCACGGTAGCGTGGCCCGTCGGCACGGTACCGTGCCGAAATCAATTTTTTTTAAATTAGGGTTACGGAGGCGCCAAAACCCTAAATTTTTTATAACTGATGATCCATACAATATGATCTGAATTAATCTAATATATATTCTAACAGATTATTACTTCTTAAATTTTTAATATTTTTATTACATTAAATTTTTATTATTTTATATAGAATCTAAAAAAATAAAAAAAGAGGCGATCTATTATTAAAGAGCCAAATACATCCCGAACAATTATCAACAAACATGTTAAGTAACATAAATTCCTCTCTAATTGTCTCTAAGTATATCAAATTGAATAGATCCCTACTCAAAAAAGACTAGCATTTAAGATAGAAAATTCTGATAATTTTTTTTAGTTAACATACCTCATACTCTATGATTAAAATACTTTTAAGATTAGAATAAAATATGATCAATTTGACTAGTAATGATGCTCAAACCGACGATATACAATAGAGTTCAAAGCACTCAAATATCTAAAGGGAAATTTTATTATAAATAAGAGAACATACAATTTAGCCTGCTTAATCTCAAATAATTTTCTTTTTCCGAGTCTATCATTATTACAAATAAATATCAATAAAAATATAAAGAAAATTAAAATTAAAATATCAAAAAAAAAAAAACTCAAAAAATAATAAATAAGCTACACAATCATAAACAAATATGACACGAAGAAATAATAATGAATATCCAATGACTTTCAAGTATTGTTCATTGGTACCAACAATATTTTTAGAATAATAAAAGAATATAGAAAATAAAATATGATTACTAATAATATGGATATTTACTTATTTATCAAAAATCTAGAAGTCAGAAATAAGTATACAAATAAAATAATTTGTGAGAATTGAAAAAAAAAATAATATACCAGTGCTTTAGAGTAGAGATTGGTTTGATATAGCCATCTCTAGCAAGTACCATGATGAACATATTCTATGATGATCCCTAGATGACTTTGGAAAGTCAACTTTTCTCTCTCATCACTACATAATGCCCTCTCAATATCCTCTTCGAAAATAATATCCAACAAATCTTTTTGGTATGTCTTATCCTTCTGTAAAGAGTATATATAACTAAGACTTTTTTTTTTATCTACTTCTATTGTAATAATCCATGTGTAATAAAATTATAAATTCTCCAAAAATAACAACACACAATTCTCTTCTTTTTTTATCTTACCCAGTGAATCCACAGAAAAATATTTAGTTCCTACTATCATAGGTTGAACTACGTGCCTGAGTCACTCATATGTGTGGAGATATTAAAATGGAAACATATTAAAATGGTTTCACCCAATCGGGGACTATTAACTTATCCTTTTTGTTTATTACTTAAAATAAATTTTATTAATTTTATTAATAATTTTTCTTGGCAGTCAAAAAAAAAAAATTATTTTTACATGATTTCACACAAAATGTTGTGCTTATTCTAATTTTGAAGATGTTAAAATGAGTGATTAAAAATGTTCATAGATAATTTGGGTACTAATTCATCCTACAGGAAGAATTAGATAATCAAATATCTGATCAATCAAATATTTTCATCTATCTTCTTAAAATTATAACTCATAGAATAGATAATCAAAAGAGATAGTTTATGACTTATCATGATGTGTATCATAGTGCTCATACCTTGTTGAAAATTTCAATTGAAAGGGCGAAGATGACCGCTCACGCAATTAGTTATGTTTCTAGGCTACCCGATAGTCGATACCCAAAAATTGATATAAATAATATATTTTTTTTTCAATTTTATATCAATTAGTTATACCACAAAATATTTGAATCAAAATATTATTTTTTTTTCATTTGAATTTTTTTTACATAATAATCAATTTAATAAAAAAATTTCTTTTCCACTTGTAGAAGACTCACTTCATGCGTAGTTCTTTTTTATATTCAAATTAGCCCTATGGCCGATCCTTTGTTTATCCTCAACACATATATTTTTTTATTAATCAAATTGTGACTCTTTACCCCAAGTACGAAAAGGATTGCCATAACTAATTCTGAAACATATTAGTTAGGAAAACATATTAAAATTTTCCATTCAAAATTTCAATAAAGAGTCACTCAAGTCCATTTACATCTAATTTACACAGGTGCTTTGAGGCTATGCAAGACGTGATGATTTTTTATAAAAATTATTTTATTTTTTATAAAAATGAATTTATCTATGTGTATTTTTATAAAATAATTAAAATTCATTATAATTATTATATTCAAGATCCAATGAGTGATAACAATCTCAGATGAGTTTATCTCATATATTAATATCATTAATGACTTACCAAATAAAAAAATAGAATTTTAATTAGGATAACAAAATAATTAAAACAAAAATATTTTTTTAGTTGTCAAGTAAAAAAAAATAATAAATTATTTGAGAAATCAATTATTTGCAAGTCATTTCTAATTATATATAATTTTAAGTCATTTATCTAGAAAAAATATATCCATATTTAACTCAACATACTTAAAATGGTCCAAATTTTGTGCACTACTTTTCACCCAAAAAGAATAAATTAATGATTTGTGCTATTAAATTTGTATTTCTTAGCTACAATAATATATAAAAAGAATATTAACATCGACTCCAGTTAGAGCTAAAGTTCCAATCACTAATGATATTATATTGTTCTCTACCATATAGACTATCACTTCAATCTTCTAAGATACATACTCACAAAAACATACTACAGGTCCCACAATCTCACTAGATACAATTTTAGAGAAAAATAAAATTATTCATCATAATGCCTCCTCGCCCCCTAGGATCATTTTCATCACTGAAGAGGTAGATTCAACTAGTGAATTTAGACATATGTGAGTTGTGCAAAAAAAAATAATTAGCCGCAAACTATAATTGAGGAGAAAATATTTCTAAAAATACTCTCTTTCTTTAATTCTTGTTATTTTACAATCAAAACAATGATTTATTTATAGGCATTAGTTTGCCCTAATAAAACCAAAAATTAAAAATCATTATCACTATTGACTCTTGACATTTCACCTTCCCTATTGAAAACAAACATTTAATGTCCAAAAAAAAAAAAAACTCTGCATTAAAAATTGACATTTAATATTTATTTAACAAGTTGTGAGGCAATCATAATGACACAATTTTCACAAACAAAAAAGGATAGGAGATTGTACAACTAGGACATGTTTACTATAATGTAGAGATTAAACTCTAAGACTCAAGTTTTAATTTAGAAATTAGAATTATTTCTACTTAAATAACTACTCAAAATCTATCTGGGCACCAATAAGTATAAATTAGAGATAACAAAGATTAATAATATTTTTTTTTTTACAATAATTTTCTCTCATAAAAAAAGTAAAATCCATATAATTACTTTTTAAATCGAACTATCACATTATTGGTAATATATCATATTATCATATAATTTATAATTTAGTTTTTTACGAGCAAAAAAAAAAAAAAAATACATAATGAAACAAATTATCACTTAATCTACGAGATGATGCATGATGATGAGTCTACCATGACATCTTGATGAAGAATTTTGAGAGAGAAAACAAGGCAAGGAAAGATGTAAAAATGTCACCTTGAAGTCGTCGATAAGGGCAAAGTCTGGAAAAAATGGGAGTATGTCTTCAATCTTCAAAAGCCCGCCTGTCTCCTTCAGAAAAGCTATTACCTTCCTTATATTATCCCCACTTGTTTCCTTTTCCTGACCAACAATATGCCTGGCAACCATGAGCCAGAGCTTTTTCCTCAAGTCTTCATCATCTTCCACCTTGTCTGCCTCGGCCATGGCTAGCTCTGCATCAACCTAGCGGACCAGCACAAAAAATATCAAAATAATAACAAATTCAAAGAAAAAATACAAAAAAAAAAAAAAAAAAAATCATTTTATTTAGCTTTTTTAGGTAGAAAATTATAAAGTGTAAAATTGAGTGCTCCGATATATCTATTTATATATTATGTCGAAAATTTTATCAATCAAAAAATATATACTTTTATCATTTAACTTGATATCAAAGCATCTTTATTGACAGGTTAATTTTCAAAAATTGATCTTTTGATCAATTTTTTATGGAGGACTTGAAACCCTAATTACTAAAGCCAACCCAATTCAATAATCAGATCCAAATGGTTATTAAGTACAAATAAGAAAAACTGTTAACATCACCCTTGTTTTATGAAGTTTAAAAAGATATGACCCAGCAGAGAAGGCCTAGCAATTGCACAATGAAACAGTGCAGCCTGATTAACATGGCTGTCACTGCACGGGCCAGTCTCATGCCAGGGGTCTAGACCACATGACCCATCCGAGCCGGGCACATCTATGCTAGGTCATACCGAGATGTGCCAGATCATGTCGGTCATGGGCAAAGGAGAACATGAATGGAATGAGTAAAGTTAAAATATTTAAAGATTTTAATTTTATATTTATTTAAAAATCAAAAAAATACATTCACATAACAAAATAATATAATCAAAAAGTACATGTTTAACATGTAATATATAATTAAATTGTATTATAAAATTAAATATATTTTAATCAAATCAATAATTTATCAAATTATTTGACATTCAGATCAACTCAAAAATAAAAATATTTAATTAATAGATTTTTATCTCAACAGTTAATATACTAATTGCAGTATATTCTCTATACTTGTTAAATATGCTATTAACATTACACATGCACCTAAGTAGAATATAAATGAGGTGAGCGTAAAATTCTAATTATATCTCACATCCGTTAAAAATTTTTTATTTTTAAAAGTCACCGACAAATAAAAACTATTAAACTTGTGTTGTCTGCAAAGCGTCTTGAAATATTTTAGTAAATTTCTTATTTTTTCAAATATAGAGAACATAACTTTTATTCTCGTTTATACTATTAGGCTAATTACATGAAACATATATCTAACATAAAAAATTTTATCAAACGATTCATCTCAAATAGTTTTGATAAATATACAAATGATAACTCTATTATTAGAAATATTATCAAATATAATACCAAAAATTTTATCTTGAATGGGGTTGCCTGACCCATTCAAGCAAGGTTCTGCACCGAGCCTCGTGTCATGCCCAGGTAGCCTAACTCACTTGACAATTTGATGATACTTTACTATGATAGTCATATAGTTCGACACACCACTACAAACACAATATTCAACGAATGAATGAAACATATTAAGACCAAAGATTAAAATATAAGTTTCTACGGATATATCGGTACTTAGATTTTACGGATATATCGGATATATCGAAGATATATCGGTGTGTATTTGCATATGAGCACCAATCAAGGATAGATATATCGATCTTAATGGATATATCGAAGATATATCGGTGTGTATTTGTATATGAGCACCAATCAAGGATAGATATATCGATCTTAATGGATATATCGATACTTAGAATTTACGGATATATTGAAGATATATCGGTGGATATATCAGAAATTTTTATCATTGATTAAGACTAGCTATTACCTCATTTGCAAGATTATGAAAAGACAATTCGATTGTTAATGCTTACAAAATAGACTAGCAATCTTGCTGCATACATATTACCACTAGTGACCTCCATGCAATAGCAACACAACCATCAGACAATTACTGCTTTTCCACCAAGCAACCATCATGCGAGGAGGTCTAGTATATGGTTTTACACGCTGTAGGGATAAGATCTCTTTTAGAGATAATGAACTCTTCCAATTAATTAGTTATTTAAATTTGAGCTAGGTACTAACATGTATTTTGATAAGTTTTGTATTTATTTCAAGATGTAATACAAAACTAGAGTTGAAAATAATCATGATTGTTACTTGCAAAATATTTTTGGGGCATTATTTCCTCAAGAAAATCGGATATTTACTCTTTTCTCCTACTACTTATTAGTGTGATGGTTAGACAGCAAAGCACATATCCTTCAATTAAATATTTTAGGAGCGAACAATTCTTCTTTCTAAAAGAGAACATTCAAGATATAACCATTATTCTATATGATATTCAAACAACAGAGCAGCTAGCGAATATCTTCATGAAAATCTTAAAAAAAAATTATATCCTACATTTCTTTCATACAAACTTGATATTTTGAATTTGTATGCACGAATTTAATAAAAACTATAGTAATTTTATTATTAGTTTTTATTTATTTATTATACTTTTAATGAGATCACGTGATACGTGATTGCCCCAATTACTTTTGCTCATTATGTTGTGAAAAATATATTACATAAAATGTGATTAAGTATGCTAAACAAAAAAAAAAGTGATTGCCCCATTATAATTCTCATATTTAATATTACCAAAAACAAGGAAAACACTACATGTTGTTCATCATCCACCAACAATTAGACAACAATTGTTCTGATAACATTATCAACTAATTTACCAAATTAAAATTTAAAAAAGTCAAATCAATATGAGAATTATAATGGGAAATCAATTATATTCAAAGCAAAAAAAAAAATTATAAAAATATAATTAGAAGCGACTCTAATAAATTTATTGAGATACAAAATTATATATCCAAGATAAAAAAAAAAACAATCAATTTGTTTAATCCATCTCTTTTGACAAAAAAAAAATTATTTTTTGTAATATAACTTTTCAAAAAAAAAAAAAAAAATAACAAAATATGGTAAGTCTTCCTACATGTCTTCATTGGGATTCCTAAATAAAATTTAACAAAATATGTCTTTCTATTTTATCATATTAAAAATTATTGGATCTTACGGAGACATCCGACATAAAAACTTAATTTTCCTTCTACAAATAATTAATTGATGCATTAGCTCGACAAGAAAGAATAGATTTGTTGATTTTTTTTATTATATTATACATTATAATTAGCTCGACAACTGCTGGATTAAGAATTTAATTATATTTAATCAATGTATCCATGTTGTTTTTCTGCCAAAAAATTATAAAAACAAATGTTTATTAAAAATTCGTGAAGTTCTAATGATGACTTAAAAATAAGAGGAACAATAAAATTGCTCCTCTCTACCAACCTAATTCAGAAAAAATTCTCAGCATATTCACTCGAAAGAAAACAGCCACATCATAATTCAATATGGACCAATGCTGAAAGAAGAAACAAAATCGCCATTATCACCAGAGAATCACCTTGAGAGCAAGAGCAACTGCCTCTTCATGCATTTGCATCACACTGTAAATATGGACACAAGCACGCAATCGTTTTTCCTTCAGGCACAGCCGCAGAGCATACTTTGGATCATAAAAGAATTGCAGGCCACCTTCTTGTCCTTTTCCAAATTTGCATTGTAAGAATCTCAAGAGTGCGTCATCATCTTCCTATCAAGAAAAGGGAGCCCTCGTTAAAAAATTTAACTCTGCGGCCAAAATAAAATATTCTCACCCGTGACAACACGCTCTGTTTGGCACCTCGAATAATAAATAGAAAATTAAGTAATAATTATAAATATTCTCATCTAACTAAATAATAAGTTTGAAGATTTAAAAAAAAAAAAGCATTGTCTAAAATTCTAAAAAAAAAAAAAAAAAAAAAAAGAAAACAAAAAGATGTGTAATACTTGAGGAAACCTGCTTAGCATACAAAGAGAGAAGCAGATTGTGGACACCAGGATCCTCATTATGCAGCTGATGAACACAGAACTCCAAAAATTTGATAACTTCATGGGTTTCATTTCTGTTCATAAAAGTAAACGAGCATCATTGCACCAAATGGGAACACAAAGGCATTTTATATGTTCCATGCATGCCATCTAAGAAGCACAAACACGGGAATAAGACACGGCAAGATGCGGGGACACGGCAAATTCTAAAAAACTAGGATACAGATACGGATAGAATACGGCATGATAAAAAAAATAAACTTAAAAATAAAAATTATTTTCTTTATAAATATTATGTATTTTATAAAATAAATTAAATTAAAATATTTTAGATTATAAAATAAAATATTTTATTTTATTCTAGCCCCCTGCCTGCCCCCAACCCTTAACCCGCGCCCACCCTCTGCCTCCACCCCCTCAATTCGCGCCCCGCCACCTGTGTCGAGTGGCCAACGTCGCCGCATGGGCGACGTTGGCCACTGGAAGTCCGATACGCCACGTGGCGTATCGGACACGTATCCGACGCGTGTCCGTACCGTGTCGCCGTGTCCACGTGTCCGACACGTGGACACGCCAGTCCAGTGGCGTATCCGTGCAACAGAGCATGCCATAATGAACGAGGCTTACATTGAAGTACTCCAAGAATGCATTGCATTAACTTTTGTATATTTAATTGAATAAAACTTTATATTTGTTAACTAAATTAATTGAATTTTATATGTTTTATGCATGCACACTGTATATACACGCATAGTATTTGTTAACTAAATTATTTGATTTATTCAAAACCAAAAATGGGAGAGAAAAAGATAAAAAAAGTAAAATATTTTTTTTCTTTCAATATTCAAAACCAAAATTACAAACTTATTTATATGGTTTCCAGTCACCCAGTTATCTAGTGCTGCTAAACAATATAACGAAGAAAAAACAAATAAAAAAATAAATCAACAAACTATACTAATCTGCAAGCCTCCTTAACGCAAGTGTATACATGTGACAAAGACACAATTAAAAAAAAATACATGAGATTATCTGATGGCAATTTTGAAGATTTCTACAATCTATTTGTTGGTAGATTCATAAGCAGTGACTATCAAAATATCTCATAGTTGTGAAATGGGCGCTTAAGGCACGCCTAGGCTCAAGGCACAACCACTCTCTAGCTATAGCGTCTTACCTTCCAAGGCACGCCTAGGCTCATGGCACAACCACTCTCTAGCTATAGCGTCTTACCTTCCAAGGCACGCGCCTTATATACTTAAGTTTTTTTAAAAAAATATATTTATTCTCAAAATTTGTAATTATATATAAAAATTTATATAATTTTATTTATTTTTTTAATCAAAATTTATTTAAGTATTAGGAATATTTATTTTTTTTAACAAATAAAATCATATTTAATACAAATTTATGTGCATCCAAAGTCACATTATACTTCATAAAAACTCACGCCTTAAGTGCGTCTTGCGCCTCAAGGCTCCAAGAGACCTTTGCATCTTGGTGCACATTTGTGCCTTTTAAAACTATGAAATATCCTTGATTTTTTCCGATGTAAAATTAAAACAACATTAAATATATTTTATCAACTAGTAAAATATTAAATTAACAGTAATATGTCAAATTATCTTACTCTTATAGTAAGACATCATCAATCTCTTAAAATTATAAGCTAAGAAGCATGGACACGGACACGGGAATACGACACGGCAGAATACGGGGACACAGAAAATTCTAAAAAACTAGGATACAGATATAACCAGGATACGGCATAATAAAAAAATAAAAATAAAAATTATTAATTATAAATATTAGGTATTTTATAATATTCATTAAATTAAATTAAAATATTTTATTATATATAATAAATATATATTATTTATTTTATAAAATAAAAATATTTTATTTTATTTTATTTTATAAGATAATATTTATATTTATATTTATTTTATTTTATAAAATAATATTTTATAATTATATTATATAAAAATATATGTTTTTTATTTTATTTATTAAAAATATTTTATTTTATATCCTTGCCTCTCCCCTCAATCATGCCCGCCCCTGCCTCTCCCCTCAATCACGCCAGCCCCTGCCTCTCCCCTCAAATTGCGCCGCCCCTGCCTCTCCCCTCAAATTGCGCTTTCCCTTCCTCTTCCCTCAGATCGTGCCGCCCCTTCCTCTACCCTCAAATCATGCCTGCTCCTGCCTCTCCCTCAAATCGTGCCCGCCCCCTGCCAATGGCCAACGTTGGCCACCGACGTCGTCGGACGTCGGGCACTATAGACGTGGATACAGCTGCCGACATAACCATCCGATACGCCACGTGGCGTATCGGACACGTATCCGTGCCGTATCCGAGTCATGTCCACGTGTCCACGTGTCGGACACGTGGACACGGCTGCAGGGAGGCGTGTCCATGCTTCCTTGATTATAAGCAAAACTCCTCAACGAAATGATCGATTCATAGAAACTCAAAAACACCCGATATCATAAGCAATGGTTATTCATGACAAAATTTTCATCAGCTCTAGTAACTCACCAAGAAGTGGTCGCCACATTTACTATTTATCAGCAATATTATTATATTAAGTTTTCTATTTCCTTTTGAAAAATATAAAAATGATGAAATGGATAAGAAAAATTAGTCACGTCAACAATAAATCACTATTTTACGGATATCTGCTATATAGACTTGAGTAGGACTTGAAGAAGCGCCGCAAAAGCTACTTATATAGCTCACCTTTTCTACAATCTTAACAAGCCCAAAAAAGTAAAAAGCTGCAGAACAAAAAGTAAAACGAATGGCTCTAAAATTAGCAACAAGCCCAAAAACTAATCTATGCTGTGCACCTTACTTTGAATGAGGCTCACACGAATAGCGCATCAACGAAGGGATCAACTTCCTTGGATTTAAATTCCGAGCTGAGATCCAGGATTCCACCGTTTCATATGCATCAAGCATTATGAGATCCGAAGCAAACTTATACTACAGTGAAAACATTGGGGATAACTTTAAAAAACATGAGCAAGTTTGTTAAAGCCTATCAAAAATACCCAAAGCAAGAAAAATAATACGAAAATGGATTTTATTACAGACAAGTGAACTTGCAATATGAAAATTTGTTGAAGCCTATAAAAAGTACCTGAAGGCCTACAGGAACTGCTGGTCTGCTAAGTAGTTCTAGAGCTTGTCTGGCTTTTCCTTGCTGCATTTGAATACCATGATGTTCAAGTAATATTTTCATATAGACACGTCATCTACAACTATCACTGAGAGATACGATGGAGAACACAATTTATGCAAGTAGCAATTCGCACAACAGCCATGTGGGTCCCGAATATGGCAGATCATGAGAGAGAGAAAGTTGAGAGATATGAGAGAGTAGGAAAAACTCCCTCAGAGTAGCCATCATAGAAAGGCATTAAGCACCTTAAAGATATGCTGAATATTATATCCCAGGCAGGGGGACTGAGTTTCAGCTTTTTAAGATTCAGATGCAATTGCTATTTGTGGGAAAAAGCCTGAAGGACCCCTCTCAAGAGTGGCTACATATTTGAGTTAATGTCTAGGTATCACCCGTCTATCAGTATGTACTGTCACTCCGGACTCCCAAAAGAACATGCAGCATTGTGCAAGAGAATTTTTAAAAAATATGAATAGGGATGTGCTTGGGCAGAGGTGCAAGCCCATGAACCCGTGAGAGAATGAAAAGTGGCATTGCGCAACAGAAATTAAAAACCTACAATTTTTTGGCACCATGGCTACATAGTTTTAAAAAGCGCAAGGCGCAAATGTTTCTTGGAGCCTTGAGGCGCAACGCGCACCTAAGTCATGGGATTTTGTGAAGAAAAATATGACTTTAGATGCACATAAATTTTTATTAAATATGATTCTATTGATAAAGAAATAAAAATTCCTAATATTTAAATAAATTTTAATAAAAAAAAATAAATGAAATTATATAAATTTCAATATATAATTACAAATTTTGAGAATAAATATATTTTTTAAAAAAAAACTATAATATATAAGGCATGCCTCTTCAGTAAGGCGGCATGCCTTGGAAGGCGAGGCGCTATAGCTAAGGAATGATTGTGCCTTGAGCCTAGGCACGCCTTAAGCGTGCCTTTCACAACTATGCATGACTATTGCAGTCATAGGGTGCTATTTTTATGATTCAAGAGATATTAAAGTATAATGCATAAAAAAATATCAAAAAATTGAAACATTAAAACATGAAAAAATGGATTTCTTAATAACATATAAAACATGCAATATATTTTTATAATTCAAAAATGAGTCCCAACAAAAATTTAGATATTGTATTAAAATGATGTGTATTTTAAATTTTTGATAAAATTTCATGATTGCATGATTAGTTTATAGAGATAGAATGAATGATCAATATTTTAAATATTTAATTTTTATCTCAACAGCCACAATAATAAATATATAGTGTCCCACGTACTTATTAAACATATTATTAATATTGCATATATATTTAAGTATAATATAATAGGTGAGAGTGTACACAGACAAAAATATATTTGTTATATAATAAAAAATCTTTAAAATTTTCATCATAAAAATTCATACATCATAATTTAAATCATCGAAAAAAAATTCGTTAATATTAGTATTAACTTATTTAGATATTAAATGTTAGTAACCAATACATAATTCCAATAAGTATAATTTTAATAATATCTTATATTCATTTGGAATTTTTTTAGGCCAGCTGAGAAATATAAATTATTAATAGTAACAATTGCACGTCGGTCGAGTTCAATGTTATAAGTGACCATTCACTTTGTCTGGTTCAGAATTCAGATCGCCACAGCTTATAGTTTCAATATGGGTATAATCATATTTTTGAATATCATACACTTCTAGATCTTTTTACTTTATCTTAAAGATTCATTCATGGATCTTCTTAATTTTCTAAACATAATATATCTTTAATGATATATGATCATAGTATATTCCTCATATATGAAATCACATTCATAACTAGAGAAAAAATAGACTCAAATATTACGAGACACTAGAGGGAGGAGTGAATATATTAAGAATTATTTTAAATAGCACAAAAAATATAAATTTATATGATTTTTATCAACTTAAAATATCTAATTTTTTGTCACTTAGAATAAAATAAAAAAGTAATCAGTGACTACGTAACTCAATAGCTCACTCATATATAACGAACCTCCATATTGTTTATCGCTAGCAAACTAAATCATAAAATCATCATCTCTGATTATGATATTAATCATCATAATCAGAAGCTCATTAAAATTATTATATTTATTTTTATAATATTTATATAAATTATTTAATTATTTATAAATCTTATTCTCTAAATAATAATATTTATTCATACAAGTAGACATGTATTAATAGTATTTTTCATCACTTTCACCTTGTTCTTAAAATTCATACATACAGTCAACAATAAAATGATAAATACATGGCCAAAAATTTAAATATTTATTTTTCGTCTTAATAGTAATGACACAAAAATCAAGATATTTTCTATATATGTTAAAGTGATTAATAATGTATTATATGCACTTAGTATAATATATGTGATAGAAGGTCATACAAATGAACAAACTTTAATGTCGTGCATTGGGCCAGGCACAACATTTTTGTGTCTTGCCTCGAGATGGGCCCGTGGGCCGAGGCCACCAAACCCCAATGACAGCCCTATCATGGGTGCTAGAGACAGTCAACTGCAAGAAGCTTTGTATATAATAGTTATTGAGGAGGTTAGGTATTGAATTTATTATATCACATGATGGCTAGTCAACAAGGCATATAACATACAATATGATATTTCACGAACAAACAAACTATGTAAAAGGAAATTACTAATTGAAAACAAAATTAATCAGGACAAATTAATCGAAAATGATTACTAATTGGGCTGTGCTAGGATTGTAATTTATCACAGTGCCATGTTCGACCATATCATCCTTAAATTATAGCATAACCTTGCGCTGGAATTAACAGGTGAAAATTTTAACATTGCAGAAAAAAGTAGACCAGCAATGAGAACCACAAAAAAAAAAAAAAAAATCAATTGGACAAACTTGAAAACAAAATCAATTGGGAAACTAGTATTAAATTTTCAGAGAAAATGGATGCAATGTTAAATAACAAAACTTTAAATAATTGGAATCAATTGGCAAAACAAAATCAATCTTCACATGCCTGAATGTAATGCTGAATAACAATTTCATATCGCTCCTTCAGGCCAGCATAATACACCAGTTCTTCAACCTGACCATAGCTGCAAAAACAAAGTAAAATATTTTAAAATACAGTTTTTAAATTATTTTAAAATACAGTATTTTAAATATATGTAAGAGGGTGTTAGAAGCTGTAATGGGAGGGGGTAGGGGTTAGAAGGTTTAAATATATATTTTTTATATTTTAATTATTATTGTTTGTATAATATATATATATAATATAATAAACAAATAATTTATTTTAATTTTAAATACATAATTATAAGAATAATAAATTATATGCAATATTAAAATATGAAATATATAAATATGAAATATAAATTTAAAATACATTTTTTTTATTTATTTTAATTTCTGTTAATGGATAATATTTGTATTTATTTTTTTTTTCATGCTATATCCTAGTCATATCCGTATCCTAGTTTTTTGAAATTTTCTGTGTCCCCGTATCCTGCCGTGTCGTATCCCCGTGTTCGTATCCGTGTCCGTGCTACTTAGGGTATAAGTGTGTTCAAATTGAAATATATATGTTTATTCTCAGATATTATATCGACTAGTATTATTAAAGCTCAGTAAGAATGTAAATTGTATAATTCAACACACCACCATTTTAATATCTTAGAGAGTCACATAAAGTTCTGTAGCAGAAGTTCAAAATTAGTACAAACTGCCATTATAAACAAATAATGAGTGTACAATGACCAAATAACATCAAGCATTGGCTGCTGAGAAATTTAATGAGCACGATTACCTCTCTAAAAGTTTCATCGTAGTTGCCTCATCCAAAACGTCCTTGCAGTCACTGAGGAAAGCACGAAACTCTTGAATGATTGACTGATACTGGGAACCCTTGATCTCTGCCGGACCATCTTCCTCCAGAAGCAAGCGGTTGATCTAAAAATCATGATCACGAAGAACAAGTTAATGTTAATATTGTTCGATATAAAGTCGGTCACAGGATAATCGGTCGCATGATAACATGAAAGATATAGTGAAATCTTGCAATGTAAGACACTAAGCGCGGGTTACTCAAAGCATGTCAGTGCGGCAGCAACTTAGATCTGCCTCCATGCTTTATGATTGTAAATTTTTAAAAATTCAACCAAAGAAAAAAAATTCAACAATGAAGAATACACACACACACACTCACACACACACACACACTCATACACACACACACACACTCATACACACACACACACACACTCATACACACACACACACATAATTTGCAACAGAGAGAGATGTAACATTTTTTTATGATAAAAATGAAAATTTTAAAGTTCTAAATGAACTAGAAGATCACTAATTAATAAAACATAAAATGACAAAAAACAGCTTCAATAAACATCAATTAAAATGACAATGTAAATTTTTTATTCGAAAATAAAATAAATACCCATAATATTGAGCAATCGTTTATTATTAACAGCACTGTGTGTTGATAAAAGAATGCTGAAACGCAATAATGCATCCATGCTTATGTATTCTGCCACGAGTTGATACATAAATATTGGTACAACAACCATATTATAAAAAAAACAATGTGACAAGCCTTTCCAAATTTTAATTAAATTAAATGATTAACTAAAAAAATAATGATTCAGACTCTTTTATATGATACTATTGTCATAGCTCATGTTATGAGTTTATATTGATTCTAGTATTGATAATTTTCTATTAATTAAAAAAAAAAACATAAATTTCTCATTTGAAAAAAATATAATATTCTGACATGGACCATCCATTTGTTCTGGCAAATTTCCAGCCTGAGTCGAAGAAACTAATGAGTTGTAGAAGGCCGAGGATCAAAAAGAATTAAAGGATTAACATATTTTTCATATAAAAATAATTAATTATGTTTACAATATAAAAAATATAAAAAAGTTGACAAATTTGATTTTTTTCATTTGGCGAGTGACTGTCACATGCCATAATATTTAAAAATCACAATTTAAGGGCATGTGCACCTCACGCGCCCCTCATTTTATTAATTCAATTAAATTTAAATTGGGTTGGGTTCAGACAATAACGATCCAACTCGAGTAAATGAATTTATAAAAAAAATATCTTTTCAATAAAAAACATATTGGGAAAAGCGTTGCGATCAGGACCATGGGACAGCACGCGAATGACTCAGAAGCCGTTGACATTTCTCTCCGCAAATGAGACCATGCCATGAGCCACGGGCCCATTGATGTTGCATGTGTCATATCATGCACATGCACGCATGTTACAACCCATAAGTCAAGGAATATTTTTCTACACGTGGGTCTCACCTGGCAATTGGCTATTACCTCATATGGTCCAGCACTTAATCCAACAAATAAAAGAATTCTATCCAATTTAAAATTAAATAAAAATATTACAAAAAAAAAAAACATTTAAATAAATTTATAAATAAATATTAAATATTTTTCAATTTCTAAAACAACAAAAATTCTCTCCTCCTCTCTCTTTCTTTAATGCTCACTCTCTACAAATTCAAACTTTCAATTTTCTTCTTGTATTTTTTATAAGTTATTTTCATAATCACTTACATTTTATAATTAACAATATTGAATATTTGGCCTCGGGAATCATAGTCCACATCCACTAAACTGCAATAGCAGATAAAAGATATATAAATTTACAAGATACAAATTTACTATATATTTTAATAAAAACTAAAAATAGAATTAAAAAATCTATTTTAATCATTATTCTATGAAAAATAAAATATATTAATTGATAATTATAATAATTTTAAAATTAAGATTTTAAATAAGTTTGATATATATCATAAGAAATCAAATTTTTAGCGATGCCAAATAAGTCATTTTGAATCATGTCAGACTAGGTCGCATCATGTCAAACTCACCACGCCACACACAAAGCATGACTCAAACCCATGCAAGCCTAAGTTAGTCTAGGTTCATTCAAGGCTACTTTGGGTAAGCCTGGGTTCATTCTAAGCAAGCCTGGGTCACATCCAGGCAAGCATGGTCCATACCAGTCAAGCATGGATCAGGTCCAAGTTAGCAAGGTTCGCTGCAAGCAAGCCTGGTTTGTTCGAGACTATCCTAAGTTAGCTAGCCAGACCAAAACCAGCCCACATTGTCATGCATGTTGTGTCGTTCCATGTAGCATGTTAAGTGGCACGCTGGCCAAAAACTCTGTCTTGGACAAGCCCGAGCCGTGCCAAGGGCCGGCCTGGCACTATTCCATGCATAGTTCCAGTCAAGTCAGCCCATGCCATGGTCCAATTTTTGTGGGTTGGGCCATGTAATGTCACAGATCACTGGCCCATTTAGGGACATCTATCTAAAATTAATTTCAAGTACAAATAAAAAGGCTAGGATACACAAATAAACATTTCGAGTATAAATTATTTTATCATATTTAAAAAACAAATATCAGATAAATGATCCAAAAACCAATATAAGTATTAAAAAAAAAAACTTTTAACTTCAAAACAAACGGTTACATGAAACACCTAAAGAGACACACCAAATAATGCTATAAAAAGTATAGCAAATTATGAAAGATCGAAAACTAGTTGATTCTATATAAAATATATTCAACGACTTTATCATAGGATTCTTAAGTTGACTTGTAGTACTGATATAATAAAAAAATATCTACTTAAAAAATAATTAATAATTAATAAACTTAAAATTATATTTACCTAATAATAATTATCTACTTAAAATTATATATCATAATTCACTATATTGATTTTAAGTAGACTGTAGACATTATAAAAAAATATTAAAATTTCATGAAATCATCAAATCTCTTGAAAATCATGTCATATATGAGAGTCTTATGATGATCTTCAACAAATATAAAATACAAAATAAAATTTATAAAATAATATTTAATAATATTTTAAATAATAATGTCATTATAAATATATTCATAAGAATCATGAACTAGAATCTCATAGCTAAGATTTTTTAAGTTAGATGTGCATGTCACATAATAAACCTAAAAGTATAATCACACTTAACAATAATTTCACCATCATTCAAATAAATTAAAAATACATATGAATGTCAACCAGTCCAGTCGGCCATGGCACAAAACAATTCATCCATTCCTAACATGGCATGGCATAGTTCAAAAAATTGGCTGGGCACAATACGATTCAAAAAGATTGGCCTAGCATGACACAACACTATATTTCGTGTGCTAGCTTCAGTCGTGTTTACCAAGTCAGCTAGCTTGGCTTGACTTAGGTTAGCATGGACTGAATTCAAATTAGCGTAGCCTGACCAAGCCTGACCTGGCCTTAACCTAAACTAGCTTGGTCTTACTCAAGTTAGTCTGGCCATGTCTGATACAGCTTGGCACAACCCGCCTAAAAGCAATGCCAACGGGCCAAGTCGGGTTGCCCATTTTGAATATTAACATGATCAAGAGAAAATATGCCAAATAATTAAGAAAAAAACAGTTAGAAATAAAAAAAAATACTTACGCAAAAGATATGAGAAGTCCAAATTCAATATTTTTTTATGTAATACAATTAAAAAAATTAAAATCTATATTACAATTAATTGTATCATGTGACTTCTTCTATGATATGATAGAGAATTTATCTAGTATAAATTCAACGATCATAGTTGCAGACGTTGGAGGGGCTGCTAACCATCCATGAGCACATTGCTCTGTAAACAGATAAAAGCAACAAAAAAAATATCCCATGCATCCCACCCCAAGCATAACCACCCTTTCTAAAAATTCTAACTAACTCAGAAAAGACCCAAATGCCCTCCTACTCCTTCATGTTGGACCTCTTTGGACATTTGAAATATGTGAAGCACAGTGAAGGTCTAACAAATTCATCAACGAAAATACTTACTTGAGATAAATATAAAAAACTCATTTCTAAAACAATATTAAAAACTAGGCGTCAAGTAAGTTGAATGGCTCGAGCCCGACTAGTGTCTGGTAAGAAAATATCATGTTGGGTTCAGCATGACATGGTCCAAAATTGTGTTGGGACCGCACTCGTACTAGCACACGGCATGATTCATGCTGTGTTGGGACCACATGAGGCCTCATGTCATGATGGGCAAAGCCAACATGCATGGCACGTGACACTCTATGACTTGAGCGAAGCACCACTACCCACACTATGCGCGCACAACTCGTTGTACAAGCACTACCACAGTGCGCTAGCCAACACGGCCAAAACTGCCTCTCTTTTTTTGTTTCAAATTGGTCTGCGCTTCTTCTAGGGGTTGTAACTCTTACCCACATATACACTTAATGCTCTAATACCATATAATAAGTTGAAATACAAAAAATAAAAATACTCGTATAAAAATATAATACAACAAAAATTAATATATAATAGAAAAAATAATGAGACAACTCACAAGTTGAATGTTCCAATCAAAAATATCAAAAATAAATAAAAAATACATAAAAAACTACAACATAAATATATGTATAAAAATTAACAAAAATAAAAATATTATTGATTCAAATGAGATTCAATTTCTTTCATATCTTAAAACACAAAAAATAACGTTAATGACTCAAATAGTAAACATTTGCAACTTCAACGTTGAACCGCCAATATGTAGGAGTAGGACATGTAATATTTAAGAATAAATTACAATCAACAACATTATTATCAAACAAGTTTTATCCTAACTAGTTGGAATCAGATGTATTGATCATATTTTCTAATCAATTTTGTTAAAAATTAGTTACTCTCAATTCTTTAATTATTAAATTTTTTTATAATTTCTATAAAATTTTTTCTAGACCTGCCTAGAGTTATTTTTCTAATGTTTACTCAAATAATTTCACATTTTCTAACAGGTGTATATAGGATATGAGAATCCACCTCATACGATTCTCTCTTATCATATTATCTTAGAGGTGTCAAACGGGCCGTGACGGGCCGTCCTGGCCCTTTTTATTAGGGCACGATCGTGCTTCCGTGCCAGGAAGGGCACGGTTTAAAAAAATTGGGCCGTGCACGGCCCGCAGGTACGGCGGGCCGAGCCGTGCCTTGCCGGGCCAGCTCGGGCTTGCCTGACCAAGAGGTTCGGGATACGGGGGACCGCGGGTCGAGTCGAATCAAACCCGACCCGCGGCCTTTTTTTGCGGGAGGGGCATCGTGGGGTCGGGCTCATAGGACACCCGGCACGGGATAAACCCGTGCCGGTGCGCCATGCACGAGCCGAACCGTGCCGGGCCAGGCACGGACCCGGCCAAGGAATTTTTCCATGCCGGGCCGGCCCAGCCCGGTTGACACCTCTATATTATCTATAGGATTTATTTTAATTTTTTTTTCTAATAATTTTAATTTTTATTTTATCATTCATAGTCTTTTCACACATCTATCTTATCATTTACATCTTCATTTTCATCTCTGTTAGACTAATCACATAACTCTCTATTTGGTAAATATATTTTTACTTAGCACAGAGCCTAGATACTTGATATTATTGACATTTATTATTTCTTGATTTCATATTTTATCTAATATAATTGAACTAATGTTTCACGAACATTTTATTATAACTAATCATATACCTCCTATGATTAAAGTTCTACTATTTTATTTTCAAATAATTATTTGAAAAATCTATATAATTCTACTTTCTACGACATGTTCATTAAAACGAATCTATATTGAGTACTTAAATTCTCCTTTAGTATAACTTTATAATCTTTACAAGATCTTTAATTTTATCCCTTAATATAAAAAAAAAATCTATACAAATCTCACCAGAATCTTTTTTTAATATCACCAAGAATTCCTCCGTCTTCCTAAAATAGATTAGAATGTTATCTTTTATGCCTTCATTCATAATTATATTAATATTATTCATATTTATTTCATTACCCATATATCAGAGCTTATAAACTTTATGGTAACAATTAACTCTGAGTACGTATCATTCAATTACCCAAAATTTCAAGAATCCATCTTAAACTATTAGCATAAGTTAACTTCTTTCCCCACTCTTATCTAAATATTAGTTTAGGAAACCTTGCCATTATTTCATTACGATCATATGGCATTGCTATGGTCCTTGCCATCCACTAAATTCAGACAATGTGCCGCATTGCTTATGACTTCCAAGAAATCTTGTTTCACTTCGAAAATTAATTGCAATATGACTTCAAGATTGTTCATACGAGTCGAACTAAATATTAGTTTTTAAACATTCTTCATAATGAAACATCCTATCAATGCATTTGAATAATCTTTCTCACACCTCATCAATATCATAGAACTTACAGTATGTAAAGATCGATGAAGTTGAAATATTTATCTTGCATCAATTTTCTTTTCATGTCCCCAAAATTAAATGAACAAAAAATATTTCTTCCAAAAAACCTATGGGTCCCAAAAAATGAACAAAAAATACATATGGGAAACCATATAAATGTGGGTATGTGCGGGTAAATATATATATATATATATATATATATGTATGTATGTATAAACATTTACATGTATATAAAAGTGTATGTGGGTGTAAGTGTATTTATTTACATTAAACATGTGTGTGTGTTCATAAAAGTATGTGAGTATGTTTGTGCATGCGTCATGTGTGTGTCAAGTGTACATGTAAGAGTATGCAATAAAATAACAAGACCTTGTCCAAGTATAATTCAGTTGCCCATGTAGAAATCAATGTTATTTGGCACTTATCACTCTTTGCAAGAATATCAAGCCTCCGCAACAAGAAAGTTCTAAGAGCATCCTGAAAACAAATAAAAAAGAGAACTTTTACCAAAATTTTAAAAAGTTTCATCTGAAACACATCTAAGTATGCGTGAGAAGTGTGTGTGTGCGTACATAATTCAATTGCACATGAAAGAATGAATATATGACTTTGGAAATCAGACATAATAAAACCAATGTGTGTGCGTGTTATACACATTGGCCCAATTATGTGAATGTACTCCTAGCACAAAAGCCCTTAATCTAAATTTGTCAAAACTCCACGTCATTATATCAACATAACTCTACACACGAGCCCAATATAGAATCAGATATTCCTTAGAAAAGAGTTACAATGAACATATGATCTACCACTAGTCTGGAACACAGTTCTCCAGCTGAAAGCCTAGTTGCGTCTAGGTCTGCTAAAATGGAAAGAAACTCCAGCAGACCAATGAAAGATAATTCAAATACCTGTTCACCTACACTAATAAACTTCAGTGCAGCTTCCTCAAATGACATTGCATGCATTATCTGCAAAATGCAACAAAGTTGTCTTGAAATTCCATCCTAGAAAATACAAAAAAAAAAAAAAGAAAAAAAAAAACCATGAGGCAGCACATATGCCACAAAAAAAGCCACGTACATCAAAATTATTTACCAATGCACACACATAATAATTACATTGAAGAAATTCAGAACACATAAATATTTATAAACATCACTAAAAACTCAATAAATCAAAGTATGAGTGAAAACCCTGGAACAAAGTATATTCAAGTTGGGGTTATCTACATGTTAGGTACTTCCATCAATACAATAACTATTAGCCGATACAACTTTAAAATCATCATGAAAATATCTATTAGTTTATCTACTGTGAGAACATATGCAGCAATCATAGACACATCATAGTCTTCTCCCTAAAGGAAAAGTAATTGACATTTATATATTTCATATACTCTTAAAATATTAAATTAGAAACTACACGTATTACTGTCTAACAATCATAATAAAAAATTATGAAAAAAAAATTGATATCTCAAATCAAAAAATATTTATTATCCTAAATATTTTATGAATAAGTATCCTCGCCAATCTAAACTATATTTTTGTAATAGATTTTCATATAATAATTTATATCTTATTATTTCAAGAAACAAATTTATTTTCATATAAACAATAAAAAAATTATATTCAATCTGCAAGACAAATTGGTGCTTAATCCTAGTTGTTAAATCAAGATTCGAATCGAGAATCGAAATTCTTGATTAGTGAATTGAGAATCGAATCGAACCATGAATTAAATTTTTTATGATTTTTTTCCACGCTAATTAATTCTTATTTACTACAGTAGATAATTTTTTTTTAATATTTTAATTTTAAATTTTGTGATTTTTTTGGTATTTTATTTTTTTTTCACCTTAAATTCTTAATATCAAAGGTTGAAGTTACTTTTTTTCACATTAATTAATTCATAAAGTTGATAATTTTATTTTGATATTTTAGATTTTATTTTTATGACTTTTTAGGATCTTGATCCCTTAAAAATTAGTATTAAATCAATTCATTTGAGTCTATTTGTGATTCATTGATTCGGTGATTCAGTCTTTGATTCATACATATTTTTGATTCTTTTAAAGAATCAGATCGTTTATTCTCTGAATCAAAAATCAAATCATGAATCATATAATATTGATAACAATATATCCAACTTGAATATGAACCTCCATTTAACTACAAGTATACATCAACATAAAAAGAAATCCAAAGATCTCATTATTTCTTCATAAACCTATGTGCACAAAAAAATTCTTCATTTAAAAATTGTTTTTAAAGATCTAACAAATAACTAATTATATTGACTACATATATTATAGTAGATCTTATAATAATTAGATAATTAATCTTCCCTATAATTACAATTAAAAACCACAAAAAAAATTTACACAACTAAACTTAATAAAAATAAGTGTAAAGAGAAGTTCTTATTTATTTATTTATGAGTAAAGATTAAGAGTATCAAATTGGAAAGAAAAAAAAAGTTAAGATCTCTTGTCATATTTCATAAAGGTATTCATTGACTAACTTTATGTCTAAATATATGTTTTAGTAATTATCACATCTTGAATCTTATCCATTAAAAAGTAGTCAACTTCTATGAGTTTCATCCATTCAAGAAAAATAGAATAGAAGACAATGTATGTTGTTGACTAACTATTAGATTAAACAATAGTAGGAAAAAAAGTAAATTCTTGATCACTACCAATATCAAATCCAAGGTATATCCCAGGTAACTATGATCATCATGAAATTTGTTTTTATATTAAATCTTAAAACAACCTTATACTTCATATTTTTCCAAGAGATAAATTATCTCTAAGAAAAGTAAAAATTTTATTTTGAACCTACATTAAGTGCATGATGATGTCCACCTTGAAAATCAAATATCTATGTAATTGAAAATTATTATTAAAAAAGATCTTAAATCTAAAAGACTTACTCATATATCTTGGTATGTGAAACAATATGTGTGAGTAAACTTACAGATAAAAATCTAAGAAAAAACTAATTAAATTGATTAGATATACTAAGATTATTCTAATAATAATAAGTTGATAAATTTTTCCTAAAATTTTGATATAAATAATAGAATCTATCAAAACAATCATATCAGAAATAAAAATAATATTTGAATCAAAAATAAATAAATGATGAAACACATCCCTAAAGTTAAATTTATATAAGATTATCAAATATACATTTACTCTACAAGAAAACACCTCTCCTAGCATTTAGCACATCTATCTAATATAGTATCAGAGCCTTTTAAAGTCGATCTAAAACAACTAAAAGAACTCTTTGTGACGGTAATCCCTAACTCATAATTTCTCATAATTAGAATATTATTCACATATAATATGAGCAAAATTATTATATTGTCAGACCTTGTCCAACTCACTATTGTAAACCAAACAAAATTATTATCTGTGAAAACTTCACAAATCTGGATATCGATATCTATTTCAAGTCATATAATATATTTTATAATCTACAAAATACATCTAATTGTGTTGCTCTAAACATGAGCGGATGGCTCATACGTACATCCTCAATAATGTTTAATCTCTATGAAAAAATATATTTTTATATCTAGTTATGATATCATACATCTGTGAGAAGATACTAATAAAATAAGAATTTAAACAAAGATCATCTTAACAACTAAAAAATGTATCCAAATAATTTACATGAAATATCCAAGTAATCTCATTCATTGCAAATCATACCATAATGTTGACCTACCTTCTTGTTAATATATCAATTATTATTCACTTATCACTCTCAATTTGAGAAAAGTTTTCCATTAAATGACACACATAATATTTGGCCACAATCCAAATTCTCAATGACATGGCTCACAGGCAATATGCATCTACTTTGAAGTGTCACTAGGTTATCTCAAGTAAATCCATGCTGATTCCAACTATTTATCTCTTTAATCTCAAAAAAAAAAAACTCAAGCATGATAAACTTTAACATTAATATCAACAGAAATATAATATAAATTATCATAATTTTATGCGAAACTTCCAAAAATAAAAATTCAAACCACTTTTAAACAAACATATGCTTTCATTAGATAGAAATAATTTATTTTATAAGAAGAATTATGTTATCATAGAGAAGATATGAAATTAATATTTTTAAGAGATTAACCTTTTAGACTGTGCTCCAAAAAATATTTTGAATGACTCAGATAATAATTTATTATCCGATATGATAATTTCATTTGACTCTACAAAAGAGAAACAAATAATATAAAAGATTAATCATCTGACTATAAATAAATTAGATACACCTTATTCAATAAGTATAATTAAAAATTTTATAAAATCTCTACAATATGATCAGGCAAACACATTTCTTTATATAGTAAAAAATCTATTAGATTTTAAAGTTGTGTCAATTTTTATCTATTTATCTATCTCAGTTTGAGGTGAGCTTTTCAATAACTAACTCAAATAACATTGGGCAACAAATTAGATACTCACCAACATAATTCACAGTGCATGTATTTGCCTTCAATTTTTACTAAGTAATCTAAAATTTTTTGACATTTAAACAAGTCATTTTTCATTTTTTTAATTAAAAAAAAAACTCAACATAATAAACTTTTACATTAATATCAAATAGAGATAACTTGCACAAATCATCACCATTTAGGAAAAACTTCCAAAAACAAAAATTTCAAACACTTTTAAACAAGCATTCTTTCTTAATTTAGAGGAAGCCTATTCTTTAAAATAAATTATATTATCATACAAGAAATATGTGGGTGATACTTTTAAATAAATTAATCTTTTGAATTGTATTCTAGCAGATACTCAAAATGACTAAGGTAGATATTTCTTATCCAATATTATTTTTTTTGTTAACTTTATTTCTCAATAGACATTATAATTAGATTAAAAATTGTCTATATGAGTTCAATAAGAATTATTCACGGTGTTAAATGGGAGATATTTTAAATATATAAATCTACCAATTTTTCTATAAACTTTCATTCTTCTTGCTTTCATCTTGAATTCAAAATATTTTATTAAAATTATAAATTGATAAATTTATCCATATATCCCCTAAGAATTAAGTACCCCACTCCTGCTGACACTTTCACTCCCACTCCTACTCCCTAAGACACTTATTATTTTGGACAAGACAATCTCATCCATTGAAGTAGAACTCATTCCAATTTCACAGGGCAATTCATTTTTTTTTTTTCATTTTTTAAATCCTTAATATTAACAAATGCATCTTAGCATTCTAATCTAGCATCTACCTTAAACCTGGGGGATGATTTCATATCATGATGAGTTCTGATTAAGTAATTCTTGAGTTTATCCATCCCTCCTGCACATCTTGATTGCAAAATTTATATTTCAAATATTACTCCCCAAAAATTTTAAAAATATATTTCAATACAAAATCTTTTCTTGAATATGTCAAATTAAGAAAACTCATTTTATATAACAAGACAAAATTAAAATAATTAATTAAATGAGCTTCAAAAATTGGAATTAATTTAAATTAAAAAATTAAAATTCAAAATTTAAATTTAATTTATTTAAATTTAAGATATGTAATTGGCTTAATTTAAACACTAAATGAACTTAAAGAAAAGCTTTTTTTTTAATATAAAAAATAACCAATTTATTTTTAAAAATAAAGGAAGACATTTTGCAAATGTGTTCCTCCGTTAGAGCTCGTGAAAATATGTTATTGAAGTTAATGAAAATTATAAAAAACAGAATTTAAAAGTGTTACATTCGAGGAACACGTGAAAACGTGTTCCTCGAATTTTTTAATCCATGTAGTCGAGCATTGTTGGAGCTCAATATATTCGAGGAATATATCAAGCTCCAACAGACGATGGTAAAGCTTACTGTGGTCGGAACTCATCAAAATAATTTACACGAATAACACAGTCAAACACACCTTAAATTGAAGCTAAGACAATATTGCTGTTGAATATGTGTTTCAGCAATGATCATTCCATTACGTTTGAGGTAGGGTTTAGTCTTCGAGCATCTCTCCCCAAAACAACTTGGTTTTTTTTCGGTAAAAAAAAAAATTATCAAATTGTTACGTTTTTTGTTTCATTTTCCAAATGCCACAAAAGTTATCACATCGTAGCGTACGCTTCTGTCCACGAGGCATCGAAAGCACAATAAAGGCACGCATGGAAGATGCATCACTAAAGAAACCACATGCATAACATGTTTTCATTTTTTTTTTTTTCCAGATGCCTCTAGGAGTTTTACCTTCGCCTAACCCGGAGGCGTGCATGAAGGCTCACCTGGAAAATGCCTTTGAAAAGATTGTTTCTATCATAAATCAAATAGAGGGCAATCACGAAAATCTTTAAAATAGAACAACTAAAAATGGGTGTTGTTATTTTTTCTATATATATATATATATTTTTTGTTGATGCATTATGGATTGGAGCATCCAACGTGTAAATTTTCTCAATGCAATTAGCACATTATATAAAAGCATCTCTTTTACATGGTAGTTATATTAAGTTTTTATGAATTATTGGCTTTAGTTTGTTCACTCTCAAAACTGCAAAAATAAAAAATATGTAGATCAAGCCTCCTGCAGCTAGGACCAGAGAAACCAATAGGCATGCTATCAAATGAAAGAATGGGCTGTAAATAACCTCAAGAGCATCAAACAATGCCTCTCTTCTAACAATTTTAAGGAAGAGGCAATAATTTGGTCAGTCAGTACCCCGGACCCAATACCTCAATGAATATACTAAAAATATCCTAATGCATCCAATAAAAATTTCCCAATACCAAATGCAAAAGAAATTCAAAAGATACTTACTTTTGCATAGAAAGATGCTGCTCTTGAAAAATCCCTGGAGTCAAACGCAGCTTCAGCCTACAATGCACAAACCAATCAGTCAGTACCGTAGCAGGAAAGACAATCTGAACTGCAGGGAAGAAGAAAAAAATGCTGAGATTGGTAAACAAGTGATACATTAAATGAGACTACAATACATTACTTGAACAAGATACACTCGATCCCTCTGCAGTTGGTCGTGACAATTAGCTAAAGAGGCAGCAAATTCTCTCATGTTAAGATACACCTTCCACATATCTCGTCCTTCATCATCAACAGATATCTATTCCATTATTGATCAAATAGCATGAAATGCAAATATTAATTTTTGAAACATCATTTGAGCAATGGAAATAAGGTTTCTTTCATATACCCACTTGGAAGACAGAATTTTGGTCAAAAGCATAGAACAAGCCAGCAGTCATATCAGTACATAGCCCAATAATGCCCCTTGGGATCGATTCAGAAATTTGATCAAACTTTAGTTCCTCCACAATCTGCTCATTGATTCGGTTGATAACCTATCAAAAACAAGAACAAGAACAATAAAATAGCACACATTAAAAGTCTCTCTCTCTCTCTCTCTCTCTCTCTCTCTCTCTCTGTGAGTGTAACAGGCTAGTTAAGTCCATGAAATGCTTATCACTAGCACAAAAGCCAGATACAAAGGATAATATGATGAAAAATATGAAATTTAATTTCAATTATAATATCAACTAGCTCAACAAAACAATTTGAAACCAGAAAAACATGGAAAGAAGTAAGTCGCGATGATTCTTACGCACCATAACCTTGTTTCTGATGAGAAGCAAAAAATGGAATTCGGAAACAGCCATAGAACAGGGCTTAGATATATCTTGACCTTCATTTAATTTTGCATAGTCCAATAGAGCCTTGTTCTCAATAAAACATTCATCTCCATTTAGAAAACTGCCATGGGTATTGCAAGCATGAAGGGAAAAATGGAATTCAGAAAACACATAAGATTAAAAAGAAATACAATTTACAAACAGTGATGGAAAAGTAATATGACCGCTAAATAAAATTATTACAAAATCAAGTAACTAGATCTTCCTAAAAATATGGAAGAGAAAAAGAAAAAAGAGGTGTCATATACCTATGCTGCCCTCCAAAATTTATGGCGCCATGATAGATGCCAGCACCAGAAAGCCATGCAAAATGCACAGCTCTTCTTTGTTTAAAATAGAAATGCAGCTCACTGAGAGAGATAAAAAAAAATCACTAAAAAATAATCAAATGAGCTTCATTCAGTTAAAGAACAAAAGTTATGAAAGTCATTTGAATCTATACATCATATGATACAGCTACAATTTCTAGTTAGGCCTCAGAGGCTTGCAATAATCTCGGCAAGTCATTTGAATTATTAGTCATTGAAAAATATTATTTCAATTTTTATGCATTGTTTGAAGATTAACTTCATGACTCATCCCCAAAAACTAGTTCAAAAAAATATGGAACTCGAGTCATATATTAACACCATAACAACAACTGAGAAATTTTCTGATGAGGCAAATTTTAAAACCCTCCCATCATATCCAAGGCTGGACATCTGGCGCATAGGGTTTGCAGAACTAGACATCTGCAACTGGCTCATAAAATGATTGGGATAATTCACAAGTTGGGTGCTCCAATTAAAAGCATCAAAAACAAATAATAAATAAAAACCAAAATAAAAATTATACAAAAATACTAATATTGGTTGGAAAATTTAAACACCCTCCCCTCACATCCAAGGCTATACATCTAGTGCATTGGCAAACTCTCGCTCCTAGAAAGTCCCTCCCTTTGCTAGAAGAATACGAAGGGTTCTAGGAAACTTCAGAGAATATCATACTTGCATGTAAGAATATAGAACGAATGAGATTATCATAAATTCTTCTAGAAACCACTTATAAATATGTTTACATAGTATAATATTCTAGAATTCTCTAGTTTTGTTAAGCCGTGGGTTGAAGCTAAGCTTGACAAGCAAGATAAATAAGAGGCTAACTTAGCAATAACTAAAATTTTAAAAGACAAAAATATAAGACAATGCATTTTTATGTTCGTGAGGTGATGTGTAAGCCCCGATGTGTTAAGACATAAGTTTTTTGAGTATCATAATATATAATTAATTAATATTTTAAATATATAAAATAAAAAAGTATAAATAAAAATATAAAAATAATTCATTAGAATTATTAAAAAAACATAATAATTTACTACTTTAATAAAAAACTATAATAAAATCATAAAATAGAAAATTTATCTAACAAAACTAATAGTTTAAAACTTTAACAAAAAGTTATAACTAAATCATAAATAATAATTGAGTAAATTATTTTAATTTAAATTCTTCTCTCTAATTACATCATCATCCTCATCCAATATTTCAAAATTAAAAAATATTCACTATCATATATCTTTATTTTATGTAAACCTTTATCTTTATCAATTTGTATAAAATTAAACTCATTTTCTTTGCTTATATATTATTTTATCAAACAGATGATAATTCTCTAGAAGGTAGAATAATTATTAATTTATAAAATAATATACTTTATATGATATGATCAATGGGAGCTAACTTTTACACAATTTTCAATATGATAATTTAAGAGTGTGAAATCAAAAGAGAACAACATTATTGTTGACGAGTCTCAAAAACTATAGACAAACAAGTGGATAAAAAAAGTCTCCTTATTATCAATCTTTATCCTTATCAAATATCAACCACAAACTTAAATAAAAAAACAAATAGGGATAAAATAAAGCTCAACAGCCCACATAGTTAGTATCTTGTCATGCCAGTAAAAAAGAGAAGAGAAAGATAAAAGAAACAAAGTAATTTAGCCGATAGAAAATAAAAAAAAAAACAACTCGATATAGCATTACATGGAGGGAAGATGAGTTAGCAACCAGAATTGAGAGGCGGGGAGATGTGTAGCCTCGATTCCGACCGACAATCAATGCTGAGTGTTCAAGTATTTTAAATTTATATTTTATAATTTTAGTTTTAATTTTAATAACTAAATAACAAAGATTTGTGAGGTATATGACTCGACTGAGAAGGCGGAGAAAGCGTACTCTTTTATGCCTTTTATGCACATTGACTAAGAAAGAGTACGTCTTCTATGCTATTTGCTTCTTTTGGGATGCCTCAAAACATTTTTGGACCGCCTCGCTTCAAGGCGTGCCCCTCAAGGCGCACCTCAAAAATGTCTTTGAAAATACGAGCAATAACCGAGAAACGAGTTGTCTAAGTGTCACACATGAACTTAATAAAAAGCCTAAGTCCATAATAGTTAGTATCACAAACAAGATTACAACGTGTAAGAGTAACTTGAAAGATATGATGATAAGCTCTCATGTCGGAAGAAGTTAACGAGCAAGTTCGAGGAAAGAACCTTGACTCTCCAGCTAAGAAAAAGAGAAAAAATGACAAATCTCATGATTCTCTCATTAACTTGGAAGATCAAGTAACCCGGTTAATGGTCGCTATGGTGGACACCAATGAGGAGATGGACCTCATGGAAAAAAACATTGAGAAGGCCGTGAAGGATCTCAAAGTGCAGATACAATACATTCAAGAGGAGATGCATGGCTCATTGATCACAATGGTGCCGCACTAAAAGTTTATGAAGGTAGTAGACATGTTCACTAGCTTAGAGTCAAGGATGAGGGCCTTGACCAATCATAAAGAAGAACTAAGACAAAAAATGGGCACTTATAAAATAGTATTGTCAACTCAAGTTATGAACACTCATAAAACATAAAGGATAGAGGTGTCAAAGCCACATACTTTCGCTGGAAAACATGAAAATAATAAATTAGACAATTACTTGTGACACAAAAAAAAGAATGAGGCAATAACACTAACTAACAAAATAACAAAGGTACTCACTATTAGTCTCTATCTCACTTATAATGCAACTTTATAGTGACATACAAAATTAATGAAAATGAAAAAAGAAAAATGTACCATAAACTTATTGACAAACTTTAAGAGATAAATTAAGAAGTAATTCTACCAAAAAGATATGGGATACATAACACATAGGAAGATCATGCATCTTAAGCACATGAAAAAGATTCAAAACTATGTCATAGAATTCTCTTCCCTAATACTTGAAGCTCTAGATATGAATGAGAAGAAACTTCTCTTCAACATTATAAAGAACCTGCAAGATTGGATTGAGTAAGAATTGAGGAGACGTAGTATACAAGACTAGTCAAGACTATAAAAATAGCAGAGACACTCATAAATTTTTAAAGAGAAGAATTGTCTCAGACTAAGACATCTTTCAAAGTTAGTCATGCTAAAGGTATGAGAAACGAGGGATACAAAAAATATAATGTTAAGAAATAATCAAGTGCAGCATCTACCAATAATGAGGATAAATTAGGAACAAGAATAAAGATTTCATATCAAAAACTAATTGTTTCCTATGTGATAGACTACATTGGACACGTGAATATCATAAAAAAAAGGCCCTTGATACCTTGATTGAGATGGAGGCCAAACAAGAGGATGATGAGACTCACATGAGATCGATGTAGTTGTTGAATATATTCAAGATCAATCAAGCTAAAGAGCACCCTTAAGGCAAGGGACTCATGTAAATGAAAGCCAAAGTAAATAATAGGTCCACCAAAGCCATGATAGATGCCAGCTATGTTGCACGGATACGCATAGGAACTGTCGTGTCGCTGTGTCCGACCCGTGTCGCCGTGTCGGCGACATGTCCGATACGCCACGTGGCGTATCGGATACGCGTCAGAGACATATCCGACGCGTTGTTCGGAAACAGTCATCGTTAACAACAGACGCGTCGTTTACCAACTGACGCGTTTTAACGATTCTAACGCGTCGAAAATACACTATATATTAACTATTACTCCTACATCTCCAACAAATTGAGGAGCACACCGCCGACAGTGAGTTGCCGACAAGCCGATTGCGAGAAATAGTTGTCAATTGTTATTGCGTCGAACAGGGAGGGGAGGAGCACACAGCCGAGGCACCGACAATACCTAAGGTAACCTAATTCTATAAAGGGAATGGGGGGTTTTGAAATCTATATCGGGAGGGGGGAGAGTTCGAAAATCGAAATTGTAAAGGGAGGGTGGTGGGGGGGTGTTAGAGGGTTTAAATTTTTTTTACATTATCTTAAAATATAAAATTTTACATTATTTTAAGATACCTAATATTTATAATTAATAATTTTTATTTTTAATTTTATTTTTTTTATCATGACGTATCCTAGTCGTATCTGTATCCTAATTTTTTAGAATTTACCGTATCCTCGTATCCTGCCGTGTCGTATCTCCGTGTCCATATTCGTGTCCGTGCAACATAGGATACCAGTGTCAACTTTGTCGCAGACGAGGAGACAAGGACACTTAAGCTCTAAATATCCAAGAAAATAAGATGACTCAAGGGAATTAACTTCGCTGCCAAGTCTTCGCAATGAATTGCTTATGGCATGAAAATGAAGATTGAGTCAAGAGAAGATAATGTCGACTTCATGGTGATACTCATGAAGGACTTCAAGATAGTAATTAGGATGGACTTCCTTCGCCAAGTAAAAATTGTACCTATACCATTTTTGCGTTCGATTGTTATTTTAGAAGATGGGGCCTCATGTATTGTTACCACAAATACCGAAAGAAAAGCTAAGATCCCTATGTTGTCAGCTATACAATTAGAGAATGTGTTAAAAAAAATAAGGTGACCTACTTGATGACTCGTAAAGAAGACCAGATTGATCATGTGAAAAATGTTATGCTTATAAGAGTTAAGAAGTTTCTAAATGAGTTCAAAAATATAATATTATTGAAGCTACTCAAAAAACTCACTCATAGGAGAAAAGAAAATCACAAGATTAAATTAGAGCCGAGAGTAAAAGTTCTTGTCATTGGGCACTACAAGATGACACTACTAGAGTTAAAAGAGTTGAGAAGACAGTTAAAAGAAGTGTTAGATGTCGAATTCATCCAACTATCTAAGGCTCTATATAGTGCGCCAACCTTCTACCAAAAAAAAACATGAGAGATCAATATGGATGTGCAACGACAGCACTCAACAAATTGACAATGAAAAATAAATATCTCAGTCCTATTATTGCCAACTTATTTGATCAACTTGATAGAATAAAATACTTCACTAAACTATATTTACGATTGGGATAATACTAAGTAAGAATAACTAAAGAGGATGATGACTCAAAGACTATTTGTGTAACAAGATATGGCTTTTATGAAGTGCTACAAATATCCCTTGGTCTAACTAATGTACCTGATATATTCTACATTTTGATAAACAAGATATTTCATTTTTTTCTTGATAAGGTTGTGATGGTATACATATATTATATTGTTATTTATAATGATTCCTTAGAGAAACATGTTGATGACTTAAAGAATATGTTCCAGCTATTAAGACAGAATAAACTATATATGAAAAAGAAGAAACATTCCTTTACTCTAAGAGAAATGAGCTTCATAGGACATCAATTCAAGGTGACAAACTCATGATGGATGAGAGCACGATTAAAGTTATTTTGGAGTGAGATCCCCCTACTAAGGTACCACAACTAGGATCTTTCTTATGCTTAGTTAATTACTGTTAGCAGTTCATCAAGTGATACTCAAGAAGAGCACCACCATTGACAAATCTTCACAAGAAAAGTAAGGTATGAACGTAAGAAAACAAATGTCAGCAAGCTTTTATAGAGTTGAAGGTCATGACAAAGGAGCCGGTGTTGACACTACCTGACCATACAAAAATATTTGAGGTACACACTGATACCTCTAACTTTGCTATTGGAAAGGTTCTTATGCAAGAGAAGTGACCTATAACTTTTGAAAGCCTTAAGCTCAATGATACAGAAAAGTAGTACACAATCCAAGAGAAAGAGATGATAGCAACCATTCATTATTTGTAGATATAGAGACACTATTTGTTGTGATCACACTTCATAGTGAAGACAAATAATGTATCTACTAGCTACTTCCAACCCATTAAAGTACAAGCCTCAAGCAAGTAATGTGGCAAGACTTCATGACTACGTTTGACTACACATTAGAGTACAAGCCAGGCATAACTAATCACATGACCATATTGTGGAGCTAGCATCCATGACTAGTCAGCCTCAAGGAGAGATGATAGATCTCATAAAAAAAATTACAACATAATCCATTGGCCAAGAGTCTCATCACATTGGTTATTGAGAAAAAAACAAAGTGAGTTTGGATAGAAGATGATATATTCTACACTATGGAAAAACAAATTTATGTACCTAAGTGAGAAAATAAAGAAAGAATCTTATCAAGTAGTATCATGACTCTAAATGAGCTGAACACCCAGGACAATAACGTAAAAAGACACTACTAGAGTCTATTTATTATTAGTCACAAATATTGAAAGATATGAAAACTTATGAAAGAACTTGTATTGTATGCCAACAAGACAAAGTTAAGCAAAATCAGCCCAGTGAATTGTTGGAGCCACTACCCATAGCAAAGCAGCCTTGGAAGAGTATAACTATGAAATTCATTATCAGCATACCTAAGGATTGCACATGAAAGAAACGATCAGGCTATTCCTCAAAAACATAGTCAGGTATTAGAGGCTATCGAAGTTCATCATCAATGATCGTGACTTACACTTTATTAAAAAAATTTAGATGAAACTATTCAACCTCTTAGCATAGAACTTCATTTCTCTATTATTTTTCACTCTTAGACAAATGGACAGACAAAATGAGTAAAAATAGTATTGGAGCTATACATGAGGCACTTTATGAGTGCTAATCAGACTAACTAGCCTAAGTTGCAAGATGTGGCTTAGTTCTCCTACAATCTTCAGAGAAATGAGACAATCAAGAAGAGTTTATTCAAGATAGTCATGGGGTAATAACCAATTACTCCTCACACCCTTGCCAGTTGATACACAGAAAAAAGTCTAGCAGCCTACAAATTGGCTAAGAAATATGTTATATATATAATTTATTTTGATAATTTATTTATATAACCAAAAATTTCTATTTTAATATTTCATGTAATTGCAGGAAAGAAAATATTAAGAGACCGAGAATGAAGCAGTAGCAAAAAATCTAGCTGTCCACTTAGCAATCCAAAATTTTTGGAGCAGAGCCTAACTCGTCTGATGATTCAACCCGCTTCGATTAATTGAACTAAGAAAGTTTTAATATAAATGTTTTATATTTTATTTTTTAGGTTACTATTTTTCGCGATCTAGAACTGTTCATTTTCTCTTTCTCTCTCTGCGCGATTTATCACGACTGTTTCTATGTTGCACATACTATAAGACTTCTGTTGGTTTAATCTGTAACGAATAAGTATTTTCTGGTGGATGTAGCTAGTCGTACTAAGAGACTAGTAAACCACGTTATTTCTAGTTTTTATTTTTTCTATTTTTAATTCTGTCGTGGTTGAATTGTGCATTGAATATATCATTTGTTATTTTGTTGTTTTGTTATTCTTTCTTCTTTTATATCTTAAAATCATAATTGTGGAAGTATAATTGCCTAACAAAATGACGAGAAAACTGATACAACGTGCTCATACTTAGAGATTATTGCTATAAAAAAGAAAAAATATGCTGACAAGAAGAGGAGACGTGTAGAGTTTCAAGTTGAAGATTAATGCTTATCGAGCTTTTACCATAATAATTCAAGTCAATTTGAAAGGCGCACAAAAGACTTATGAAGAAGTATGAAGGTTCATTTCTCATATTAAGATGGATCGGAAAGATATACTACAAGGTCGAACCGCTACAAAGGTTAAAGATTCATCATATCTTCCATGTCAGCAATCTAAAATCTTATCATAAAAATAAGGAAGATTCAAATCGAAAAAATTCTACAAGAGCATCAATATCAATGATGACATCCTAAGGAAGAATAACACACCCTCACTCCTAGAAAGTTCCTTCCTTTATTGAAAAATACAAAAGATTTTAGAAAATTCCAAAGAATATCACACTTGAGTGAAAAAATATAGAAGGGAATAGATTATCTTAAATTCTTCTAGATATCACTTGTAAATATATGTACATAGTATAATATTCTAAAATTTTTTAGGCTTATTGAGAATTCTCAAAGTGTGTGTGTGTGTGTGTGTGTGTGTGTGTGTGTATATATGGAGGTTGCCACATTAACAAACCACCAAACTTTGTAAAGACTTTCAACAACCAAAAGTTTTCTTCCTTTAAAATATTTTTTTTCAAATTTGCTTTGCTTCCAAACCATGGGTAGAAACTGATCTTAGCAAATAAGGTAAGTAAAAAACTGACTTAGCAACAACCACAAGACGAGTTGTCTAAGTACAATACAAGAGCTTAGTAAAAAGCCCAAATCCATGACAACAAGGAGTTTGCAGGACTGGACATCTACAAGTGGCCCATAAAGTGATGGGATAACCCACAAATTAGGTGCTCCAATTAAAAGCATCAAAAATAAATAATAAATAAAAACCACAATAAAAATTAAACAATAAATACTAATATTGGTTGGATAATTTTAATATCCCCCCCTCACATCCAAGGCTGGACATCTAGCACATGGAGTTAGCAGGACAAAAAATCTGAAGTAGCCCATAAAGTATTTGGGATAACCAACAAGTTGGGTGCTCCAATTAAAAGCATCAAAAACAAATAATAAAATAAAAAACACAATATAAAAAAAATAATAAATACTAATATAAGTTGGAAAATTTTAACACCCTCACATCGCATCCAAGGCTGAACATCTGGTGCATGGAGTTTGCAGGACTGGACATCTTGAAGTGGCCCATAGGGCAATTGGGATAATCCACAAGTTGGGTGCTCCAATTAAAAGCATCAAAAACAAAAAATAAATAAAAACCTCAATAAAAATTAAACAAAAAATATTAATATTGGTTGAAAATTTTTTAACACCCTCCCCCTAACATCCAAGGCTAGACATCTGGAACATGAATTTTGCATGACTGGACATCATTAAGTGGCGCATAGGGCGATTGAAATAACCCACAAGTTGGGTGCTCCAATTAAAAGCATCAAAAACATATAACAAAGAAAAACCACAACAAAAAAGAAACAAAAATTTATAATATTAGTTGTCTCATCAAACCCAAGTTTTAAATCTTGATTTTTCATGTCAAAATAAACATCCAATTATGCATTTGACACTAATCCTACCATAACACAAAACAACTAAACCTGAAACTGTATGGGAGTTGAAAGTTAACAAAAGAACAACCATGCACCACCAAAAGGGTATGGGCAATAATCTGTAGCTGCATCGCTTGGCCTGTGCCAAGGGTTTTCACAATGGATTTCAAGGATACAACAAAGTTTCCTTTCCACCTTTATAATTAATTCAAGAACAGTTTTTCTAGTTATTGTATTGCATAATTAAAATAAATAATAAATAAGATAACAATTCAGTATTTTACATTATGATATAAGCATTAACAATGTAGCATAATCAAAGCATTATATACTGTTCGATATTGACAAAACCATTAGCAACCTTATCTTTCGTGAAATGATGATCAGCATCAACACAAATCATTTGCTCATGAAAAAAAAAATGAATTATAAATAATACATTTTGCAATCTGTAATTCACAAAAGAGCAACAAATATTCATGAAACAATATATTTGATCTCCTCAAAAAGATGGCTAATTTAAAAGATCATATAGATGACAAATTATCACCCAACCCTTACGCATAGTTGTTTGGGAATTCTACTCTGTGCCTGATGGTTGTTTCGACATGAGTGTGTACTTTTTGTAAGAAGAAAACTTATTCAATAAGATTCTTTCAGTGGAAGTGTTGGATCAAACCCACAAAATATATATTTCAATTGGGGTTTTACGACGATGAGTGTTGCATCATATTCATCCATGTATGATTGGAATGATAGAAAGATAGAGAAATTGGAAACATGACATGGAGCATAGATAAATACTAGAAAAAAAATACCATGTGCCATATCAAGATTCGAGAAAAGATCACTGCAAGAAACAATGGAGTTGGAGAGCCAATAGAGTTAAATTTATCCAGTAGAAAATACCAGAACTTGAAGTTATGATCCCTGAAAGGAATATGGTAAATAGTTCATATTCACCCCCATTGAAGAAACTTAAAGTTTTACCAGCATTGAGCATCAATTCATAGCAATCAAGTAGAAAATTTTGATACTTTCTGATGGATGTTGGATAAACACTTCTTTCACTAGATCACCATGAATAGATGCATTACATACATCTATGATCTAACTGACTCATAATCCAATTGTGTAGTGCTGCAATGGTAAGTAACAATTTTGAACATGAATATCCACAATTTTGAACACGAGAGAAAGTGTAATCAATGCCACGAGTGAGAAATTTTAGCAATGAATATCCAATAATTGGAAGAGAAAATAATGATCATGCTAATGAGTTATGGCCTTGTGACTAACCAATCAGTGGAAAGAAAATCACTTTCCCTAGTACGTTGACTCACCAGGCTTGGAATCTTGCAACATGAATAGGAGCATTCATAGATTGACATGCACGATGAACAATAGAATCAACCATTAGTTCCTGACATGATGGAAACTAAAAGGTGCATGATAGTGGATCATGCCAATTGTACTGACAATAGAAATGATATTGATATAAAGAACCAACTAGATGATGAAAAAATAAGCTCTCAAAGAGCACATAGATAAGACAAAAAGGTGAATTGGAATCATCTTCAGTTCTCAATCCCCAGATGATCCCTACCAGTCATGGACCCTTCCCAATCAACTACTTCTCTTTATGGTTGCCCATTTTTCTCAAATACTATGAATCACTTTAGCAAGTTACCAGATTCAGTGGCGAAACCTATGATAATGAAACGACTAGGGGGAGGGGGCAAAAACAAAGGAAAAGGAAGCATATTCAAGTTGTCAAGTTGACCATTAGTGATAATTTCCAGATTGATCGTGTAGCTAAACTTGCTAGGAGTGCATTGAATGTGACAATTTTTATGTATCATCATGTTGCTTTATTAAGTTGGTTAAGAAAAATAAAAGGCTATGAGAAGGAGATGAGAAGAGGAGAGCCATTTGAGTTTTCTTAACCAATTATTTTCCAATATTTATCAAAGGTTTTAAGTGATTAACCTAAAAAAAGTCAATTTGAGTTTCTTAAGTGATAAACAAAATAGAAATGATGTCCATGATATTTGAAATACTACACCAAGGCATTCATTGATACATAAAGATGAAAAGAAATATGAAATTATAAAATAGAAATGATGGCTCCATCAGGGCTTTCAGAATCCAGTCAGTTAAGAAAAACAAGCATAGTTATAAAGAGTCAGTTAAGACTCACAATATCAAAGCAAAAACTGCTTAATGAAGAACTGATTGAGTTGCAGGTAGAAAATCTTTAAAAAAAGGTAAAACATGCCATTCCAGCAACAAGATGAGTTTTAGTGAAAGTGCGTATGCACCTAATCTTGAGAAAATATACTTGCCTGCTAGGTATTTCCCCAGGAAGTTCCATAAAATGCATGGCACGATCTAAATAACTGGAAAAAACCATCTAGAAAATAATTATAATTAAAGTCACCACAAAAGGGGATCATGCTTATAAATTTCTTCTTATCACCACAAAATAAATTGATATCCATGTGAGAAAAATTGTGCAATTTAAATAATCAAATACCAATTACACTAACATCGGCAGGACATTTCCTTAATCAAGCTTTTTTTTTAAAAAAAAAAAAATTACGCGGATGGAACACCCAACTATGATATCACATTAGTAATCATACTGAGTTCATGAAGATGATTGGCATGGGCATAGAAAACTGTGACCCATATGTGCGAGAAAAAGAAGCAACTTTTAACATTTTTTATATGTGAAGTTTTTTATTTGTTTTTCTTTCTTTTTTCTTTTATACTTTATGGATAAGAAGACATGATATGTAACTTTTATAAAATTTCTTATTTGTATAATATTTATCAAGAGCTTTTTCCATTTCTTATGTGCATTGTATAGCTTCACAAATGTGTGACAGTAGATGCACAAACGACTGTCTACTGTTGTCTAGAGACATCACAAGTCAGGGCCCAATGTGTCAACATGATACCGGGTGCGTGTGCCATAAACAGTGTGTGTGTGTGTGTGTGTGTGTGTGTCTGTTACAGAAGTAGTACACACAACACCACTATGTAGATGTAAAGGCATGTGTGTCTGGCAGAAAGAAGTGCAGGTGTACAGGGATTAGTGTGTAACAGCAACAGTTTACATTTATGGCAACTCCATGAACATTGTGTGTGTGTGTGTGTGCGCGCGCGCGCGAGTATGTGGCATAACTCCATGAACAGTGCACGTGCGCATTTGTGACAGAAACAGTGCAGATGTATTGAAATTATGTAAACAGTGTGCATTTGTGTGGTTCAGAATAATCATGTGCAACAGATTATGATTTGGATTACACAACATTACTAAAAGCGTCCAAACAGTCAAAGCAGAATTCTACATTATTTATGTGCTTCACATATGACATAACTAGTAACACAGCAATTGGAGGTGTTCTTAGCAGAGAGTAACATGATTAAGAAAATGAGAGAGGCAGAGCGACTACTTGATATGATATTTTTGTACACACTACCCAACAATTTCCCACAAGACCATAATTACATCACCAAGTAGTTTAGCATATACAAAACGTGCTATAGCCAATTGGTGATGAGAGATGCCTCATTTTTTATATAATGACAGTAAAGGGACCATCAGCCATAGTAAAGACTAAAGACAGAGATAAGAGAGTTTTAGTACAATACACCACAAAAATGATCACACCATGAAGAATTGTTTGAGAATTAATTTCAAAGAGAAAGTCTTAACTCTTAAGCATAGCAAGTAGTTGATGGTGGCATATCAACATTAAGACAGCAAACGAATCATGCACCATGGACCATCCCATGCCACGGCCCATGAAAACTAGGCCTGGCGTGGCCATGCACAGCAAACCATGCTCAGCTCAGAACAAGCATGGGTCAATTGTATTACCCACATTGGTAGCAATACATAAAATACATGGCCCATCTACATAGGTAGCGTCAAGGCATGAGAATTGACTCAGGTGACAAACTAGCCCGAGTAATGCCCGAGCCATGCATACAGCTAGGGCAAAATCCTGACTCATGTTTGGCATGTGAAATTTTTTATATAAGATGAGAAAGGATCAATTAGGGCAAATCAGGCTATGGTTAACTTAAATTTAAAAAAATAAAAAAAAAAAACTGTTACGATAGCTATTTCAATCATTACGAAGATGACATGTCAAAGGTAGTTAAAATGATGTGAAACATCATTGTCACCAGAGGTGTCAAACGGGCCGGGCCGGGCCGGGCCGAATTTTTTAGGCACGAGCGTGCCGCCGTGCCTGGCCCGGCACGGTTTAAAATAACCGGGACAGGCAGGGCCAGCAGGCACGGCGGGCCGTGCCTTGCTGGGCCCGCTCATGCTTGCCTGTCCGAGCAGTTCGGGATAAGGGGGACCGCGGGTCGGGTCGAATCAGACCCGACCAGCGGTTTTTTTATGCGGGAGGGGCATCGTGGGGTCGGGCTCACGGGACACCCAGCACAAAACAAACCCGTGCCGGTGTGCCGTGCCACGGGCCGAGCCGAGCCGGGCCGGCCAGGCCCGGTTGACACCTCTAATTGTCACTAGTCATCAGCCTCTTGTCACCTACAACTGGAAAGAATCTAAGGATCGGTTATATGTTGTATTACACATGACTTAAAAAATAATTTTTATAAATGATTTTTTCAAAAAATAGTAAAATATTTTTTTCTCAAACTCTAATATAATTAATTTACTCACTCTGATTCTTAAAAGTTTTAAGGAAAAAAATATTTGTGCAAATTATAATTTTTTATAAATTTCTAACTAATCAATAATAACATATGAGAAACTACAAATATGCTATAATAATTACAATTTAATTTTGCAAGATACACATAAATTGCAGAAATTTTTTTATTTTGCATTTTACTTTTAAATAATACAATTATAGAAAAATATCTAAATAAAATATCTAAATTTTTATTTCCATCATAATAAAATATCTAAATTTTTATTATCATTATATGACATAATGGAGCGGTAAGCAGCATCTAAGTAGCAAGACAACTAACTCATATTTAATAAATCATCTCATCATTTACCATTGGCTAACTGAATAAAAAAAATCATATTTTCTAAATACAATATTTATGTCTATACTTAGAGCATAGTAATAATTATCATATCTAGTGTCATAATATTAAAAAAAAAGTCAGTTAATTTTTCATAAATAAACCCTTAAGATTAGTGTATCTAGCTCATACGCGTGAATATATATATCAAAATACTTTTTATCTCTTCCAGTTTAATCATATGATTCATACAAATAGTCAAACAATATAACAGAATAAAAAACTAATATTTCAAATACTTAATCTCCATCTTAATAGTCATAGCACTAAATATAAGGTGATATTATACTTTCCAAACAATTTTTTTGATAAGTAAAAATATTTTTTAAATATATTATTAATATTATATATGCACCTAAATACAATATAAATAATGAAAATGTATACGGATGAATACATATTCATCATATCATAAAAAATCATATATTTCAATTAGAATCATTAATAATAATTTTATCATTATTATTATTAACATAATTAATTATCACGTATTCGTAGCAAATATATGACTCCAAAATTAAGTATGTATAATTTCAACGGTATCTCAGATCTATTCGAAATTTTTTCTTTTTAAGTATCATACAGAAATATAAGCTACTAAACTCATATTATCTGATAGGCATTCTAAGGTATTTTAGAGAATTTATTATTTTTTCTAGTACGAAAAAAATAAATTTTATTTTTGTCAATACCATCAAGTCAATCATGTGACACATATACCTAATATGAAATATCTCACCTAACAGCTTATATCTAATAGTTCTAACAAATATATTAATAACTACTCCATTATTATAAACATTACCAAAAATTATATTAAATATTTTATTTTGAATATCATATTTCTTAAAAATTCACATTATACACTCCACTATTAGAAGGATTGCTTGCATGAATCATCTAAGAAGTACATTATGATTGTTTGTTGCACTTTGCTTTTGTCATTGTGCATGGAGAAGAAAAAAAATAATAATTTGAATTTTTATACCTGGAATCTTAGCATTTCTCTAAATAAAAAATCACAGCTTATGAACAATGTCACTACTTTGCCTTTGCTTCTTGAACTCAAGATTGCAACTCTAAAAAGTTATCACGACTTTGGAAAGGATCATTAACTTTATGTAACACAAAATCACGAAGCTAGAAAATATTCACGATTTGTGTCTTTTGTCTAAATAACACAAAGTCGCGGTGTTTAGATTAACCACGGCTTTAGCATTGGTCTTTCTGTTACATCAATGGGCACAAGACTAGAAATAGTCGTGGCATTAGTGTTAAACTTTCTTCTACATCAAATGGTCAAGATGCTAGAACTAATCATGGCTATGGCCTTAGCCTTTCTCATAAATCAAATTCTCATAGCATAGTAAATGATCACAGCCTTAGAAATTAGCCCGTACATTCAAATCAAGATTTTACCTTCTCTTGAAGGAAAGAATCACGGATTTGAGAAGTGATCGTGCTTAATTAATATCCTCTATAATATTATGTGCCCAAAAATCATAATACTGAATAATTATTATCATTTTGGACTAAGTAGTGTTAGCTTTGTAATTTTCTGCAGCTCAAAAATTACAACATTAAAAAAATATTATGATTTTGAATTGAAAATACAAAACTTTCATAAAGATAAAGTCACAATGCAGTAAGCAATTTTTTTAAGACAAAAGTGTTATGTTAGCCATTTTCATGTTTGCGAGGTGAGGCATGAAAATCGAAGAGTTGAAGCGTAAGCTTTTTGTGACTATAAATATAATTAATAAATATATTGTAATATATTAAAAATAAAATAAAATAAAATAGTATGGAATACTTTAATAAATATTTTATAATATATTAAATTTTGATAAATTTAATACAATTTTATCATTATCAATTTAAAAAGCTTTGATGCTCATGGAGCTTTAGGGAGCTTCGTCGAGCCCCAATATAGAGCTCGCAGTGCACATTTATTTTAACGATATCTTATCTTCCCATGAGGCGTACGCCTCTTCTGGCTAGGCTAAAAAAGTGAACACTTTTGCATCTTCAAGAAGCCTCACCAAAGAAAGTGTACGCTTTCGGTGTGTTGCGCATTTATTTTAACACATTGAGACTTTTTTAGAATGAATCGCATTGAGGCATGCTTTAAGACGTGCTTGAAAAATACTTTTTAAAACACTACTAGTAAATGATCATTACTTTTAGAATTAGTAAGATATTTAATTACAATGATATAAAATTAATATGATCACCATTTAATTGTTATAAGATAAATATAATTGAGAGTCCATTATAATATCACAGCAAAAAAATATATAATATATAATTAAAGGATTGTTCTAATAGAATGATATAACCAAAAATAGATATCAAAACTACTCAATGAGACATACATCACTCAATCACTAAATATTTTCAAAAATATACCAATTTCATGACTATTTATCAAAATCCACTAAGACTTTATCATCAAAAAATCAATTTAATTATAGCTCATTTTTATATTTGCACATCTAATAAAACCACATATATACAAAAATGTTAATAATTTATATATCAAATAAGCTTTCACACAAATTATTCTTCATCCCCAAGAAATAATTTCCCGCTCAATAAAAATAATCTACTACATCGTCTCAAAAAAAAAATTCTCTTGACTAAGTTAAGTGTCATAATATTTCAAGATAGTTGAGCAACTTTTCATGGGCATATTCATAGGCATGACAGGGCTTGACTTTAGTGATTATACACATGGGTAAATTGAGTGTGTACAATCATTAATGTGATGGATAATGATTTTTATTACATCACATATGCAAAAAAAAAACCTTTGAGTTATCTCTCATACAATACCGCATTTAACATCCATTGTTTGACCATCAATACATTCTCAACTTTGTTGATGATATTTTTTATCCATGTTAGCTTTTAATGTACAATTTTACTTTCTTGTTTCTTCCATTCATCTTACATCAAATGCACGAAATCTTTTTCTTCCTTGGATGTCATAGCTTTGAAGAATGTCATTGCTTCTTTAATTCTAGCTTGACTTTTTTCTTTATGTATCCCCAAAAATCATGATGCTGAGCATAGTTGCAACTTTGTTTTAAGCTTTTAAAAACGCATTTCTTTTTGTAACTCCAAAATCATGATGCAGAGGAAAAGAATGCATGTAACTTTGTCATAAAATTTCTAATGAGCAATTTTATTCTGTAATATTAAAGTCACAGCAATGTGCATGAACACAACTTTGTCATTGATCAGATCCTTCAAAAATTCTATCTCAGCCTTTTCTTCCTTATTTTTTCATCAACTTTCATGAAGTTATCTATATTAAATTCCTCAGGAGTTATGGCCTCGAAGAATGTCATAACCTCATAATAATTATTTTCTTATTTTTATAACTTTAATAACTACATAGTAGCTCTTCCAGTCATCTTTCTCATATTCATCATTTTCACCGCTCTAAAAATTATTTTTTCATATAATCTTCATCAATTTCATCTGACCAACAGTCTTCTACTAAATTATTCCATCAACAATTACCTATTTGTAATATTATTGTATGGAAAAAATATTCACTCTCCAACACGTCATCTTATCATCGTATAGATCTTGTGAGGCTATAAAAATTAAACTTTATTTTCTTCTCGCTTACAAGGACTATGAACTCACTCTTTTTGACATCAATAAGACCTTTTTCCAATAACCAAAAATAACAGTCACATAATCAATTATGCATAATGATCTTCCTTCATATTTAATACAATAAAATCTATTGAAAAGATAAAAATAGCAACCTTAACCAAAAAATTTTCAATAATAACAACTTGGTGGCGGGCGCTTGATTGTCTAATCAGTCATTTGAATTGAGATGTTGAAATAATTTTTTTGAGACATAGTTAATCATAAGTTACATAATATCTTCTAATATGTGTGATCTCATATTGTATAAGGTATAACAAAATTTTAGGAATCTTTTAATTTTCTTTAAAACTATTGGTTGAATCATTAATATTATACTTCTCGGTCATATTCACAGTCTCATATATCTCTAATTTTGTCCTACTAATGATATCCTTAATAAATTTCAAATTATTCAGCATTTAAATTAGAGATTTAACAAAAGGTATATTTATTTCTAACTTCTAGTATATATTGAAATTTTTCTTAAACATTTCATTCAATTTCTCCTTCTTAAACATTGCAAAAAATGAAAGATTCATCATAAATTTATCTTTAAATTCATTCTAATTTATTTTTCTCACAATAACCTTAGGTAATCTGCATTCGCTTCTCTATTACTCTACTTTATCTATTCACAACTGGGAGTAAGAGCGAGGCTTATGCATCCACTGGAATCACAACTTTATAAGATGTTGCAACACAAAATCCTTCATCTGTAAAAAAATTTACAATAAGAGTCATGACTTTTAAAAAATTCTCAGAATAAATCATGACTTTCAGGAACATCATGGTGCTATAAGTTCCAAATTTTCTAAAATTATTTTGCTCAAATCATTCCCTACAAGTTAAATAATAAAAAAATAAAAAAAAATAATTCCCCACTAGTTTTTTCTACTGCAAAGCAATATCAATAAGAACTTCAAGTTTATCTCAGCATCACTAAAATATTCATCAATAACACCTTTTTCATTCATCAATAATATTAATTGTTTAATTTAATTCTCTATATTCCTTATTGTCAAACTCATATAGTTTAATCTCACTTCAAGTCTTTCTATCATAGTATTTTTATTATCATTTTTTTTCTCAATTCTATTAATATAATATTCATATTATCTTCCAAAGTCAACTTCTCATCTCTTCTTGAAGATTGATAATTCAAATTTCATTATTTTTTATTATATAGCTCATCAAATTATTCTTAGAGTTTCTCAATGCTAGCCCAATATTCTTTAGTCTATTCCCAAAGCATTTATATAAAAAATTTTTGTGATTCCTAATGTTCAGATGATAATGCATCGGAAGATTATTATTAGATCAAAAAATATATTATTTTCTTTTCAATCAATTAGTCTCCTTCATTTGATAAAGAAAATCTAAAATCATCATTTTGTGTGGTTGGAATATAATAATTTCTCTTGATCTTCTTCTTTTCTCGGCTTGGAATATATAATCTCATAATCAATAAAAGACTATTTTCACTTAAATTGTTGTAAATCGGTTCAACTCCAATACTTCAATTTGTCTTCTCCCAAATGAACGATCGGTTGAAGTTAAATAGTTATTCTTTTCTAACTCCTTATACAAGTGGTCTCTTTTCTAATTATTTATTCATAATCAAAATACATGTGATTATATCAATCATACACCTCAGCATATAATTCAACTCCTTATTGAAAATTTTGACAGAGTCACAACTCAAATGCATGTAAAAAACACATCCTCGATGACTCTCTAAAATGATCTCGAAAATCATATAAAATCTTTTTTTCATTCTATCATAACTAACTTATCTCATTCTATAACTAAAAATAAATTAGATATAAAAAATAATAAATAAAAAATACTATTACAAGTTCATCTCAAATCTATATAGAGCAACAAAATAAGCATTGAACCCAACTTTATACTTTAGCCCATAATGAGAATAATAATAAACATAATCTTATTACAATGGGACTAACTCAAATTATCTTTACCGTATTGCATAAATTCAAAAATATCATGACATGTCCATTAAGATCCTCTAATATCCCCCACTATTGGTGTCTCTGAATCATAGCTATGACTTCAATTCAAAATAATTTATTTTGCTTAATTACATCTAAATACCCAAATAAATGTTTATCATTAATAACTGTCAATAATCTCCTAAAATGTGGTGGTGAATAAATTATTGGAAGGCTAGTCCATCACCACCTTGAGGCTCTATGTTGCTTCCAATTCCTTATATACACTCTTTGTTAGTTATTTGTTTTGAAATAACTCTCCCAATTCTCTCAATTTCTTAGTCCAAAGAAATTAGCTCAATCACATAATTTCTACTCATAAAATATAACTAAAATAAAAAAAAATACGATAATATTAATAATTAACATAACATATCTACATTTAATACAAGATAATAAAGCATGTTATTTGATATAAAAGATTTATCAAGGTAATGCTATCTAGCCTATTGAAATAGAATTATTTATTTTTCAGGATAATTACGTCAACTCACATTGACTAACCAACATAAATAATTTCTGACAACACCAAATAAATATTACAATTTTATTACGCTACTTAATTTTATTAGTTAGATTAAATCACAAAAATATGCTGGCCATAATATCTCATCAATAAATATTCACAAGTATACGACTTGTACAAGTAGTGGGGAAAATTTTCGTATACATTTTAATCTCAGACAAATTATATCAAAAATTTATTCAACCAACAGGAATATATTAGAATTTTAATAAATTAGATACTTCAAATTTTTGGTATAACTTTTAGATCATATGATTTTGTCCATTTAATTTGTATGTTACATATTCAAATAATTCAATATACGTTAACTTTAGATATAAAGTAAAAGTTAAATTATTATAGAATATATATTTATCTTACCAACATACAAGATGATTATCATTATTAAGTTCGTCCTAATAATAATTATTTCATAACAATCAACTTAGTATTTTATCACTAAGATAATAAATTATCTACACTCAAAAATTATTCACCAATTCATACTTTTTAAATAACTCGTCAATTAACATTAAAAGTTACTTTATATATATATACTTATTCTCAAATCTCAAATTCGAGTTAGGCTTAAGCATTGGGCAAGTAACAAACCAATCTACTCGGGCCCAAATCAAGCTCAACTTGAGCTCAGCTCATTAGCTAAAAGAGCAAAGCTTGAGCCTTAATTTAGGCGTGATAAATTTCGAGCCCAAGCCCAGCCAAGCCTGGACATTAAAAAATATCATTTTATTATTTTCCTTAACCCAAAATTACTATATATTTGCCATGTGTTAGAATTTAATTATTTATTTAGCTCATGCCTCATCAAAACTATATACTAAGATGGCAGCCAAAACTTAGCTTTACCTATATTTTAGGTTGTATAAAAAATTTGGGAATTGGTCTAGAAAACAAACAAATGCTCATTCCTCTTTTCATATTAATTCCTTGGCAATATTGTCATCTGGGGTATAGATAGCCCTGAGAAGCATTATTATGTAATTTAGCCTTCTGATTTTGGTTATTATTTCTTTATATATTAAAAAAATATTTTTATTTTTATTTTTTTGGTTTGGTCTCATCAAAACCTATTTATTTGATGATAATGGTGGATGTTAAATTTTTAAAACATCCATATCATTATATTTTTTTTGGTCCTTATATTTAGGCTTGAGATTGGGCACCAGTAAAAAAAAATTAAAAGTTGCATGCCTACTAGCCGTTGAATGCGCCCCCCAATGACTAATGATAGAAATCCGATGGCTGCCAAATTTCTACCCAATTTTTAAAATAAAAAATAATCAATAAAAATTATATTTTTTTAAAATCTATATATATATTCTCCTCTCATTCCTAATTTATATACACAAATCCACATTTTATTCTCTCTCTTATCTCCTCTTGTTTTTCAATCTCTCTACACTAACTCTCATGATTGAGGTGCAGACTGTATTGCGGACATTAAATTTAGATATCACACATCATCAAACAAAAAAGTTTATGCTTTATGGGTACTTTTTACTAAATTTTATCTAGTTTTTTTATTTTTATTTTAATTAATAGTTTTAAATATAAAATAATATTTAATTTAAAAAAATATAAGTTAGAATATAATTAATAAACAAATAAAAATTAAAAATAATAAATAATAATTTTAATAATGATAACAAAATTAACATTAATATAAACATAGATAATTTTATTAAGGATAATAATAAGTTGATAACTCTACGAAAAAATTCAAGACTGCCAAAACCTTATTTTCTCTCATTGACTCGACTCAGACATCTACAAAACAAAAATGTAGAAGAAAATCAAAAATTTAAACACTTTAACATTATACAAAATAAAAATATTTGAGGTATCAATAAATAATCAATACAATATAATTATGATAAAAAATTATTAACTTATAAAAGTGCATGTTGAATTAGAGACCTTAAAATGTATGTTGAACAATACATCAAAAAATATAATACATTAGATCCTAGACAAATACAACTCAGCAATATGATCTTTGAGGTTGGATTAGGTTCATTCACTATGTTGACCACTTTCATATATCACAACACATTAGAAAGGAAAGAAGAGATGTCAAACAAGCTAGACATCTCAGCCACCGCCCAGGGCATGGCCTGATTCAACATGTCTGGCCCAGCACGATATGGTTTGGAACCATGTCGTAGGCCTGGCCAAGCCTACCCTTTGCATGGTTCATGATGTGCCTGACCGACACGATATCTGCCTGATATCGGGTTAGGCACGGCTCGTGTGCCTGGCCTAATGACACGGTAAACCGGCCAAAAGACCCAGTTGAATTTTTTTTTATAATCCAACTGGACAAATCAAATACAAACCAGCCTAGAGGTGTCACAAGGGACGTGCCGGGCCAACTCAGCTCATTTTTTTCAAGCCCGACCATGCTTTCATGTCGGGCCAGGCAAGACACAATTAATGTATCATGTCGTGTCTGGCCCGGCAAGGTTTTGTGAAGTTCAGCCTGGCACGGGCCGCTGCACGATCGGCCGGGTTCGTCCCAGTCGGGCCGAACCCTAAATTAAAAAAAATTAGAAATTCGGCCCATGCAATCGAGCCGCCACAACACCTAAACCCTAATTTTTTAAAAAAATGGGATTTCTCAGCTTGTGCCAAGGTACCATGCCAACTGGCCACGGTACCATACCGGGCCAGGCACGGCACGAGGCCCGATTGGCCTCCGCACGGCACAGCATAGTTGGTGTCGTGGTTGGGCACAGCACGGGCCCAAGCACGGGAAATTCCCGTGCCGAGCCGACCCAAGCACGGCCAAATCATGTCGTGCCTCGTGCCGACCGGGCCGGTTGACACTTCTAAACCAACCTGAACCGGCAAGTTCAGGCACGACCCAAGTATGAGTCTGGCAAGCGGGCCATGCTAAGCTAGCACTTCTCAAGTCGTGTCATGCATGTCTACTCGACATGGCACGGTTACTACATCAGACCATGTCGAGCACAACACATTGACCCAATTGGGCCACCAAAAAATGGGTTGGGCGGTCTAGTCAAGCCCACTTGATACCTCTAGAGAAAAGACATGGCCAAACTGATAATCATGATAAATCTTCCGATTAGATTTTCAATAAATCTAAGAGAAGTCAGTATCATGCAGACCTATTTTCATTATATATATCATAGAATTCCAAGATCTATAACTAAGAACAACATACTAAAATACTATAAATTAAAAGAATATATTGGCATGATGTCAGTAACATCCGATACCTAGACTAGTCAAAACGATGCATCTTATGCATGTCTCACCATCCACTATATAGATTCTAAATAGATACTAAATAAAAAAATATTAGAATTTTCAGAAATTTTTTATTCTCATTATAATCCAGTTATTAATGAATATATAATCAAAATCTTTAAAGAATATAATATTCAAAATAAAATATAAATATCATATTCGATAACTCATCCAATAATGATTTAGTAATTAAAATGGTTAAGACCATTAGAGATGGGCAATTAAAAAAAATTTTCCACATTAGATATAAGTGTCGCATCTTTAATCTCATAGTATAATCGAGGATGAATGTTATTTCTCTTACTTTAGAAAACATACATAACTCACTAAAATATTTTCGTATGCCTCACAGACAATAAAAGTTTGGTAGTTTCTGTTTGTCTGTAGGTCTAAAAAAATTTCAATCTAATGAGACACCTAGAGGTATCAAACGAGTGGGCCGGCCCGACACGGCATGCTACAGTGCCGTGCTGACCCGATATGCTATACTAGGCACGTGGGCACGACAAGAGTGACCACGCACCGAACATGGTCAATACGAACTGACGCCCGGTAGGCAAGACTCGCCTGGGCCTCGTAAGGGCAAAGACGCATGGCGACGTAGCAGCACATCGCCAAAACCCTAATTTTCTAAAAAAATTAGGGTTTTGTCCAAACCAACCCAAGCCGAACCTAACTTTTTTTGCGGCCGCGTGCCCGTGCCAGGATAGACCTCCACAATAACCACGCCGAGCCATGCACGACACGGATACTATCCCATGTCGAGTCAGGCACGGCACAATTACTATACCATGTCGCGCCTGGCCCAACACAGTAGCCCAGTTGTGCATCCTAAAACCGGGTCTGTCCTGGCCCAGCCTGTTTAACACTTCTAGAGACATCATTTAAATTACACATATCTTATATTGGAATCATATATTGAATACAAACACGTAATATCTGACTACATCAATAATAAGAGTGACGAACTTATTATTGACGATATTAACTAGGATACAGAAATTTTATTTATGAAATTCCTGAAGATTTATTATGATACGACAAAAATATATTCGTCAGTTTATACTCTCATAACTTATGTTATAATCATGTGCACATACAACATTAGTAACGTGTTAAGAAATCTTAAATATGACTTGATATTTAGTGAAATGGCTCTTGAGATGAAAATCAAGTACTTAAAATATTGATCTATCATTCCATCTTTTTATTGTATGACTGCATGCATGGACACTAGGGTTAAGATGAAAGGAGTTGAGAATATTTTGACATACATAATCTCATGCATGAACTATGAACAACAACCTAAATAATTTTATCATGAGAAATTAACGAAACTATTTATATACTATGATACTAGATATGATGATAGTAATAGTCAGGCACTGAGTACAGATATAAATACCATATTCGTAGATGATGACTTCTCTATTCAATTAGTAATAAAAAAATTAACAAGTTGAACCGTCGAAAAGGAGCGAGCTGTCTCGATACTTAAATAACAATTACTACTCAATCTTATCACATGCAGATAATAAAAACTTAGAGGTATCAAACAAGTCGGCCCGGCATGGTTCAACCCAGTTTTAGGTTGTCTAACCACCATGCCGTGCCTAGCCCGGCACAGACCCAAAGCCCAAAAAATGTCGCCCGGTTCAGGTTAAACAAAACCTTAATTTTTTTAAAAAATTAGAATTTCGGAGGCACACTAGCACGTCGCCGTTCGTCTTCGCCCTTTCAGGGCTCGAGGAGCCTCGCCTGTCGAGCATCGACTCGTATTGACCACATTCGGTGCGTGGTCACTTGTGTTATGCCCACATGCCGGCACGGCATAACTGGCTAGGGCATGGCACTAAAGCGTGACATGCACGTGGCAGGCTGGGCTGGGCCGGCCCGACCCATTTGACACCTCTACAAAAACCTTAATATTTTACAATAGTAAAAAATATGAGTCGACCTATCTTGTGTTATCTAAGATTGCATGGGATCTTCTGACTCCACTGATGTCTAGCATAGCATCGGAGTCTACTTTTTCTGTTGTAGTGAATATGATTTCATATAAGAGATCGCTATTACGATCAGATATTATTAAGATATTAGCATGCATAAAAAATTAGAAAAATTTGAACTTTAACATTCAAGATCGTACTACAACTACAACAAGAACAAAAAAATTGGTGATAGAAGATGATTCATGAGAGTTTAATAAGAAATAAGATTAAACCTACTACTTGTGATACCATCAGACACTTATGAGATTGATCATTAATGTATTAATTTTTGAGCTTGCATTATTATTTTTTACTTGTATTATGTTACGAAATGATTTAAATTTAATATATTTATTTTATGTTATTTTTGTGAGTTATAACTTATGACTTGTGATTATAATTTTATTTTTTTTATATTGAATTATTTAATTAATTAATTTTGCATTGAAATTTATAATATTTTAAATTAAAGATGATACAATTCTAAAGAGCCCAAAACGTCAAGTCCCGACACTAAATCCCAAAGGCTTAGCATGAACTAGCCTGAGTTCGGCAAACTCGACCCAATCAAGCCATGCCGATTCATGTCGGGCCTACCCTTTTTGAGTCATGTCATGCGGTCATGCCAGACACGACACGACTCATGTACCATGCTGGCCTAGCACAACCCGTTTGACGTGTCTAGATATTATTACATATATTTGTCCATTTTTTTATTATTTTTTGATTAGAACATTCAATGTATGAATTATCACAATTAAGTTTATCAATTATATAATATCATCTAATTAATATTTTTTATATGAGTTGTTACATTTTTTATTTCTGCATCCAAATTTATAACATTGTATCAAAGCAAGGTTCAAAATCCTAGATATAGGAAATATGTATATTGTACAAGTACAATACATGTATAAGTATACTATTTAAAAAAAATTAAGTGACAAGCACACTGTAGTCACACATAGGTGCACAAAAGATTAAATATTTATGACCACCAATATACATTCAATGATAATGATTCAATTCCAATACTAGAAGTATGAATGTCATACTCCATGCACAAGATTCTAACTTTAGCACAAAATTAAGGAGAGGTTAATATATTAATAGCATTACTTAAAAATTGAAAATACTGCATCTAATAAATCTCAAATCCAATACCTACCTCAATTGAAAAAACATTAAAAAATTTAGTATATCACTAAAAAATAACCTCAAATTCCATTACTAAAATTATAATTTATGAAATTCATGTTTTTATAGAATTTTTTATTTCATATTGAATTTACTTGTACTGTATATTGTTTTTAATCTTGAAAACATTAGTGCATTAAAATTGTTGTACAGTTTAAACTTTAAATATAAAATTATTTCATTTTTAGTTATTTAATTTTTAATTTTAATTTTTGTAAAAATTTATAGTATAGCTAGCCATAGCCCATGATGGTGATGGTGTCACGAAGCACAAACTTTAGTTCAATTATGTATAGCCTTAGATTATGAATTATAATTTATACCACTTTTCGATCCTAAGTCAATCATTTCATGCCTCAGAAAAAAAAACATACATACAAATCACAAAAAAAAATATGTTTGAGGGAATAAATTCACAAATTTTTAAAAAATATGACTAAATACAAATAAGGAGAGACTCCTAATATAGAGAAAGCCCATTACATTAATAAACAGAATTACATTAAAATATTATAATCTCATATCACATAAACAAAAAAAATGTAAGAGTATTCTAGAATCATCTCAGACTTGAATCTCACAATATTATTGGGCTCATCTTGGGCACTGAAATACTCCAAGATTTTTAGGATCTTCATTAAATAGACATCCATCGAAACTATACTAAGTTCATAGTCAACGAAAATAGTATGGCCATGACATTAGGATGTGCCAGGCACAAGCCAAGGCTGGCTACTAGGCTAGCCCTAGCCAAAAATAGTCTAAAGATGCCACCCCAACATGCACCATGCACGAACCCAAGTGCTAAGCCCCAAGGCCAAAATTGCTAGGCTGAGCATGAGAAACAAGCTCATGTCATGCATATGCAATGGCTAACATATAATTCATTCTTTCTTAACACATACAAGGCTTTTTGAAAGTGATACATGAGTTATTCCAATAATTAACAATAAATTACAAAATTATTCAAATAAATGACAACAAAGCTATCAAAAAAATATTAAAATATTCTATTCATAAAAGTACATGTCGCAAAAAAATTGCTGCACCCAAAAGATATTACTAAAGGTCTAGAATGCATATGAATCATGACGACTCACACAAATATTCATATATTTATCGCCTTCAATTATCTCATCTTGATCATAGTTTTATAAATTATTTCGTCACTCCAAGTTGATCAAATAAATCAGTTATAAGATAAATATAATATTTGTTCTTCATTATCAACTTATTGATGATTCAATAATACATAATTGTAAAGATCCATCAAATTTTGTTTGAACAAGACTGATGCTTCATAAGGCATCTTCAATGATTGAATAAACTTTGAATCAATTATATCATAAAGTTGATTCATTAACCCATTGAGCTCTAGTAGTGTCATCAGATAGAGTCTAAGAAACCTTGATAGATAGTTGAGAATTAGACATTTATTCGATTTTATGATTCACTTGTCTTTTTTATATTCACTTTGCAACTTTCTTATTATTTTTTATTTTTTATATTTGTGATAGGAGCGCCCAACTTATAGGTTGTCCCAATTATTTTACCTCATTATATAAGAATATTTAATATATAAATTTTATTATATGTATTATTTTATTTATTTTTTTAATAATATTTTGTAATATGTCATAACTGCTAACCAAGGAAAAATATAATCATAAGTTTGCATACATTACTGTTTTTTATTTTAGTGGTGGAGGCAGCAATAGCGAATGGTGGTGGCAAATGTATTTTTTATTTCTATATTTGTGATGGGAGCACTCAGCTTATGAATTAGCACACTTATTTTTCCTCATTATATAAAGATACTTAATATATAAATTTTATTATAAGTATTATTTTATTTAATTTTTAATAATATTTTGTAATATGTCATTTGTCATAACAGCCAATCAAGGAAAAATGTAATCATAGGTTTGTATACAGTGATGTTTTTTATTCGAGTGGTTGTGGCAGAAATAGCGCATTGTAGTGGCAGAAGTAATGCAAGGTAGTCCCAACAATAGCACATGGTAGGGGCAACAGAGACACACACAATGGTGGTGGCAAGCAAGCACAATATTGGTAGCAGAGGCAGTCACAATTAGTGGAAACAAGAATGCACGACTGAGGTGTAGCAAATGCGTAAGGTGATGGCATGCAATGGCATGTGAAGGTGGCTTGAGACACCTCACAATAGTATTTTGGGCAGAAATCTAAATTAGAATATTGACAAAACTATAAAAATAAATAAAGACATTCTTATTTTTCATTTGGAAAAAATAGTTTTATCAAAAATATAGAGAGAAATTATTATAGCTGATATATTTGGAAAAGAACAACTCAATGAACTAACTATAGGAGAATGATTCAAACCAGAAAGATTATTAAATATTATATCCAAAGATAAAATAAAATATTTTACATGGTATTAAGAGATAAACTTAATACTAGTCATTCATGAGGTTCAAAAAATTCATACACAGTAACACTTTAACTTACTAGAAAAAAGTATAAGAAAATCATCTTTAATATATTAACTAAGCCTCCCTTTCTTTCATGACAATCTCTATTGAATATATGACTTCGGTGCAAATTTTTACTTCTCTTACAATATCACACAGTTAGAGAATATATCAACTAAACGTGAAGAATGTATTTCTTCATGATGACTTTTAAGGAGAGACACATACGAAGCAGTCACATGGGTTTCAAGCAAAATAATTATTAGTAGTTTACAAATTATGAAAGTTGTATGGCTTGAAGTAATCATTGAAAATCTAGTTTGTAAAATTTTCATAGATAAACATCTCAGTTAGATTATATATTTGTGTTACAAACTTTTATTTAGTTTTATAGAAAAATAATGGGTATTCAAATCCAAGATCCTAACTCCACCAAAAATCTAACTCAAATATGAAGGTTTACCCTAACTCCACCAAAAATAATGGGTATTCAAAAAGCTAGTCTGGGTGGTTCACATTCTGGCTAGCATTCACTCCGAGACCCCCTTTTTGTGACACCGGGTAGCTGTCTTTCTAGGTGGCCTTTTCCCAGGTAATCCTCTTCCGTTACGTATCATTTTCTCAAGAGACCTGTTCTGATACCAAATGATGGGTATCCAAGCCCAATTTCCTAACTTCACCCAAAAACTAACTCAAAAGTGAAGGTTTGTATTCCTATTTAAATACTCATCTACCTTCTTAGGACCCTTTGATGTGGCTCATATCATCTCATACCCCTTGAGAAATTGGATGTCAACTCACGACCTTCATTCTAGGTGGCTCACACTCTGGAAAGCAATCACTGTGGACGCCCTTTTTGTGGCACCGGGTAGCCTTTTTTCCAGGTAGTCCTCTTCTGTTACGTATCATTTTCTCAAGAGACCTGCTCTAATACCAAATAATGGGTAACAAAGCCCAAGGCCTTAACTCTGCCTAAAATCTAGCTCAATGATAAAAGTTTACCCTCATACTTAAATATTCATCTAACTCCTTAAGATCCTTCGATGTACGTCTTATCATCTCATACCCCTTGAGAAATTGGACATCCACAAATAACTTTCACTCTGTGTGGCTTACACTTTAGCAAGCATTCACTCTAAGCCCCCCTCTTTGTTGCATCGAGTAGCCCTCTTCCAGGTATCCATTTATCATGTGGCCCTCTTCAATTATACATCATTATCTCAAAAGACTTGCTCTAATACCAAATGATGGGTATCCAAGCCCCAAAATCCTAACTCCACCCAAAAGCTAGCTCAAAGATGGAGGTTTGCCCTCCTACTTAAATACAAATCTAACTCCTTGGGATCCTTCAATGTTGGTCTAATCAAAGAGCCCTAATGACATAATAATTTTATTAAATATTTATGTGAATAATATTCTTATTATAGAAGCTAAAGAATAAATAATCACTTAACTCAAAAAGTATCTTCATGTATAATTTTTAATTAAAACACATGGACACATAATACTTTTTTGAAATCGAGATAACTTATTCTACAAAAAGTATCTTATTGTCAAATAGAATATAAGTACTTGATACTCTTACGAATATTACTCTTTTGAATTGTACCTTGATAGATATTCTTATTGATTCATGCAGTGATTTTACTTATGATCCTACTCATATTTTTTCTCTACTATTTATAAGAAAATCATAAAAAAAATTAACATTTTACCTGTTAATAGATCATATATAAGGTGATTTTATAATTCTTCTTGGTATGTTCACCTAAACACAGCTCTTCTATACTGAGATATGAAAAAAAATTCTCGAAGGTTTATTATCTTTTTAATGGATCATGGATAATTCAAGTTAGCTAGATATTTACATTCAAAATGAGAACCAGTATGCACCAAGAAAAGATCAATAACATGATTTTATAATTTTCTTGAATATAACCTTGTTTCCTAAAAAAATAAAAAAAATACAAGTATTTCGAGATTTAGTATATAAACAAAATTCAGAATAATGATAATAATTACTTGCGAGATATTTTGAATATGTCAACTTTTCAAGGAGATCATGTATGCACACTCTTCTTTTTGTACCCTTTTTATGACAATCAATGAGACATATAACCTCCTATCTAAATTTCACAAGTATACAAAATACATATAAATGTATCATTTCTTCCTAAATGAAAAAAATTTATGATAATACCATTGCTACAACATACATTTAGATTGTAGAGAGCTAGCTAATATCTTCACAAAGATGTTGAAGATGTCTCTGCGTATATTTCTTTTCTAAAAACTTGGTATTATGAACTTATGTACACTAACTTTACATGGAGTATTATAATTTTCTTATTATTTTTTATTTTTATATTTTTAATATGGGTATCAAATTTATAGACTACTTTAATCATTTTTGCTCATTATATAATGACATTTAATGTATAAATTGAGTAATATTATATTTATTTTTCAATATTATTTTATCAAACATTTGATTTGGTCTATTATATAAAAAACACACGAGGAACGCCTCATGTTATGTTGGACCAAGGCTGGCCTTGCCACATGCCAAGACATGCATGATTCACGTGCTTGGCCCATGACCAGAAATGAATAATGAGTCAGGTGCCCACGGGACCCATTAGGATTCAGATATAAATAATAACAAATGATAATCAAATAGATGTAGATATAAATAATATTAAAAAACTAACCAAAAAGTTCGATATCAAGACTTTATTCTCTCCAATAATCTCAATCTATTTACTTGAAAAATCTTAAACTAAATAAACTTTAATAGTATATAGTTGCTTTAATATAAAAAAAATTCTAAGGATATCAAAGAAGAATCATTAAAATATAAATATTATAAAAATATATATACATATACGTGTACATATAAGACTAATCATTTTAAGAGTCATGCCAATCAATACACTAAAAAATATAGTACATTAGATCCAAACAAACCAAATCAAGCAACAAAATATATAAAATTAGATCAATTTTAGTTTCATTGACTACCTTCATTTAGCATAATAACTTTGAAAAAAAAAAAACTAAATTAATTATGATTATTGATCTTCCAATTAAATTTTTTGAAAATCCTAGAACAGTCAATATTTTACATACCTAATTTCAAATTATTTATCTTTGAATTCCTAAATTCACTATTTGAATGACATAATAAAAAAATATAAGATAAAAAAATAATTAAGAATTAATAAATTTAAAAATATATTAATTAAGATTTTCATGATATCCAATATCTGGACTAATCATAATGATATATCATTTATATGTCACATTACTCACTATATAGATTCAAATTTAAAACTAAAAAAATTATAATTTCTAAGATGATTCTTGCTCATGATAATCATGTCATATATAAGTGTATGATAAAGATCTGTAGAAAATATATCATTTAGAATAAAATTTATAATATTACATTTGATAATACCACTATTTTTAAGAGCATTTTTTAAAATGCCTTGACACGATTCGTAAAATGCCTCAAAGCCTTAAAAAAATATGGAGCTCGACAGAGCTCCAACGATGACTTCCAAGAAGCTCCATCAAGTTTTTCATGGAGCAGGGGAGAGGATAGAGGGGAGTGAAGAAAGAGCAGAGGGAAGAGGAAAGAGGGGGCAGGGGAGAGGGGAGAGGGGGAGGAAAGAGGAGAGAGGGGAGAGGGGCGAGAAAAAAGAGAGAAGCTCTATTCTATTTTAAATTAATTAAATTTTAAATAATATTTTAATTTGATAATTTGATAAAATTATCAAATTAATAAATAATATTAATTATAAAATATTTCATACTATTTATTATTGAAAAAATTAATTGAAAATTTTGATTTGATAATGATAAAATTATTTTAAATTTATTAAAATTTAATATATTATAAAATATTTATTAAAGTATTCTATACGATTTTATTTTATTTTTTATATATTATAAAATATTTATTAATTATATTTATAGTCAATGAGCATCTTAAAAATACTTTTTAAAATATTAATTAATATTTTTATATTTATGCAATTTTATTTTATATATTTTAAAATATTAATTAATTATATATTGTGATGCTTCAAAAATTTACTCCTTAACACCTCAAAGTTTATGTCTTACCTCACGAACACAAAAACACATTACCTTATGTTATCACCTTTTAAAACTTTGGATAATGCTTTGAATAACAAATTTCTTCATTAGTATGTTTATCAAAATTATTAGAAATTATCCATTTTGTAAAATTTTTATATTTGATATATATGTCATATAAATTAACCTAATAATATAAGTCAGATAACAAAAATTTAGTAATATATATTTATCAACAAGCCTAAAAAAATTTGAAACAGATATGAGACAGCGTTAGAATTATATATACATGATATTATAGTTATGTATAAATTATCAATATGAAATATCTTACTACATAAATAGTAATAACAAATTTATTATAGATGATTTAAATTGTGATAAATAAATTCCATTTGTAAAATTGCTAAAGAATTTTTAGCACCATAAATATATGTTCATCTTTATATACTTTCATAATTTACATTACATTGGAAGCATACACAATATAAATGGCATGTTTGGCAAGTATAGAGGACCCTATATTTAGTGTCATGACAATTAAAATATTGGTCCTTAATTTTAATTTTGTATTACTTAATAGTTTGTATAGATTATAAGATTAAAATACAAGGAAAAAAATATGTATAAAGATAGATATCTACCTACATGAACCAAATAAATGACCCTAAAAATTTTATTAAAAAAAATTAACTAGCATATTTACATATACAACATTATATATTGTAGTTATAACGAAGCTCCAAATATGAACATATACATCATATTCACAGATAATAACTTTTTCATTCAATTAATTAAAGACAAACAACTAAGTAATTTATCAAATAAAAATGAATTGTTTTAGTACATAAAAACTAATTACTAATTTATTATATCACAAAATGATAATAAATATTTAAATATTTTGAATTAAGAAAAATCATATAAATCTACATATCTCATATTATCTAAGTAACACATAATCTACTGACCCCACTAATATCTAGGATGATATCAAACTTTAAATCTATTTTTTCATTAGAAATTAATATTATTTCAGATAAAAAATTAAATTAAAACCAAAAAATACTTACAGTCTTGAAGAATTAAAAATATTATAGATTATGCATTCAGTATAAAACAAAAGAATACTAATAACTAATGACTCTTGGGACATCAAAATTGAGAATATTAAAACAATTATTAACACTACCTTCATACACATATATAATAACAATTTACATCTACAATACCATATTATAGATACAAATTGATGATTCAGCGAATTTTGGATTGTTTTTTTGTAATACAAAATTTTCATTGTTTTTATATTATTGTCGATTATGCTTCATCTTATGTTATGTATTATATTATAAATTAAAATTTTTATTAAAAATTTTAATTTTTGAGTTGAGCCAATTGAATTTCAATTATTTTTTTTAACTATTACTTTTATTTTGATTCATTTCAATTTCTAAAGCAATGTGCATATATAATGCACTTTTTAAATATATTCTTTTGATAAATAAATATAATATTTTGAATAAATCAAAAATTAAAATTAACAAATTTTAACTAGACACATTCAAGCTACCCATAACTAGTATGACCTAGCACAAAAATCCCCAACTATGAGCCATCATGGCACGACTCTAGTAGGATATCCAAATTATTCAGTAGTATCATGTTGGGCCGAATGATTTAGATATCATGTCATGCCTAGCATGATACGGCAGCCCAATTAGGTCACAATAAAATAGGTTGTGCCAACACGGCATAATCAATTTGACATCTCTAACAAATTACAAAATATATTTTATGACTTCAAACAATCTTGTAAGACATTTTAATAATTTTTGTTGATACTTATTATATTTGATTTTAGGAGATTAGTATCATTCTATTCATGTTTTTTCAAATATTAATCTAAAGATGAGTATATGATATTTGTTATATATATTATTGAAATTTTAATTATAAGAGATATCAATTGGATATGTTTTAACTAAAATTATTTTTATATATCTCAGACAAAGAATTTGCAATATATATAGTATTTTTTTATACAGAGATTAAAATATCAAGAGGCACAACTTTTCTTTTTCATTAGAGATATATTTGGATATGCTTAATTGTTATTTAGTGACTCACCAATAAGTTAAATATTACTTATATCATCAATATAAATAATTATTTTCTATGCTCTCCTAAATAAATTCATATGAATACAATGATTATTATACTTATGCATGTGAAAAAACTCCAAGATATTAAATTATATTTATAGATCATGCATATAATCAAATAAAAACTTATTCAAATTTTAGTTGGAATCCTACAATTATAAAGAGAATATCTACCACAAGTTCTTTTTTTTTTTTTTGTAAATAACCTTGTCACCTAAATGGGCATGAGATAAATAATTATTTTGAGATTTAATATACATACTATGTATATAGCTAAGACATCATGTGCTTGTGAGCTCCAATAGGGCAAACACTTATTAAAATAATCACTGAGATTCATTATTCTTAAAAGCATAAATATGATATGTAGATTATAAAAAATATTATATAGCCTAAGGAAGACTCATAGGGTATGACATAATAGATTTTTATTGGTATTTACTATATTTAATTTTTAAAGATTCATCAAATTATTCATATTTTTTTCAACATTGATCAAAAAACAAGTATGTGATATTAATGTAAATATCAATAATATTTTTTTATAAAAGATTTTCAACTAAATATATCACAATTGAAATTATTTCTATAGCCAGATTTTCAGACAAAAAATTTGAAATATCTTAGATATTTTCTTGGTATAAAGGTAAAATACTCATGAGACTATTTTTCTTTCTCAATAGAAATATATTTTGATTCTTTTATCTGATTTGAATATGTCTATTTGTTCACCTATTGAATTATCACTTAATCCAAGTATAAACTTATATATAAATATTAGTTTTTTCAATTAATTCTATTAAATATAAAATAATTATAAGAAAGTTAAATTATATAATAATAATTAGAATAGATATTATATATGTTGTCAATATAATTAATTATTTTTTAAGCTCTCCTAAATAAAATCATAAAAATATAATGTTTGCGATACTCAAATATGTTAAAAAAAACTTTGAATTGTGAGGTTATGTTTGGATAACACAAGCATGGTCAAATAAAAGCCTATTTAGATTCTAGTTAGGTTCTTATAATTACAAAGAAAGGAACCACCTTTAATTTTTATATTTTTGTACATATAATATTAACTTCTAGAAAAGAACAAAATATATATAATCATTTTGAGATCAAGTATATAGACTAAGTGCATAGCCATGATATTAACTACTTATAAGCTCCAATGAGCTAATCACTTCTTGCTAGAGCTTCTCCTATCAATTTAAAAAATAATAATATTTTATTAGAATAATCAAACATAACACATGACAACCAAATATTTCACAAACAAATATAATATATGGAGATGGGTTATTACTTTATTAAAGAGATTATTCATAATAATTTGACTGCTATAACTTACATTCTTACTATTGATCAAATTACATATAGCTTCTCAAAGGTTCTTAGAAGACTACAAACTATTTTTTTCTTTTCTAAATTAAAAATTTATGACATATATATCCTAGCTTAAAAAAATGATAAAAGTTTAATTTTTTATTTTTTATTATTTTATTTATTCTTTATTATTTAGAAGCACTCAACTTATGAGCTACCGTAAACCATACATATTGAATACAAATTTATACACTAAGCATTATGCTCTAGTATTCATCTACCAAAAAATTAGTTAAAATAAATCACACATACAGTGCAGATCATTAGAATAATTCTACTATATAAGATTAGTATCTTTATATCACTTTTACAACATGTTCTATGTATCCATACTTGGTAAGAATTTGAGAGCAAAATTGAAATATGCATGAGAAACTCACATCCAGTGATCCCGTTCCAGTAAAAGTATAAAGCCTTGTAGGAGTAATTGCCATCACATAATACCTTATTCCAGAGTCTAGACTTGTCGTCTCCATCTGTTCATACACAAGGATCACAGGTAGAAGTTACGTACTTGTGGTGAAGAACGGGTAAAAATTATGGCTCTCATGCAAACAAGAGGAGTAGGGGAAAACCTGCAACCCAGTGAAAGCTTCTGGTAGCTCTGTTAACTCAAACAATAGATTTAGGTATTTCTCTTTCTTGTCCTTCTCGTCAACTGAGATCTCATATAGTTGCCCATTTTCAGTGCCAAGAATAACCTCTTTCGTTGAGACTGAGTTGAAAACAGCAAGGACGTTAAAAACCTCTCAGGCTTCAATATAATATACATAAGCAGTGGAGAATAAGTTGTAATCATAAAAACCGAGGTACAACCTTCTGTTATCTGTTGTCTGTTCCAGGAAACGGCATTTACAATGAATCCTCTCAATTTGTGAAGCACACGAGGCTTACTCCACTTTGCATGAGTATAGTAAGTATCAATGCCGCCACTGCCAGCAATAGTAATGATGCAGTGGCTCCCGCCAGGATCAATAAAGATTTTGTGAACGTGTTGCTCCCCGGGTCGGCCCATACAGAGATCGATATCTATTAATCATGGAATAAGATCATATTAAGGATCACTAACTACTAATTGTGTCAGGTTTACCAGTGAAAATAATCCTGAAAAGTTTTTGCTGGAGATTCCATTACGGAATGCGAATACAAGTCAGTGGTGCCAGGAGAATGAACGATTATAATACCGTGAGAATCTCCGGCGCCAAAATCATGCCTAATCACCCACCCCTTACTAGTTCCGATCACGATAACGTCATTTCCAGCAGCCAAGGAAGTAATTATCCCGTGTCCTTTGGCTGCAAATCTCTCCAGTACATCCACTATGAACACCCGTTGCCTATGATCCATGTATTTCCCAGATTCCTGTCGTCTTTATGGCTTTCAGGACGTGCGATTTGGGAAAACGACTCGAAATCAAACCCTGCTTCCTGGTATTGAATATAACAGTTGAAATGAGTCACAAGGCGTTGCCTATTTTCGCTCACTGGTGAAGCGATCAGATACAGATTCCAGCTCAAGGATAACAGTGGAGGTAGGTACCTGCTCACAAGTCACGACTCCTTTGTCATAAGGATAATTTGTATTAATTTGTGATAGCTCATATTTATATGGACTTGTAAGATAACTTCTAAATTTGATGGCAAGCATATTATATTCATTTTGTATACATTAATGTGTATATATATATTAACTTACATAATGTGTATATATAATGATATATAACTATATATAGTTAGCAATATTTACATATAGTTATATATTGTTAGCAATATTTATATATAGTTATGTAAGTTATGTATAGTTATATATAGTTATATATAGTTATATGTAGTTATATATAGTTATATGTAGTTAAATATAGTTATATGTAGTTATATATAGTTATATGTAGTTATATATAGTTATATGGAGTTATATATAGTTATATGAAGTTATATATAGTTATATGTAGTTATATATAGTTATATATAATTGTATATAGATATATATAATTATATATATAGTTATGTATATTTAAAAAAATTAACATACAAATGTTATATACAATAATATATTTAAAATGTAAAAAAATGTTTATATAGTTTAGAACATATACATGCTATATATACCATTACAAGAAAAGACCTTTTTAGAAATGCCCCATTTCGATTTTAATTCCATTGTAATGTTAAAATAGCGAAGTAGTTAAAATAGAAAGAATTTATTTCTAAAGTACTCCTTTCTAAATTTTAGAAACATATAATGTTGTAGCATTTCTAAAAAGATTAAGGGATGTTTTCGTTGCTAAAATTAGCGACGACAAAGGAATATTGAATTCCGTTGCAAAATTAGTGACAAAAAAAAATAGAAATAAGATAGAGATGTGACATCTATTTTTTTATTAGAAACGGATTTAGACATGTCATTTTCCATTTCTATTGTCTACATCAATAATATACCTAATTTGTGTAGTTTTTGTATGTTTTTTATATTATATAAATACATAAATGAATCATATAACCTACAATCAAATAAGCAAATCAAGTAATAAACAAATATATATATATATATATATAAACTTCAATACACGATGCATAACATAATTAAAAAATTATTAAAACAAAAACTATAATTTTACAATAAAAAAATATTCATTGCAAAAAATTAATAACATAACATCACGAACAATAACGAGTCCTTGTTCCAGATGAGTATTATCCTCCTGAGATCTTGATGGTTCCTCTTCGGAGTGATAAAATATAGATGATACCTCTGCTAGCTTGCATATATTTTTTTTCCATCTTCAAAATCTTCTGTTGTATTTCATCCTCTCTTTTCATTATTCATCCTCTCTTTTTCATTTCTTCAATTTTCTTTTGTATCTCTTATTTTTTTGTTGTTGCATTTCTTCATTCATTTGTTGCATCTTCTCATCTTCTTTATAGTGTATCATGAATTTCTTGTATCTTCTCGTGTAACCTCTCATTAAATATATTATTGTAATTGGAAGATGGTGTTGAAAAACTCTAAATTAAACCTGAATAATATATAGATGCATAGGTACCAAAATCATAAATTCGTCATTTTTTTGGCTCCACTCTGACAACCTGAAGGTAAATATGTGCAACACCAATCTCTAGCACATTTGAAGAAAGATTTATCAATCGTGAAGCAATTGGCAACCATACTCTCCATAGCTTCCAACAATTGCAACCATATAACATGAAGGTAAATATTATATCTCAAATTAAAAATAACATAAATATGAAGTTATTCATTACATTCAATTAGTACATAAATAACATCTCATCAAATACAGTAAAAAAATATACTTGAGTTTGTATATTATTTATAATGAATGACAATTAATTTATTTTTTTACATTGTTTTCTTTTATTAATTATAATTTACATATTAAACTACACATATAAAATGAGAAACTTATATTAATATTATTTGACTGCTTGTCTACGAATGATCTATCTTTCTTCTTGTCCATTCACTTGAATATCTAAAATGGTATTAATGGACATCCCAATTCAGCCTCCTAAAAATAAATAATAGTTATTATTAAGCTATATCATACATTATCACACATATAAGTTCCTTTGCATTCAAAAAATTTAAATAATAATAAAAAATAAAAAGATAATCATACCGAATCTATTGAACGTTAAGTCACATTTGAATCTCCAATATTTTTTGAACATCATGATCTTCACCTACTTTCTCTGATTGACGATTGTGTGATGCCATCTAGAACAAGACATTGAACTCCTCACTATTATAGCATTCCCACCATTTTATCCAAACAATTAAAAGGATACTACTAGGCTTTGCATCTTTACTATTTTTTTTTTATTTGTCAAGCTTATTATTGTATCTCACACTTGCCACATGTTTCCATGTATCCGTTACCAGGACTACCAATGTATTATTCCGGTTGTACTTTTTTTTTGTAAAAATCAAATAAAACAAGAATACATTGTAATGCATTTATTTCAAGATTATATAATATTAGACCAAATTGAAAAATAAGTAAATGCATGAAAATTGTAGCTCAAATCTTCCCAATAAAAATCTTTTGAACTTGGGGGCACTTTGCTCCACTTTATATCTTCCAGAACTAATTTCTCCTTGAATTTCTTCCCAATTGTACAAGAAATAGAATGAATAAACATATAAGTAATTTAATATCAGCACATACATATACATATAAATAAAGCATACCAATTTTTCTGCTACCGAGTTAATATTTAATTTATTTATATTTATTATCCAAAACTTTGTAATACAAATATTATTTTAATTCTAAATGTGTTAGATAAGTGACAATATCATACTTAGTTATTAGTTTAAATTTCTAAATTTTAAACATTATAATATACTTATAATTACATTCAAATTTTATTTTACATTTATTTAAAATTTAAATAATAAAAAATGATAATGCAACATGTAGTAGATTTAAGAAAGCTAATACTATTTATTATCAAATGTGGGCCAAATGAGGATTTTCTTATTACTTAGAATGCAAATTATGGATTATAAATATTTTACATATGTCGATGTTACAATACCAATGCATGGGCCTTCTAAAATAGGTGGAACATAACTATCAATATCTTTTGGTACCGTACAAAATGAGATGAATATGGAATGTTAGTGAAAGTAAATTTATGTATGTCATGATGAGGTGATGCCAATGTTTCTTTCATACGTGTAGGAGAATGCAAAGAGATATTTGTAGTACCGTCATCATTGAATACATGTAGATTTCCTTCTCCATGAATAATTAGTTGACTTCTTCTACCCCTGCCCATATATTGAGATACTCGGCCACTTGAATGGTTATCCCTCATACATAAATCAAGATATATAAATATTAAAATATATAGAGATAATAAAAATAAGTTATGAAAATATAATAATAAACACATTGACATTCAAAAAAACAAATAAAAAATTTTCATTTAACATCCAGATTATAATGATTATAAGCATGACAACATAAACAACTTTAATTTTTATTTTTATATAATATATATAAAAAAAATTCACAATGTCAATACATTTAAATTTGTCAATGAACAAATAAAAAAAACAAATCAACCATCAATAAAGAACATTAATAAATTAATAGAATTATTTACTAATCTATATAAAGCATATTGTATAAATAGTCATTTATCATATGCGACTTGTAATATGAATTTTTACATATTAAATAAAGGGATGTGTCTTTATTTTATTACACCTTTAGTAAAATGTACAACTTTTTAAATTCTGAAATGAACTTATAATTCTTTGTATTTTTACAATTATTCGTTACATTTAAACATTCCAATTGCATATCATTGAAATATTTTTATGTGATTTATTGTTCTTATAATTTAACTTTTAGTATTTGTTATAATATTGATAAATTGTTCATTATTAAAGTTATACCATAGTATCAGTTGTTTTTTAAAAACTATTACATTTCATCTAATTATGGTAATCAAACAAAGTCCAAATTAATTAGAATAATCAAACTATAGGTTAATAACAAAATACATAAAAAATTCATACCTTAAAATAGGTAACACAAAAATTTAACAAATCCAAGTATGTTAAAAAAATATAAAATACATAATTTATTAATTAGAATTACAATAATTCAACAAAAAAAGCAGAAAAAAGCTAATAAGAATGTTAAAATTGAAAAGCAATTATATGTAACATCAAAATGCACAAATATAGTTATTCCTTAATATAATACATATGAGATAAAATGAAAATCATTATTTCATACATCACTTATGGATTAATTGTGCGTCAATCAATAATTAGAGGAAAGAAAATTCACAAACAATTCAGACGAACTTCAGAATCTATATGGAAAACCCCTAAACCCTAACTTTATTCACATTTTTGTAGTATTTTTTGATAAATTAATTATTGTAATTTAGCTATGGAATTAATTTCTATTTCTAGATTAGTGATGGAATATTATTTTGGTGCTAAACTTTTTAATATGATATAGTGACAAATGGGTACGATGTTTCTCATCTAGCGACTTAAATATATCCCACCGCTAAATATAGAAATGAATAAGTATTCATTTCTAAAAATACATAGATACATAAATTTTCATTGTTAAATATCACACAAACATATTTGCATCCCACTTCGCGGCCCAATCAGCGATTGAATTAAAAAACATATACAATCTGTCACTAATTAGTGATGAATTTTTTTTTTCCGTTTCTATGTATTTCATAACTTATTGTATTCGTTTCAATTCCATTCTTAATTTTAAAAATGGAATTGGGCATTTTAATTTCTATTTATAATTGCTTATTTTCTTATAGTATATGTGTATATATATAACACATATAGGTATAAAATTATATATAGTTTCAAACAATGTGCATTAGACTGTATATGTATATGTTATATATAGCTTTATAATATAACATTATATATATATATATACACACACATACCTACATACATACATATGTGTGTGTGTGTGTGTTATATGTTTAAAACATTCATATGTTATATACAATTATATATTTAAAATGTTAAAAAATGTTTAACACGTGCACACACACACACACACATGTTATAAACTATATATGTATATGTTATATGTCTAAAACATATATATATATATATGTATAAATAGTTATATATGATTAAACATTTAAAAATATTTAACATATACATGTTATATATAGTTATATGTTATATATATATATATATATATATATATATATATATATATATATATATATATATGTATGTATGTATTAATTTTTGAATATGATATATGTTTCAAAAATACTACTGGGAATATTGTCTTCAAATAAAAATAGTTTAATTATTAATAACCTATAGAAAGTTTTGTTGGTGCACATAAAATTGGATTAAAACATAGATTTTTTTAATTATAGGTATTTTTTATTAAATTTTTTAAAAAATATGACCAAAAATTAAGATATACGTTTTGATGTCCTTAAAAATAAAAACCCTGTCATACCTTTAGTCATCCCCAAAAAAATCAAAAAACAAACAATATATTGGGTATACATTTAATTGTATATATATGAAGAAACATGTTTTATATATGTAATATATTTTTATATGTAGAAACATAAGTTGTATATGTTTGTGTTTTTTGAAAATATTTAAAGATTCAACTGGTGCATTTCAGCTTGGTGTTTTTGTATGAATCATAGTCCAATTCAATGTAGACCAAATGTTCATGAGGAGCATGGTGCACTATAGGCTTTCAGTTTAGTGTTTTACGATACTAATGGAGATTAATGTTTGTGATACAAGAAAGTGACTCCTATTTTGAAGAAACATGAATTGATTAGCAAAATATTGCCAAATGAGTAGAAAGGAGAAATGGTTTTACGTAGTTGGATCTAGAAAAGATGGTTTATTGGGTATCTCTATCGATGCACAAAATGTTGCTGAATATATTGAGCAATCCTAAATAAAAAATAGGTTGAAAAGAAGTTGTCTAGTATGTTAAAATTTAATAAAATGTTTTAAATATTAATTTGTGCATGTGAAATAGTTGCACATTAATTTTTATTTATGTATAATGTCTTATATATATATATATATAAGCATGTGCATCTATAAAAATGCTCAGTGGAATTCTTTTTTATCTTTGTATTTGAGAATTATTTTTTGCTATATGTTCATCTTCCTGCACTCGTTTTTCTAAAACATCTCCATCAATATGTGAAGAATAGCATAATGTGTTATTATTTGTTTTTAAGCTTGTATTTTAACATTTTGGTATCACAACATGTTGAAACACTTCCATTTAAAAAAATTATTACTTTATTTTTATCTTTTTCTTCTTCTCGAAATCTCTTCTATTTTAAAAATTAAACACTGACCTTCATAGATATAAGTTTTATTATTTTGATTTAAAATTACTAGATATGAAAGATTATAGTCAAACTTAGTAATATTGAAATATGAAATCATTCAATTGCCTATATCTTGTTTAATAGATCAAATTTAAGATATGTTAAAACAAGAGATGTCTCTCTCATCCATATTTGTTTCAATCCCCTAAATTGAATAAGAAAATTATGACTAATAGAGTGTTAAAATTAAAATACTCTCCAATTCACAAGATATTTGATATTTGGTAAATGATGGATTTATTGAACCTTCAAAACTCACTACTTAAGAAGAACATTGTAAGCTTCTTCTCAAAGAACAAAGAAAAATGGATGCAAATTCTCTAATGTTCATCCAATAAGGGGTGAGCAACACCATTGTACTAATGATAATATGGTACAATACATGCAAAGAGGCTTAGGATATAATTCAATGTGAGTTCCAAGAGGACAAGAGAATTAGAGTAGTTAAGCTCCAATCTTTTAGAAGAGACTTTGGAAACTTAAGAATGATAAAAAATTGAGACACATTCTTCTATACTTCACTTTATAAAGTTCATTGATACAACTAAGAGAATGTTAATAAGAATAGGTTAGTTGAAAAAATACTTACCATTTTAACTGATAAGTATGATCCTTTTGTTGTTATAATTGAGGAGATTAAGGATCATGCATAATTCAATGTGCAAGAGCTTTAGAGCTCTCTAAAATCATTTAAGCAAAGACTTTTGAGACATATTGAAGATTTAACAGAGGATTCCTTCCAATCAAAAAAAACATATATGTGCCAACAAACAAAGTTCAAATAAACCGCTAGAAAATACAAAATATACATATCAAGGAAGATATAGAGGCAAAGGTAAGATTACTACCTTTAGTAACTCACTAAATTCTAAGGACACCTCTTCTTACTCACGTATTAAATATAAGAAGAATAGTCACTTAGAGAAATACTATTGGCATGAATGAAAGCTACTATACTTCTATCATAGAGATTTGGTCATCTATTAAATATTGTAGACTCATGGCCCTCAGCAAGCTAGTTTTACTAAAGAGAAATCCTCTAAGGAAAATGACTTCTTCATTACAAACTCATTTGATAAAAAATTGTCCAATATTTAGTTTTAAGATAGTGGCTGTACAAACCACATGTCTAGAAATAAGAGTTTATTTGTAGATTTATAGACATTTATAAGTTCAAATGCAAAGATAGATAATGGTGACCTTATATCAGTAAATACAAAGGGAATAGTCAAAATAACAACTTCAAATGAAAAAAAAAATTGATAAAGTATTGCTTATCCTTTATTTGGATCAAAATTTATTAAGTATAGGGCAATTGATTTAGAGAGTATACAAGCTTATTGTTGTGATTTTATTATATCAACTAATTATATTGATTAAGCAATGTCCTAAAAACATGTTATGAGAATATCTTATCAAAAAGGATTTACAAGCGCACGAGTCATACAAGTAGTAAAGAATACTTTAGTCAGTATATTTATCTTATAGAGATTATATTGACAATTTGTTTATTTAATAGTGACACCATTCTTTTTTAGTAAAGTAGATATTTAAATTGTTAGACAATCTTATGTTTATTATTTATTCATTTAATCTATGTGATTATATTTTAGTTGCTTGACTTATATTATATTGGACATTATTTAAATATTATGGTGTTGTGCAATGACTCCTTTTCTTAATGACATACAAGGTGATTAACACAGTTAAGTTAGTCCTTATAGTGGGTTATCCACTTGGTATGGTACATTATCATTGAGATAATAATTTATTTTTGCTCAAGAGTTATTCATAATTTCATATCTTATAGACAATTTCATTAACTACCCATGATGATTATATTCTCTTATTATTTAGCATCAATTATCATAAAGACAAAAGATTAAACATGATTTATAAGTAATTATACTTTCAGTTATATAAGTATCACACTCACATAATTAATATTCACTTCTCTCAAGTTTCACTAATGGAAATCATATGAGTAAAAGAAACTCTCAGAATATGTCACAACCTTGCCAGTCACCACACATTTGCATGACCCAGTGATTACTCATTACCATTCTATTTAGTGATAATGTAGCTCTCACACTAAAAATAAATCATATATGAGATTATGCTATATAATATCAATAATGATCGAGAACTAGTTCTTTTAAGTTGTGTAGATTGAATTGGTTTGTAACAGTATTCACACTTTCAATATCATAAATACCGTACTCAAAATGATTAATATACCAGAATTTTAGATTTCAACATATAAGTATATCTTGTATATCAGAGCTAGAAGGGTTATAAAAAATTTTCTACCATATATAAGAGTGAGCCCCAAAGTTTATCTACCACCATTTATGATGATAATCCCGCATAAATCTACAAATAGTTAAAATATTAATTCAATATATATTTAATCGCCATCTATTAATATTCATGAAATAAAATAAACTAAACACATTCATTCATTAATAACTAATGTCCCTCACATATATTCAAATTACACAAACTTTATACCCATACTATTTTAATAAAAATTTTTGAATCGACTTAAAGATGGGAGGTTTGAGAGTCTCATCCCAAACTATTAAAATTACATTGAGTCTTATGTCTCTTGTTTGTTTATGGAATTCCTAGGGAGTGCAAAATTCTCACAAGGGTCAGGTTGTTATTGTGGCTTTGCTTATGCCATAGAGATAGAGAGAGAGAAGAATGAAAGATCTTGAATTTTTATAGCTTTCACATATATACGTATGCAATTCTACATTATTCCAAGTATAAAGTCAAGACTAACAGAAGAAAGTCAACATTTTGGCATTTATGCATTAAACTTGAGTTCGTGACTCTAGAAGGCAGCTTTGACTCTATATTACATCATGATTTTTTATAACACTAAGTTTCGATGTTTGTAATGATTATGACTTGGGCTTAATGTCTTTGTAACATAAAATTGCAATATTGTGAAGTGGTCATGGGTTAGGATGTTTATTCTTCCAAGGGTATTGACACGGTGAATAATTCCTTAGAATGACTATGACATTATGATAAAGTTGTGACATTGGCATTAATTCTTTTTTATGATAATATGGCTATGGCATCGAGAAATAGCCATAGCACTGAGAAAGTATGTGTATCATGTGCTTGCGATGCTAGAAAATGGTTGTCATGACTTTATTACTCCGCCTAATTTAATTGGTTAGATGATATCCCAAAAGTTCATTAATAAGAGTATCTCATTAACTAAGATCAACGAGTGTATGAGTCATATGACTAGTATACTAGATTTTAGTTCATATATTAATCTCATAGGAATTATATCGGTAGTTTGCTATTCAAAAAGAGGTAACCCATTTTTAGTATAATGGATACTCATATAGTTAAATAATATTAGGTTCAAGTACCAATTACCTAATTTATATGATACTATTAAATTATTTGATATATATTATATTGGATATAGTTAAAAGATTAATGTATTATGAAAATGATCCCTTGACCTATTGGGATCTAAGGTGGTTGTTACCATTGAGCTATTCTCAATGGTGGTCCCCTCATAGTTGTCTATTCTGTACATCATCATCAAAACAATAATTCATCTCTGCATGAGAGTTATTCACAATCTTATATCTTTTAAGCAATTTCATCAATTGCTCTTGAAGATTATTTCATATACATGCTTTTATTCACTAGCCTTCACTACCTTAAAGACCAATGATTGAATATCTTAAAAATTATTTCATATACACTTTTAGTTTCATAAGTATCATTCTCATATAATTAACATATATTTCGTTTAAATTTTACTAGTGGGAACCATATGGCTTAAAATAGCTTGCAAGCACTAATACCACCTTGTAAGTCATCATACACTCATGCATGTTCCAATGATTGCATGTTCCGAGGATTGTATGTCACCATCATCCTCAGTAATAATACAACTCTCACACTAAAGAAAAACCCCATTGGGAGAATGTTCTATATAATATTAATCCAAATTAAGAAAAAGTCCCTTTAAGACATGTATAATAGATTTGTATATAAAAGTATTCATATTTTTAGATTCACAAGCAACATACTCATAATTATTAATATATACCCAAACTCTAAGATTTGATATATAGGTTCATCTCGTACATCACAATTAGAATGTCTATCATTACCTTCTTATCATCATATATTTGAGCGAGCCTCGTGGCTAACCTATCACCATAGATCATGATAACCTCGCACAAACCTACTATTAATCAAAATCATAATTCTAGTTCTATTTTATTGCTATCCATCAACATCCATAGCATAAAATATAATAAAATCAATATTTCATCAATTATCAAAACTATTACATCATATAATCCAAATAATATAAATCCTAAACCACATAAATTTAAAACAAATTCTCAAATTTATCTTTAAAATAGTGGGGTTTGAGATTTGTTCCTCCTAACTATAGGAATTGGTATTGGTTGTGCATCCTTTGTTGGTTTGTGAAACTCTTAAGGAGTGTAAAATTCATTCCTATGATTTATAGTTTTTATGAATTTTATTTATTTCATGAGGGAGAATGTGAAGAAGTGAGAGTTATTGTCAACAATTTTTGAACTTTTACTGTTATAACCAAATAGCTTTGAATTGCTTTAAATAGGAAGTTAAACTTTTTTAATGAAAAGTCACCACTTTGCCCTTCATCTCTTTATCTTGGGATCATGACTCTAAAAAATCACTGAGTCTCTATTTGACATTTTAAACTTTTTATAACAAAAATTTGTGGTATCGGCAACGATGACCACTTAGGCATATTCTATTAATAACACAAAGTTATAATACTATCAAATGGTCATGGCTTTAGGCCTTTATCACTTGTAGTTCATAAATGGTTGCGGCACTGTGAAGTGGCTCGAGAGGTGCGATGTCTTCCAACATTTTTATATAGTTGTGGTATTATGTGGATGCAATGACATTAGCTATTCATATTTCTTGATAAGTATGTGGTGTGGCTATAACACTAGTAATTGGTTGTGGTATCTATATTTAGCTTGTACATATAAATGTACACTAATACATTCTTTTGAGGAAAATAGTAGAGGCCTTAAAAATGATCATACTAAAATAATATTTTCAAAGACACAATTAAAGTTTTGTTTTCATCATATTTCACATTATTATGGGTCATCACTATATGTCCATTATAATAAAATATAATGGGAATAGAAGAAACATGCATAATTGACCTGTTCCAAAACAAGTAAAAAAAAATTAAATAATGAGTTATCAAATTGGCACTTTTTTATAGAATTATTTCTAAAATGATATATAATTTTGTACAAATTAATCAATTAAATTTCTTCACTTTAACAAAATTACATGCTCAAATGAAAAAACTGACAAATAAAAAGTAATATAAATAACCATAAGGTATAATATTTTTTATCTAAATTAATGTAGACATTTATAAGCATAAGAATGACCCAAATATTTGTGTGTATACATCATAATAAGCATTTATAGTTAATTAGAATTGTAGATACAAATGAAAGCACTATATTTATGGAAAAAATTTCAATATATAATAATTAAAGTTTTCACCAAGTATTTCAAAATGTAGAATATTATTCTTATGCATTAGAGAAAACTCTATGTTTTAAGGATTACTCTGGGTTTTTAAAAGATTTATTTGTATTCAATATGCATACGAACCTGCGTGGAATGTGTTTTATAACTTTGGCAAGCATGAAAGATTTGTCTAGCTAGTTTATATCATAATTTTTTAACTAATAAATATATATTTTTTAAATATTTTTGTAATGTTGCATTTAGTCATACGAAAAATATTATCAATGTCCCTTTAAAATATTATATTTCTCATAAACAATATTGAATGGTGTTTTATAACTCATGTGATCTATATAAAAAGTGAGTACCATAATAAAAATTTTATAATTAATAAAATTGATTATCATTTAAATTTTAATTGAAAAAAAAAATTGAATTGTGAGTTTTTTTAATTAAAATATAAATATGTTTTTTTAAAGTTTATATCGCCTTGAAATAACTATGTATAAATTATGAAAAATATTTTGATAAAATTTGTTTTTATTATAAGAGTACAATAAACATCCACCAAGGTGTAACATACTTGATAAATAATTTTAGAATATAATTAATAATGTTATACCAATTATGATTTAGGTTCAACATGCTTATGAATATTGATATATTTTTATTATGTAAAATATTAGTAGTGGTATAAAAAATTTTTAAAATATAATTTGATTAAGTAATTGTATAAATAAGGATTTTTATTCGAATAACAATAGCAAAAATTATTTATTTAGGTAACAATGTGATAGAATAAAAAATCTTTTTAAAAATAATATATTAAAATTCTAGGTTCAAATTTTAATTTGACCAAAAAATATATATTTTTGTTTAATAAAAGTTTGTATATATAAGATATTGCAAGCATTATATTTGACATATATTTTATTCTATAATAATATATAATTTTTATTGTTTAAGTACAAGTCATTAAAAGTTTAAAATGTTATATTTTATTATTATTTTATGAAACTTTCATAATTATTTTTGAAAAAATTTGATATCAAATAGTAATGAAAATGCAATGAAGTAACATTTATAATATTACTTCATTACAAACATGTTAGCATGGCTATATTACCACAATTTCCAAACTAATTTAGTAATATAATTCAACCTAACATTATATTTTAAATTTTTTTATTTAAAATACATTATTTCCATATAAAACTAAAACCCAATAACATAATTAGACAATAAACATTTTAGGATAATTATGCTTGTTGAATTAATAAACAACAAAACAACAATAACGAATGTTTAAATTAGATGATCAATGTGTAATATTAAAAACCAAATGTTTTAATAATGTGAACCATTACCCTTTTTTTTTTTGCAGAAAATTAATAAAATTTAAACATTACAAATTTTGATTTGTTACAAGTAATTAAAAAAAAAATTGTAGATTAATTCATACATATAAATATATAGAATATTAGAGCAGCAAGACTATTTTTAAATTATACTACAAAAAATAACTGGTTTTAATTAATTCTCGGTTTGCCTGGGCAGAACAGTTGACTAATGAACAGGAGAAATTTAAGCACGAAAAAAACAATCGTCACTATACCACGATTTGATAAACAAATATTCAGGTAGCATCGCCAAGCCTATAATAGTTAAAAGAAACTGCAACTAGCTTCTCCGAGATGAAAAAAAATGCGAGAGCGACCTTCTGTGGAGGCAATTTGGTGCCAAAATTTGACTCCACCTCCAATATAAAGGAAGAGAAGCTGATGGCGGCACAAAATCTTCGAGCAAGAACACATTTTTAATCATTTAACAGACATAAGATGTGAAATAAACTCGATGTCGGCGAATACGAACTTAAAACGAAAGCGAACTGACATGGCGAGTGCCCCATTGACGCTTTCCGGCTTCACATTTGCTGCTGTCGAATAGGAGAAGCTGATCGACACAGACGAAGGCAGCTAGACCAAACATGTCCGAGTTCATCAGGCCCGCGCACCAGATCTCGTACGAGGGCATAGTTTGAACTCATTAAACGAAAAAAGATGATAAGTAGAGTGAAATTGGCTCATATCAAGAAATTCAACCAAATCCTTTTCATGCTTCATGCCTAGGCGATCAGAAGCGCGGATCATAACTAATCATGGCCAGAAAATTGAAGCGTTGAGTTTTACAGAGAACAATTGGAATATAGCAAGCTACTTTAGGAGCACCGTAGGTATCAAAATTCAGGAACTCACCTTATTTCGGCCATCGCATTGCTATGTGCCTGGACGAATAGTTGTTTGCTTCAACTGCGATGCCGATGATCTAGACGCAGCCATGGGTGAGGCACATTTTTTCGAACACTAATGTAGCAATTTTATTGACACAGCCTGGCTCAATCTGTTTGGAAGCACAGCTGCAACACTAAAAGGCATTTCTATGGCACATTTAGAGGGGCTTTCTCTGCTGGGACATTTCGCACAGGAAAGCCGGGTATCTTGTGCAGAAAACGATTCGGTAGGGTAGAATAACAAGAGCTTTAATTATTCAGGCCGATCCACATTACATCGTTGGGTTGTAGCTTCAAGCAAGTAGGTTTCCCTGTCACAAACAGGACTTGCATCCACCGCAAATCAGAGTAATTGGAAACGATCATCATCGTCAACAATATGGCAAAAACAAAATTTAACATCTACAGTACTTAATTACAAAAAACTAGATGGAATTGAAGGAAAGAGACTTAATTCGAGTTACATCGGCGGATTATTAAGGGAATTCTGCGAAAAAAAAAAGGTCAACTGTAGCTCGAAACCAGATCATATCACGGCATGAAAAATCTAAAGCCAGCAGAAATAAGAAAGCTTACGCCAGCGGAAACAGCTTGATGAACATCAGCAACTCACTACATTTACAAATCGGAAGGCAAATGGCAGCAATTGCTAATAAATCGGAGAATTATTCAACTGGAAAATACGCCTCTCTGCTAGGTTGCTTGCTTATTTATAAAAGGGTGGATTTAGGGTTTCATGCTTTCCACTGGAAGGGCAGCTAAAGCCTAAATCAGATGGAGAAGAAACGGGCAGTTTTTTTTTTTTTTTAATATTGTTTGTCTAAAACACTTAGAGGAGTCACCCAAACCATAAATTTTGTTGCTCATGGGGATACAAAATAACAGTTATGTCTACTATGCATCTCACACTGACACTCTTAAAAATTTGAAAAAATAACTTTTGAATAAAAAAATATTTAATTATTAAAATATCATCTCATTTTGAATAACTCTTGAATAAAAATTTGAATATTTTATACAAAAAAAAAGACATTCTACATATAAGCATCATTATAAAATACCAAAATATTTAATAATATTTAATAATTTAAATAATGAACATTTTTTAATCTCTTGGTTATTTCTATTGCTACTATTACCTTTCTTATCTTCTCTCTTAATTTTCTATGTCAATTGATTCTTTCTTATTCTCTTAATTTTTAGGTTGAAAATATATAAATTTAGTAATAAAGTTTTGGCTCATATGATATATAGTGATTATAAAGTAAAAAGGAGAAACACATAAAAACAAACATAATTATATCATAAATGCTAAGTAAAAATTCTTAAATAAATAACTAGAATTAGAACTATATTTTCTCAAAAATAGTTATGTCAACTCAAGTTGACTAATCAAATTAAATAATTACCTAACAAAACTGCCAATAAATTATTATAACTTATTTATAATTCCAAAACTTAAAGTTTGTGACTTAGTTCCAAAAGTTCGTTGGGCAATTATTTTGATTTGATAGGGTTTCATATGGATTGTATACATAGTTTGTCTAACTATAAATAAACTAAGCATTATTCAAGTTGAGTAGCGAGATTTGAGCTTTCGCAAGTTATTTAGACTTTGTTATTTGATCATTTTCTTATGTATGATGATATTTTATTTGATCATTTTCTTATGTATGATGATATTTCATTATTATTTTGGAGAGCGAGAAGGAGAATGAGAAAAAAAGATGGAGGGGGAGAAAAAAAGATGGAGGGGGAGAAAAAAAGATGGAGAGGGAGAGGGAGAGGAAGAGATGGAGATGATAGGGTGAGAGAGATAAAGGGAGAGAGAGTGAGAGAGATAAAGGGAGAGAGAGGGAGAGAGGGAGAGAGGGAGAGAGAGAGAGAGGGAGAGAGCGAGGGAGAGAGAGAGAGGGAGAGAGAGAGGGAGAGAGCGAGGGAGAGAGAGAGAGGGAGAGAGAGAGGGAGAGACAAATAGAGGTAGAGAGAGAGAGAGGGGGAGACAAGGGGAGGGAGGGAGAGACACGGGGAGAGAGAGAGAGACATATGGAGGGAGAGAGAGACATAGGGAGGGAGGGAGACAGAGGGAGGGAGGGATAGAGAGTTAGAGGGAGAGATAGAGAGGGAGAGAGAGACAGGGGGGAGAGAGAGAGGGAGGGAGAGAGAAAGATAGGGATGGAGAGAGAAAGAGAGGGAGGGAGAGAGAGAGGGGGAGGGAGAGACATAGGGAGAGAGAGAGACAAAGGGGGGGAGAGAGACAGAGGGAGAGAGAGAGACAGAGGGAGAGAGAGAGAGACAGAGGGAGAGAGAGAGACAGAGGGAGAGAGAGAGACAGAGGGAGAGAGAGGGAGAGAGACAGAGGGAGAGAGAGGGAGAGAGAGGGAGAGAGACAAAGGGAGAGAGAGAGATACAGAGGGAAAGAGAGAGACAAAGTCATGTAAGCATAATATTACAATATTACTTATAACCTTTATATGATTTATATAAGCCATATAATTGAATTTATATTGTGATACTATTACATAATTTTTTCCTCTGGATTATGTCAAGAGGAAAAAACGTAATTTTACCAACAATTTAATTATTGGTAAAATAATGGTCTAACGCAATAATTTTCAGTTCACTTAAAACGTAATTTCACCGAGCATCCACTCGCGTTTGTTCGTTACAGTTTCTCGCCCTCTGTGCCAGTTGACGGACATAACAGCTTATGCGGAAGAGATGATGCGTTCTTCCGAAATCATCAACCCCGTCTCCTGTTTGTATGTAATAATCGATGATTCCATATTTGGTTTTCGTAATTCGAGACTTGTTTTGATAAATGACATACCGATCAAATAAACTCACAGCTAGATAAGATGCAATAAGATTTTATCATATATTGTCTTGTACTAAGATTTATCATACGCGTTTCTTATATTGGCTTGTACGCTGATCGATTAGCTAAACTTCCTCTTCAGATTGTGTGGAAAGCATCATTCACGGTAGATTTTAGCTCTGCTTGATTGATTCAGGGCTCTGCTCTACTCTGTCCAGAGAATTATCGTTGTTATCTTCTTCAATTTTATTTAATTTTTGGAACCTGTAGTTCGATTGATCTTGATACATTAACATCCTGACGTAGACACGTGCCTTGGCTTGTAACATTGTTCTTCTTTTCTGTAAGTTATTTGGTTTGCTTTTCATCAACTCTTCAAGCGTCGCTTCCAATCAATAGGATGCAAGAATAACACTGTTAGAAGTCAAGGAAGAAGGAAAGATGTGTTTATGAGTTTGCTTTTCTGTGTAAATTCGACGTGCAATCTTCAATGTCCACAAGAAACCCAATTAATTGCACTGCACCACACTAATTTCTAATATATGTCAGTTTTATCATTGCATTTTAGATGCTGGCAGACATAGCGTGATCATCAAGCAATCAAAAATCTTGGAAATGGTTTGTTCCACATGTAATCTATTTTGAATTTGTTCTAGTGCCCAACCCAAATGATACGTTATATGATCTTCCTATTCATGATGTCTAAATGTGCATCCATGATTTAAATGACTAAGTGTATCATCAAAATAACTTAATAGAAAAACAAAAAGCATATCAACAAAACACAAATAATAGTTGAACTTCCATCATTACATGGTAAATGGTAGTCATGAAGTGATCGAATAGAATTTTGATCATTTTAAAAATCAATATGGACAAGGGCATGACCTTTCTTTTTAATTTGAATGTCATTGATCTTTTTCATATGACAAATCATCTCTTTGTCAAAGATTATACATTATTTATATGAAAGTAGATGTTGAATGATAATTAATAATTAAAATAATATGACAGATGGAGTTGATAATAAAAGACTAAGATTCAGTGTACAAAAGAGATATGTCCATGTAAAATCAATGGGAAAGATGGTGAGTCATACTTTCCCATCAAACCTTTGATTGGTTTTGGCATATTATAATTAAAATGTTTTCATGTTTGTTTTTGAGGTTTTTAAATTAATTTTGAAGGTGCTCAATATTTTTATTTGTGTTATTCAATTTATTGTTAGGGATTTTTTATGAGATATAATCATGAAGGCATGAATATGACTAAGAAAATAATGTCTAAGACAATGAAAATCATTGATATGATATAATAAATTCAATTTCAATGATCTTAACGTATCTCATTGATGATTGTTAAAAAATTTTAAAGATAGATATAATACCATGCAAAATAAGAAAAAATCATGCTAAAATAAACTTTATAATTCATTTTTAAGCTACTTGAAAATGAGTTACATTTTGGGACCATGAAGTCCAACTTTCATATTAGTTGTTTTGTTTTGCTGTAGTTATAATGTTTTGTTTTGTTTTGTTGTGAATTATTATGTTTTATTTTGTTTTATTTTTTGTTTTTGTAATTAGAATGAGAGCAACTAATTTGTATAATTTCTCAATTTGGCTAATCCTCTAGAATGCAATGATTTTCATTTACAAACCTTGGGCTTGTAAAGGTGCCAAATCTCTAAGAGAGTGAGAGGATATATTCATTATACTAGCACAATGCACATGGACTTGCATGCTACAATGTGCACACATCACACGTGCTATCTGAATGGAAAAAAGGTTGACATTTATCGAGCACTGTTAGTTAATTTTGTCACCCATCTACTATGAGCGATGGGTATTGATGCCCACTGCCCACTATTTCTGAGTTGTAGAAGGAAACTGGCTTCAAAATTTTGCTACCTATACTTTTTTCATGATTTCAGTTGGGATAGTGTGTATTTGATGTTTTTGTGGTGGTTTTGGAATGTGTGCATAGTTGGAGCAATGTGCATTCCATGTTGTGGATGTGAAAAAGTAGTTCCCTAGTGTGCAATTGTTTTTTTTTTTTTTGTGGTGGAAGATTTTTCTCACCCTATTTTTTAGGGTTTCTAATTTGGGCAAAATTTTTTCTCAATATTAGGATTTCTTAGTGGAGCAATTTTTTTCCTTGCAGAACTAAACATTATAGTTAATAAATTTTGAAAATCAAAATTATTTACAATAGGATACTAAACATATTAGCGAAAGATGTAATAAAACTTCAGTTCAATGTATACATTTAGAGGTGTTAGATGGGCCATGGTATGACGGCACATCTCATATTTTGGTCCTCAAGTTGGGCCACTCTTATTATGCACGACACTGTAAGGAAATAGTGTCGTGCCCAATATGACATGACTTCTATTTTTCTTGGCCTGGCATGACATGATTGACACGAGTCTGATTATAATTGTGTAGGGTAATGCCTGGCATTTTTGGGTCATGTAATGCCTTGTCTTTTGGGTCGTGGTGGGTCATCCTGGGAGTTGAGTCATGCAAATTTTTGATATTATGTCTGTAAATTATAAATTTGCAATGTAAAATAAATGAAAAAAATACTAATGTATATTACATGTCATATTTATATGAAATTAAAAAAACAATCATAATGACTCAAAAAAAAAGATAAAAAACAACAATAATTATTAAAAAAAAACAAAAAAAAATTGTCAACCAAAAATAAAATATTAATCAATTATAATGCTAATCGGTATTTGTAAGCAAATCATCATTATCATATAAGTGTCTGATGATCTCTCTAATGGTGGGCTGAATATTCTTCAAGTCTCATGAGTCATCAATTTTTAGAAACTCTTGTACTCTCGTTCAAGCTTTTTCATAGATATTCAACCTTGAATATTTTTAATCATTTATGTATGCAAGTATCTTAATGATCACTAGTTGTAATTTTAATTTTTTATCTGAAATGACATTGATTATAATAGAAAAAATAGACTTCAATGCTATGCTTGACATTGAAGGAGTCGGTTAATTTAGTATCATTTTAGATAGCATGGGATAAATAAATTTATGATTTTCATTAATATAAAATATAAAATTCTTGTTATCGTTATATAATTGGATTAAATAATGACTGATATCTAAGTATTGAAACAACTTTCTCTTATTTAATGAATTATGTTATCATTTTTTTCTCATTACTTGAATGAGAAAATTATTATCTCATGGTGTTTATGTTTATACTCGAAGTTTAATTATAATAATTATCATATCTAGTATCATAGTATGTTAATAGTTTAATTAATTTTTTATGAATAAAATTTTTAGGTTAGTATTCTTAGTTTATATATATATCAAAATATTATATATATTTTGTATCTTAATTTTAAGATTTACGAGGGAAGCTAGATAAAAAAAAGATGGAATAATGGATTAGTATTATAAATACTTGGTTTTATCTCAACATGACTTTTTTTTAATGCTTGTACGAGCTTGCGTGCCGTGTCAGGCATGACATGCTACAATAACCATGCAGTGTCAGGCACAACACAGTTCATTGGAGGGCAGGCCCGACATGGACTGCTACTTGAAATCAACTTGGTTTTGGACTGATTCTAGGTTAAGATAATTCTTAACCTAGAATTGTGAATTAGATAGCACGTCACCAATGCTCTACTGTTGTCATCGTGTTGACTAGCACATATCATGCCATTGCCACGTTGCCCATCGTGTGTTGTTCGTGCCATGCCCATGTGTCAGGTACTCGGGTCATGCCTGGCATGGCATGCAGGTTGAATTACCTCGACACAGCATGACATGAGTCGTGTAGATGGTTTGCCCGGCATGAGTCCGGGCATGGTCCTGGACCGTGTCATGCTGGGTTCCATGCTGGGCCCAAGCTGCTTGACCCGGTTAACCTCTCAACTCTTACTATTGGCATAGTCACATATCACATGTTTGTATTCAACACATGATTATAAGATTAGATATGTTGTATATAATTTATTATGATTATTTGTTTTGTATAACTAAAATATTTTTGTTTTAATATTCTAATATATGTGCAGGAAAGAAAATATTAAGAAGTAGAGAATAGAGTAATAGCACAATAATGGAGGTCCCACTGTTTGGTCAGCGAGTTGAAGAATTTTTTGGATTAAAGCTTGATCAATCCGAGTGATCTGACATGCTTCGGTTAATTAAACAGAGAAATTATGTTAATATAAATTATTTTTATTTTATATTTTTGGGTTGCTATTTTTTGGTATGTAGAACTGATCATCTTCGTTATTTTATTCTCTATGCGTGATTTTTATTGTGACTATTTTCTACGCATAAACTGTAAGATATTTTGGGCTTCTATTTTGGTTATAATCTATAAACGCATAAGTATTTTTCTAGTGGATGTAGCTAGTCATGTTGAACGACTAGTGAACTATGTTATTTCGTATGTTTTTATTGTGGTTTTTATTTTGTTTTTGATTCTGTCGTGCTTAGATTATGATTATGAATATATCATTTATTTTTCTTTGTTATTCTCTTTTGAATTACAAATGTGGAAGCAACATTGCCCAACAATTGGTATCAAAGTGAGTTTTGGAAAATTTTCAAGCAATTGTGCTATCGGATTGTATGATTTTTTCAGTAAAATAATATTCTTTTGAAATGGCTGGAACCCCAAATATCATGATTGAGAAGTTTAATAGTAGAAAGGAGTTTAGTTTGTGACAGATTAAAATATAAGTACATTTGAAGAATTTTGATATATGGAGTCATATTGTTCAAGGCTGCGGTTCTCATACTGTTGCTGCTTTTGGAATAATAGAGGCTGATGTGTGAAGACGTGAAGAAAAAGTTTACTCCATCATTCTGTTAAGCTTGTCTGATGAAGTCATTGCTGAGGTAGCAGATCAAGAATCTGCTACAAGATAATGACTCAAGCTTGAGTCATTATATATGACTAAATTACTAACGAATAAGCTTTTGTTAAAGAGTAGGTTGTTTACACTAAGGATATAAGAGGGAATTTCTTTGAAGAATCATCTGAATAATTTAAACAACATTTTCATGGGCCTTAAATGTGTAGATGCTAAGGTGGAAGATGAGGATGCTGCACTTTTGCTCTTAGTCTCTCTTTCTGCATCCTATGAGAATTTGTTTGAATCTCATAGTGGGGAAAGAGGAGATCACCATAGAAAATATTATATTTGCCTTACACTCCAGAGAGATAAGATAGAATGCTGCTATTGAAAGAACAAAACATTAATCAGATGGATTGGTAGTGACAAATAGGTCATAATCTATTCCATTCAAGAAGGAGAACAAGCTCCGGAAGAGCTTAAAGGATGGCGACACTTGTCACTATTGCAATCAGAAAGGGCATTGGAAAACTAAATGCCCGAAGAAGAAAGCAAGGTTGGAATAGCAGGGTCAGCCTAATCCCCCACTTGTTGTTGCTGTGACATTTGATGATCTGGATGATGAAAAGACCTTGTGATGGTAATATTCATAATAATTCCAAGATCAGACTCTTAGATCATGGGTACTGGGGCTTCCTTCCATATATGTGATTACTTGGAGTGGTTCGGAAAATTTAACATGAAAGAAGCTGACAATGCTGTGGTGGGGAATATCTAACCGTGTAAGGTAGTTGGAATTGGTACAGTGAGACTGAGAACATATAATGGCCGAATAGTCTCACTTTCCAATGAAAGGTATATTCCTGAAATCATAATGAATCTCATTTCTATGGTATTCTGAATGATCAGAGATACATATTCAGTGGTGGTGAGGGAATACTGAATGCTCACTGAAGAGATGATGTCATACTAAATGGGCAGAAGAGTGGAATACTATACACATTGATAGGTTTCACAGTGACATGGACTATTGCTGTAATATCCGGAGAGCTAGCATCTGAAGATGAAGTTGACCATCCCAAACTATGGCACATGCGGCTCACACTTATGGGAGAGATATGTATTAAATTTCTCTCTGATCTTAATCTTTTATTGGTTATAGAGTTAATAAATTAAATTTCTGTGATTTTTATGTTTTTGGTAAGAAACATAGAACTAAGTTTTGTAAGGTCATATTCTGCACAAATAATATTTTGAATTATATTCATGCTGATTGTTGGGGCTTTTCTATAGTCACATCTCCTGTGGGCTAAACACGGACACGAACACAGACACGGGGATACGACAGGGCAGGATACGGGGACACGACAAATTCTAAAAAATTAGGATACGGATACGTAGAGGTGTCAAACGTGGCGGGCCGGCCTGGCCCTGCACGAGGCACGACATGGTTCGGCCGTGCCTGGGCCGGCCTGGCACGTTCTTAAACCGGGCCCGGGTTAAGAACATTCCGTGCCTGGCCCTGCACGACTCGTGCCTTGGCATGGCACGCCGGCACGGGTCCATCCCGTGCCGGTTCACGCGTGGCACTGGCGGCGTGAGTCGTGACCCGTCCGGCCGTCCCTTGGCCCCGCCCCCCCTCCCCCCCCCGGTAAAAAGACCGCGGGTCGGGTCCAATCAGACCCGACCCGCGGTCTTTTCTGCCGAGTCCCGACGCCCATAGAAGTATAGAACCGATCCGAGCAATTCCAACGCCAAAAAAAAAAAAAATTCAAACTTCACCGATTTTCAGCCCTTGGATTCACCTCCAACGGCTAGGGGGCAGAATCCAACGGTCCTCGTGATTCTGCCCCTTAAAAATCTTAAAAAATTTCAAAAAAATTTCAAAAAAATATCTTTTTTTATAAAAAAAATATTCTTTAGCCTATAAATTCTACCCCCCTCCCTCTAACATTTATGTTTTTCAAAAACATAAAACCTCTCAATACTTTCTCTCTCGTACATAAACCGTGCATCTCTCTCTTGGGCCTCGTGATTTTGATTTTGGCTTGAATTTTCGTGAAACTCAACTTGAGTTTTGAACATCAGAGCTTCCTGCGGGTGCACCTTGCACGTGACTGATCTCATTGCTTTTACCGGGTAATATATTTTACGTTTTTTTGTACGTTCTCTCTCTAAAGTTTCTCTCTCTAGAAAAACTTACGAAAAATAAAAAATGACAAATACACCTGACACGTATTTAAATTTGAAAAATGAAAATGTTAGTATTACACAGACGTCTGTGGCTCCTGAAACTTTGGTTTCTCCTGTCGTCTCAACCCAAAGTTCTAAAAAACAAAAAATTAGGAGGACTTCTGTAGTTTGAACACATTTTAAAATCATAACACAAGTAAATGTTAGGGGTGAGGAACTTGAAATGGCACAGTGCAAATATTGTATGAGACTTTTAACATGCAAGAGTACATGTGGAACTGGGCACCTCAAGAGGCATGCTGAAATATGCTCCAAAAAACATGGACCCTTAGATCCTAGGCAAACCTAACTTGGCACTACATTTTTTGAGACTGGATCGAGTTCAGTCTCAAAGTTTACTCCCTTCGTATACTCCAGCGAGTTGGGTAGGGACGACATGGCCAGGCTCATCACATTGATGGGTCTTCCGATCAGATTTTCGGAAGATCCGAGGGTAGTGCACATCATGCAGACTTATTTGAGTGACATACTAAAGATATATAAGTTAGAAAAACAAAAAATAATTAAGGAATTTTTGGCATTTAGTGGAGTGGTGTCCGTGATGTCCGATATATGGACATGTCACGATAATTCTTCTTATGCATGTCTCACGGGTCATTATGTAGATTCTAACTGGACAATTAATAAAAAAATATTAGGATTCATTGAGATTCTTCATCCTCATGATGACCCGGCCATTTTTGAGTGTATGATGAAAATATTTAGGGAATATAAAATTCAAAATAAAATTTTGTGTCACTTTCGATAATGCTGCGAATAATGGAGTAGCGATCAATATGTTTGTTAGGAATATTAGAGACGCACCATTAGGAGAGATCTTTCATGTCAGATGCATGTGTCATGTTATTAACCTGATAATTCAAGCGGGTATGAAGGTATGTTCCCCTGCGTTGGAAAATATACGCAATGCACTCAAGTATATTCGTACTACTCGCAGACTACAAGAGTTTGGTAATCTCTGTTTGTTTGCGAATCTTAAGAAGAAGAAATTCCAATCAGATGTAAGACATCGTTGGAATTACACGTACCTGATGTTGGAATCATGTGTTGGATATGAACACGTGATATCCGAATACGTCAATAGTAAGAGTGTCGAACTTATTATTGACGACACTGACTGGGCTTAAGGAATTTCATAAATGAAATTCCTGAAGATATTTTATGATACGACGAACATGTGTTCGTCGGTTTATACGCCCACCACTTGCATTGTACTCCGTTGCATATGCAACATTAGTAGCATGTTTAGGAAGTATCGAGCGGACCTGACGCTTAGTCATATGGTTGCAGAGATGGAGACCAAGTACCTGAAGTACTGGTCTACCATTCCATCTCTTTATTGCCTCGCAGCATGCATGAACCCTAGGGCTAAGGTGGAAGGGGTTGAAAACACCCTGACTTTCATTTCCTCGTGCATGAACCTGGAAGAGCCACCTGAAGGGTTCATTTACGAGAAGTTGATAGACCTGTTCACATACTACGATATTAGGTATGATGGTGGTGGTGATGAGACTGTGATTACGGACACTAATACCTTGTTCGGAGATGACGATTATTCAATTAACCTAGCGAGGGGGAAACGTAGGGGTGGACCATCACATAGGAGCGAGCTGTCTCGGTACTTAGATACCGATTACTGCTCAATCCTATCACCTTCTGATAATAAGAATCTTGATTTATTACAGTGGTGGAAATCATATGAGCCCACCTATCCCATGCTATCTAGGATGGCACGGGATCTACTGACTCATCCGGTGTCGAGCGTAGCATCGGAATCTGCTTTTTCTGTTGCAGTGAACGTGATTTCGGATAGGAGATCGAGATTACGTCCAGATATAGTTGAGGCCTTGGCATGTTTGAAGGATTGAGAGGAATCGAGATTTAGCATCAGTGATCGTGCTGAAGCTGGGACTATGACAGACACTGCAGTCGCATCCACATCCACTATGATGGCGGATGAGCTGATTGTCGATGATGATGACCCATATGATACTGATCTTGATGTTGCGGTTGATGATTCTCATTATATGCCTCTTGACGATTGATGCTCATCTGCTCTTTTTTTTCGATATTTTTTTATTTATTTTATTTATACACTTTGTTTGTACTTTGTACCATACGTTGTGTTGAAACTTATACTTGTTTTGTTCGGACTATTGGTTTCAAAAGCATGATTGGTAATTTTTCATTTGTGTAGTTTAATTTTTTTTTAATTTTAATTTTTACTTACTTAATGTATTTATTTATTATTTTACGATTTAAATTTTATTTTAAAAATTAATAACTTTAAATTTTAATATATAATTAATAAATTATAATAATAAAAAAAGCTAAACTTAATTAAATTTGATAAAATTTTTTTTTTCTAATAATTGTTTGTTTTATTTAATTTTAAATTTTATAATTTTTACAAAAAATTATATTTTTTAATTATTACTAATACTCTATACGGTTACTTAATCAAAAAATTTACAAAAAAAAAAAAAAAAAAAATTCTAATCTGCCATTAGCTCGTGAGGCCGTGACCGTGAGGCCTCACGGACCCCGGTTGATCCGGTCCCGCGTTGCGGCTTTCGATCCCGCCTGCCCTGCCGTGCCCGGCACGGCACTTTAGCACGATCGTGCTCGTGAAAAATGGGCCGTGCCGTGCCGGGCCTGCCCGTTTGACACCTCTACGGATACGTCTAGGATACGACATAATAAAAAAATAAAAATAAAAATTATTAATTATAAATATTAGGTATTTTATAAAATTTATTAAATTAAATTAAAATATTTTATTATATATAAAAAATATATATTATTTATTTTATAAAATAAAAATATTTTATTTTATTTTATTTTATAAGATAATATTTATATTTATTTTATTTTATAAAATAATATTTTATAATTATATTATATAAAAATATATATTTTTTATTTTATTTTATAAAAATATTTTATTTTATGCCCCTGCCTCTCCCCTCAAGCATGCCCGCCCGCCCTTGCCTCTCCCCTCAATCACGCCCGCCTGCCCCTCTCCCCTCAAACACGCCCGCCCCTGCCTCTCCCCTCAAATCGCGCCGCCTCTGCCTCTCCCCTCAAATCGCGCCGTTCCTGCCTCTCCTCTCAAATCGCGCCGCCCCTTTCTCTCCCCTCAAATCGCGCCGCCCCTTTTTCTCCCCTCAAATCGCGCACGCTCCTGCCTCTCCCTCAAATTGCGCCCGCCCCCTGCCAGTGGACAACGTTGGCCACCGACGTCGTCGAACGTCGGGCACTATAGACGTGGATACGGCTGCCGACGCAACCATCCGATATGCCACGTGGCGTATCGGATACGGATTGTGCAATGATACGCTACGTGGCGTATCAGACACGTATCCGTGCCGTATCCGTGCTTCCTTGCTTACGGGTGTTTGATTTTATTTATGTTTAGTTGATGCTTATTTTAGGATGTCTTTGGTATTCATGATGAAGTATAAATCTGAGATTTTTATAAAATTTAAGTAGTGGATTAGCTTAGTAGAAAACCAAACACAAAAGAAAGCTAAACTGTTATAAATAGATAATGGTCTAGAATTTTGTTCGTCTGAATTTGAGAAATTTTGTAAGGGCAAAGGTATAGCTAGACACAAAATTGTTAGGGATACTCCTCAGCAGAATGATATTGCTGAAAGAATAAACCAAACTTTTTTGGAGAGAATTAAATGTATGCTCTCTCAAATTAGGCTTAAGCAAAGAATTTTAAGCTGAAACTATTATAGAGTTAGTAAATTAAATTTCTGTGATTATTATGTTTTTGGTAAGAAACATAGAACTAAGTTTTGTAAAGACATACACTGTACAAATAATATTTTGAATTATATTCATGCTGATTGTTGGGGTCTTTCTAGAGTCACATCTCTTACTGGTGCTCGAGTTGAAGTCGATATATAACATAGATAACATTGTTGGAGTGACTTTGAAAAAGTGGTTAACTAAAATATATAATATAATATTTTAATATATTTCGAGTAACTATTTTAGATAGTCTTATTGGAGATACTCTAACCAATGGAATTGCATGTTTGTTCTTGGGTGTGGTGCGGGTAGGCATTGCTTATGATATGCCTGCCCTCGAGCCTTGAGCATGTAAGCTCTGCCCAATCTCGAGTGTTGATTGCTGAATGCTGAGTCACTTAGTGTTACTTTGGTCATTGTGTTGTAGCTTCGTCCAGGGCTAGCTCTAGTCGGTTTGATGCCGATAGGCAATGGCTAGTGCATGCTGTACAACAGTACATGAAACACCGCGATGGCCAAAAAGGCCATCGCCTATCTCTGTACGGTTGCACTTTTAAATAGGGCTAGGGCTATCGTTAGCGAGGGCCACCCACTTAGTGAGTTTTTTTAAAAAAAGCCTGTCATGTGGTAGAAATTAAAAAATTAAAATTATTGCTGAAATGAATTGGAGTCGGGTGGGTCGGACACTAGTTAATTGGATCGCTCCTGTTTCTTGCTATTTAGTAATCTATTAGGCCTAAAAAGTTTATGCCTTACGTACTGGTGGATTGTGCCAATTGGCCAGGCACACAGGGCTTGGTTGGCCCTACAAGTGTCAAACAGGTAGGGTCGGACCGGGCCGATCCATTTTTCAAGCCCATATGGGCTTGCGTGCCATGCTAGGAATGATGTACTATAGTACCATGTCGTGTCTTGCACGACATGGCTCACTGGAGGGTAAGCCTGTCATGATCCGTCGCTCGAAATCAACTCGGGTTCAGACTAATTTGGGTCAGGTTGGATTAGAGATGTCAACCAGGCCGGGCCGGGCCGGCCCGTCACGAGAAAAAACCGTGCCCGGCCCGGCACGGTTTGACCCGTGGCTCGGCACACCGGCACGGGTTTGTCCAGTGCCGGTGTCACTCGAGCCTACTGCCTACAGGGCACAGGCTACTCCGCGAAAGACCCACGCCCCTCTCGCAAAAAAACCACAGGTCGGGTCTGATTGGACCCGACCCTCGGTCCCACTTCCACGAGGCCCGAAGCCTCGAACCGACCTAGATCCCCTATTTCCCCAAAGGGAAAAAAATAAAAAAAAATAAAAAAAAATAAAAAAATATATTTTCAGCCGTTGGATTCGCCTCCAACGGCTAGGTGGTAGAATCCAACGGTCCTCATGATTCTGCCCTCTAAAAAATTCAAAAAAATAAAAAAAATATTTTTTTTATCAAAAATTAATATTTTTAATTTATAAATTCTACCCCCCTCCCTTTAACATTTGTGTTTTTTAAAAACATAAATTCTCTCAAATCATTTTATTTCTCTCTCAAAAATCTTGTTTCTCTCTCGGGCCTCGGGATTTTGGCATTCGGCTTAGATTTTTGTGAATCTCAACTTGAGTTTTGAACATTAGAGCTTGACTGCGGTGCACCGTGCACGTGTCCAACATCACTGCTTTTACTGTGTAATTTATTTTATGGTTTTTTAACTCTCTCTATAGTTTCTCTCTCTAGACCAAAATTAAGAAAAATAAAAATCATAAAAAATGACAAATATAACTGAAACATATTTAAATTTAGAAAATGAAAATATTACACAGAGGTCTGAGGCTGCTGAAACTTTTGTTTCTCTTGTCGTTTTAATCCAAACTTCTAAAAAACAAAAAATTAGGAGGACTTCTGTAGTTTGGATTCATTTTAATATAATAACACAAAAAAAAGTTAGGGGTGAGGAACAAGAAATGACACAGTGTAAATATTGTATGGGATTAACATGTAAGAGTTCATTTGGGACTGGGCACCTTAAAAGGCATGCTGAATTATGCACCAAAAAACATGGACCATTAGATCCAAGACAAACTCAACTTGACACTGCATTTTTTGAGACTGGATCGAGTACAGTCTCAAAGTTTACTTTCTTCATATACTCCAGCGAGTTGGGTGGGACGACATGGCCAGACTTATCAAATTGATGGGTCTTCCGATCAGATTTTCGGAAGATTCAATGATAGTGCGCATCATACAAACATATTTTCAGCCTGCCTATTGTAGGATTCCTAGGTTCACATCTAGGAATGACATACTAAAGATATATAAGTGAGAAAAACAAAAAATAATTAAGGAATTTTTGACATATAGTGAAGTGGTGTTCGTGACGTCTGATAATGGACAAGTCACGATGAATCTTCTTATGCATATCTCACCAGCTACTATGTAGATTCTAACTGGACTATGAATAAAAAAATTTTAGGATTCTCTGAGATTCTTCATCCTCATGATGGTCCGGCTATTTTTGAGTGTATGATGAAAATCATTAGGGAATATAAAATTTAAAATAAAATTTTTAGTGTCACGTTCGATAACGCATTTAATAATGGAGTAGAGATCAACATGTTTGTTAGGAATATTAAAGACGCACCATTAGGAGAGTTCTTTCATGTCAGATGCATGTGTCATGTTATTAACCTGATTGTTCAAGCAGGTATGAAGGTGTGTTCCTCCGTGTTGGAAAATATACGTAATGAACTAAAATATATTCACACTCCTTGCAGACAACAAGAATTTGGTAGTTTCTGTTTGTCTGTGAATCTTAAAAAGAAGAAATTCCAATCGGATGTGAGACATCATTGGAATTACACGTACCTGATGTTAGAATCATGTGCTGGATACGAACACGTGATATCCGATTACGTCAATAGTAAGAGTGACGAACTTATTATTGACGACACTGACTGTATTTCAGGAAATTTATTTATGAAATTCTGAAGATTTATTATGACACGACGAACATGTGTTCGTCGATTTATACTTTCACGACTTACATTGCATTCAAGTGTATATGCAACATTAGTAACATGTTTATTAAGTATCGAGCTAACTCAATATTTAGCTATATGGTTGCAGAGATGGAAACTAAATACTTAAAGTATTGATCCACCATTTCATCTCTTTATTTTCTCACTGCATGCATGGACCATTGGGTTAAAATGAAAGGGATAGATAATATTTTGAATTACATTTTTTCATGCATGAACCTAGAAGACTCACTTGAAAGGTTCATTCACAAGAAGTTGACTGACCTGTTCACTTACTATGATACTAGGTATGGTGGTGGTAGTAGTGAGACTGTGATTACGGACATTGATACCTTTTTCGGAGATGACGATATTTACATTCAGCTAGCGAGAGGGAAACATAGGGGTGAACCATTACATAGGAGCGAGATGTCTCGGTACTTAGATACCGATTATTGCTCAATCCTATTACATTCTGATATTAAGAATCTTGATTTATTACAGTGATGAAAATCATATGAGTCCACCTTTCCCGTGCAATCTAGGATGGCACAAGATCTATTGATTCCTCCAGTGTCGAGCGTAGCATCAGAGTCTGTTTTTTCTGTTGTAGTGAACGTGATTTTGGATAGGAGATCGAGATTACGTCCAGATATGGTTGAGGCCTTGGCTTGTTTGAAGGATTGGGAGGATTCGAGGTTTAGCATCCATGATCGTGCTGGAACTGGGACTGGGACAAGGACTGCAGTCGCATCCACATCCACTACGATGGCGGAGGAGTTGATTGCCGATGATGATGATCCATATGATACTGATCTTGATGTTGCGGCTGATGATTTTCATGATATGCCGATTGACGATTGATGATGATCTATTGTTTTTTGTTTTCGATATTTTTTTTTATTGATTGTACGCTTTGTTTGTACATTGTGTTGAAACTGTAATTTATTTTGTTCGGACCTTCGGTTTCAAATGGATGATTGATAATTTTTCATTTGTGTTGTTTATGTTTTTTTTAATTTTTATTTTTACTAACATAATGTATTGATTTATTTTTTTTTGTTTTAATTTTTCTTTTAAAAATTAATAACTTTATTATATAATTAATAATTATAATTATAATAAATTTTTTTTTCTGCCTCGAGCGGGCCCGGCAGGGTATAGTAACCGTGCCCGGACCGGCACGAAAGCACGCTCGTGCTCCAAAAAAATGGGCCGGCCCAGCCCGGCCCGGCCCTTTTGACATTTCTAGGTTGGATATGTTTTAGGTTACTACAAAATTAGGAAAATTTGGGTTGGCGCCATCGTGTCGTCATTGCTTATCAGGAGTGTTGAGTCGTCGCTTGTCGAACCTTGCTCTATTGTCCCTCGTCGTGCGTTGTTTGGTGCGTCGTCGCCCATGCCTTGCCCATGTGCCAGGCACCCTGGTCATGCCTGGCATGACACACGGGCTGAAGACTCTCGGCATGACACGACACAACATTAATAGTGCCTAGGTTTTGCCTGGCACGGGCCATTGCATGGTCTTGGACCTTGTCGTGTCCGGCCAGCTATGCCTGAACTGTGTTGGGCTTTGGGCCACGCATGGCCTGCCCGGCCTTTTTGACACCTCTTCTGTTCTGATACGGGGCATTAGGCATGATTGTTGCCACGTGCTATGTTTGGCTACTCGGCCCACTTAACACATCTATACACATTATTACAAGAAGATTAACAAAATTAATGATAGACATGTCAAACGGATCGGGTTGGGCAGACCCAATTTTTTCAGGCTCAATTGGGCTGGCGTACCGTGCCAGGCATGACATGCTTTTTTGGATGGCTGGCTCGACACGATCCTGCGGCTAGAAATTTGCCCAATTCTGGTTGGGTCAGGTCGCCTGGTTAGGATTGGGTCAATTGAATTTTTAAAAAATTAGGGCTTCAGCAAAAATGCCACTAGGCCGCATGCCGACCCTCACTTGTCAGGTGTTGGTGCGTTGTCTCCCTGTCGGGCGTTCCTCCGTGCGTGGGTTGGAGTGTCGTGCCCATGTGTCAGGCACCTTGTCATGCCTGGCAAGGCATGCGGGCCAAAACCTTCAACCCTACATGGATGAACTATACTGGGCTTCGGCCTGACTTGGCTCGGCTTGTTTGATACCTATAACTAATTATAATTTTTGATTATTATTTTTAGAGAGGAAGCTAAAAATACTATAAAGAGTTGAGAGAGAAATATTATTTATCGAATTCATCAAAATATCCTTACATAATCTTCCCATCTTAATTCTAACTAAAGGAAGGTATTTGGGATTCCTCTCGACCAGGGCAATCATAGACTTTTCCTAACTTTCAAGAACTACAATTGTTGTATATCATTCATTTAGTTCATATTCATGGTATATTGATCCAGTTTATGTTGCATGGATACGCCTAAGTGCTGTTGTGTCCACGTGTCCGACACGTGGAAACGGCGACACGGGTCGGACATGCGTCGGACACGTGTCCGATAGGCCACGTGGGGGGGTGGGTTTTGGAATCTGTATTGGGAGGGGGAGAGTTCGAAAATCAAAAATCGGGTGGGGGGTTGGGTTCGGGAGGGGGGTTTTCGGGGAGGGGGTTTCGGGAGGGGGGGGCGAGGGGTTTTCGGGGAGGGGGTTTCGGGAGGGGGGTTTTGGAGGGGGGGAAAAGGTTCTGGAGGGGGGGAAGGTTCGGGAGAGGGAGGGGGAAGGGGAGGGTGTTAGAGGGTTTAAGTTTTTTTTACATTATTTTAAAATACAGAATTTTAAATTATTTTAAAATACCTAATATTTATAATTAATAATTTTTATTTTTAATTTTATTTTTTTTATTATGATCTATCCTAGCCGTATCCGTATCCTAGTTTTTTAGAATTTGTCGTGTTCTCGTATTTTGCCGTGTCGTATCCCCGTGTCCGTATCCGTGTCCGTGCAACATAGGATCCAACAATCAATATTACATTATAAGCAATTTTTTATTTTTTATCATATGTTTTTTGTTTGTTGAATATTATGATAGGTAATGCTAATTCTTCAAAGGCCATTAGGTATGGTAATATTCGGCGATTTGACTTTTTTGATTTTTTTGTATTTTGCTTATTTATTATTATTATGTTAATCTTTTTTATGTGAGTTGTTTTTTCATGAAATTTAATTTTAATTTTATTTAATTTTTTGATATTTTTTTATAGGATTGAACGATTTTAATGAAACCTATATTTGAGATAGAGCAAAGTGAAATATATATATATCTTTGATTTTATTGTAGGATCTTTTGATAAGTATTTAAATTGTCTGAACATTTTCTTATGATAAGTATTTAGCTTAGTTATTTATTATTGGTCAATTTGAGAATTATATTATACTCTCAAGGATATTTATATCTTGGAGTTGAGACATAATAGTGAGGAAAATATATCAAAGTTTTTTATCCTAGACTCCTTACTAGTATAAGAAAAGATTTATTTAGTTTGATATATTTCGACATATGAGAACTTTGTAAGAATTCAATCAGAAAAAATTAAGAATTTGATTATTTTTGTTAATGACTGATCACATTATACATTAATATTTAATTTTTATGTTAGATTGTTATATTAATTTTTTTGATATTTTATAAAATAATAAAAAATTAATATGATAAAAATATTAAAAATAAAAAGTGATTGTATATTAGAATATATGATAGATAGATTTATTACTTATTATATTAATTATAAAATTATATATTAGACTTTTTTTTATTGTATATTCTCATAAAATAAAGTAATTGAAATGAAGAATAAATACTTATTTTGAAATAGCTCAGAATCCTATTTGGAGGAACTATTCTAGTGCATATTTTACTAATGTGATTTTAATCACAAATTATATTATAAATTTGATGCCTTCTCATTTTTTTCAGCATGTCTTTAAGATACTACATCACAATTCATGAAAAAAAGATCATTTATCTTATCATTTAAAAGTTTTTGATAATATTTATATTGTTTTTGATTTTTTCTTATTGCAAGACAAATTGATATCAATGATTTTGATATGTGTTTGTTTTTGGATACTTCTATACTTAATGATGATATAAATTTTTTTTATTGGGGATTAGTTGCATTTTAGTAAGTTCTCAAAAAATATATATAGATTTGTTTTTTTTTTCAGTAATTTCACTTGGGGGTCCAGCTAGGAGAAATAACTGTCCATCTGTTATATTTGATTTTGTTGGTTTATATTATAATTATATTCTTATCTAATCATCATATGTATTAATAAATACATATCAATTTAACTTAGGAGCAAATGAGATTTCTAAGGTAAGAAAATATCACTAGAGTTTGAGTGATACAATAACTTATAAGTTTATTTTAGTTCAATCTAATGAAATGCTGGAGATTGAGAGATTAGGTCACTCATTACTTATAGTTTATACTAGGAGACAAGGATATGCATAGTTTGTTTAGACTAAAGATATATCTTATGAGGAACTAAATGATCTTACAATTAACCATTCTGATTTGACATTATGATTGTATTTTGGAAGGGATAAAAAAGTTATACTTAGCAAGTAATCTCATAGGTATAAAGAGTTAGTTATATTTAGATTTTTGTTGTAGACATTATCTTTTTTCTGGTTGGTTGTGTTTGAAGAGCTAGATGTTCTCCAAATAAGTATAAAAAGTTAACACCCAAAAGAATAATTATTTATAATTGTTTGGCTAAATGAACAAATAAGTACTAAATATACTTATTTGATTAGTACATGTTGGATTACACATGTTTGGATCATATTCTAGTTCAAAAAGATTCAATCAATGTTATTAAAGTATTAGACACTTTTGGATGATATGAGTATAGTCTATCACGAGCAGTGTTTCCTGTTGAATGAAGAAATTTTCATAGCTTGTCCCAGGAAGTTATCCATTAAATTTGTATTTAGGGCTCCCCCATTCACATCATTTTGGTATTAGGGGAAGATAGTTTAGAAACCAAATTCTCTAAGCAATTCGAGAAAGTCGTCACAGATATTTTTTTGAGATAAAATGTGCTATGATGATTTGTGTTGACTTTGTGGTATTTTTGAGAGAAACAAATGAATGCTTGGATAAATTAGAAAAAAAAATTTGAAAAAAAATAATGAATAAAAAAAATTTATCACAAATATCTATTCGAGATTTAATGAGTTATGATGTTTCGTGATGACTTCGTGGTGTTTCAGAGAGAAACTAATGGAAATGAAAATGTTGTATAAGAAAAAGAAAATAATGACGGATAAAAGTTGAAAAAATTAGTTAAAAGAATAAAAATAAAAAAACATTGAAAAAAACAAAATATTTAAGGGGAAAAACATGAAAAAGAAAAAGAAATTGAGAGTGATAAAAAGTATAAATACAAAAAAAAAAATTTTACAATGGTGATTGTGTCTAAAATATATTTTACCCAAATGAACTAAAGGTTCCAAGTGGGTTGGGTTAATCGGGCATGATACGAGGAATGCCCTGATCTAGTCGTGCCATTGGACAACATGATCATGCTCCAGGAACATGCTGTGATGGGTCAGAACCCATTATGCCTCGTGTTGTGCCAGGTAGGGCCGACATGACACTATTGTTTTAAAAAAAATTAGTTGGCAAAAAAATGGCTCACTCCTTTAGTTGTTGGGCCTTCTCTGGGCTTGACATTGACAACAACAAGACAATGCTTGTCATTGTGAAGTCAAAAATATAAAAAAATTTATAGTTTTAACATTTTATTTTAGCTATTGGATTGATTCTATTGACTCATGCAGAAATTTGATGGATATCGGAACTTTGACCTTTTTTTTAAAAAATTTTAAAGATATATTTTTTTATAAAATTTTTTTTTATAAATACCTGATTTGTTTATTTATTTATCTTAGTTAATTTGTATTCCCTCTTCTTTTCACTCTTTTCAATACTCTCAAAATAGTATTGTGATTTTTGTACATTGTATTTATAATTTTTTTAAATTATTTGTAACTTTAATTCTACTTTTGTCCAACAAAGACTTCTAAGTGTGAAAATACAAAGTGTAAGTGCAATATCTAAAGTGTCAGCTATGCTTAAAAAATTGAGGTATAAATTGCAATTTAATATTAATTAATTTATTTTATTTAGAATTTTAATTCTTTGATTAATAAATATATAAACAAAATATAATAAATAGTAAATTTATTAAAAATTAATTAGACTTAAATATAAATAATAATGGTAATTCAATCAAACGATACAAGAGTGAAATTAGGTTTTCTTCGATAGTCTCGATCTATTTGTCTTAAAAATCTAAAAACTTGGTCAACTTTAGTATTCTAAATGTATTTTAAATTTATTAAAAATAAAAATCTTAAGAGTGTCGAAAAAGATTCGACACTTTGTATATATTATAAAAAAATATTTTCATGTTGAAGTACTAGTGGCATTGCCATTGGGCACTTTAAAAGATATATTGATTAATACAATAAAAAATATGGTCTATTAGATCTTTGGTAAATCTATCTTAGCGGTGAAATCTTTGAAGTTAAATTAACTATGTTCTGTGACTTTTTTTATTTATCATAATGAGTTGAGGAGAAAAGATATAATAAAATTGATTATTATTATGAGTTCTTTTATTAAATTATTAAAGGATCATTTTGTAGTTAATATTATCCATATCTACTTTTAGCTTGATTCTCATATAATTCACAGGTTAACTTATAAGAATGACAATAAATTTTTTAAATTTGAAAATAATTATTAATTATTAAAAGAAATATAGTAGAGTGACATTCATGACATCCTACTTCTGGACTAGTTGCAATGATATTTTATTGCATACCTCATTGCGTACAATATCGATTATAAGTGAAAATTAAAAAACATTTAGGATTTTCTATGATCATATTTTTTCATGATGATCCTATTATATATGAGTATTTCATAATGATTTTTAGGAAATATGATATTTAAAATAAAATTTTTAATATATATTTGATAATACTTCAAATAATAGTATTAATATTAATATGTTTGTCAAAATAATTAGATTTGAGTTGAAGTAAAAATTTTTATTTTAGGTATATATTTCACGTAATTAACCTAATAGTGTAAGCATGAATAAAATGTATTTTTTTCTTATTAGAAAAAATACAAAATTTATTGAAATATCTTATGATACATAATAAATAATAAGAGTTTTATAATATATGTTTGTCAGTGAGCATAAAAAGTAAAAAATCTAAATGAATTTGAGATATTTTTGAAATTTATGTATATCTAACACCAGAGTCAAGTATTGATTATCAATCAAGCATATGATATTTGATAATATCAATAATAAAAATGGTGAATTTATTATTTAGGATTCATCTTATGAGAAATTTTTTTTTTTAAATTTCTGAAAATTTTTATGATATGATGAACATGTATTTTTTTTTAGTATATTCTTATTACTTATATTATATTTAGGTACATATACAATATTAATAATATGTTTAGTATGTATAGAGGATATCTTGATTTTAGTTTCATGATAATTGAGATGAAAATTAAGAATTTAAAATACTAATTTTTTATTTTATCTTATTATTGTTTGACTGCTTATATGATTATAGGGTTAAGATGAAATAAGTAAAAATATATTAAGATACATATCTATCAATATGAACCAAGTAGAACAAGCACACGATAGTTAGATTGAAGAAAAATTAACTAATATGTTTTATTTTTATGACACTAGATATTATAATTGTAGTGAGACTCTAAGTACAGACATGGACATCGTATTCAAATATGATATTTTTGTTATTTAGTTTGCAAGAGGTAAAGGATGAGTTGGTCTATAAAATAAGAATGAGTTATCTTTGTACTTAGATAATACTAATTATTTTATCATATCACATGGTGATAATAAGAATTTAGATATACTGGATTAGTAAAAATCATACGAGTTTACTTATCATGTGCTATCTAAAATAAAACATGATTTATTGATCTCTTTGAAGTCTAGCATGATATTTGAATTTGTTATTTTTATGGTTATAAATATAATTTTAGATATGAGATTCATATTGCGACTAGATATCATAGAAGCACTTTTATGCTTCATATATTGAATAGGTCCAAAGATAAGTATTAATGATATATTGAAATAGTTACTGGCAGATGATGACTAATGTAATGATATCGAGGATATTGAGGATATTGGAAGCATCAGAATTAGACATGAAAATCCAAATTATATAACTGATACAAATTAATCGTGGTTCGCGAATATTAGACTCACTGATTAAATTGCTTAGAGGACTAACATGCAATTTATGTTTATTTCTCTGATATATATATATTTTTACTTATATTTTTTAATATATTTTATTATTATCTATCATACACTGTCACAATGTTTGAAATTGAAATAGATAGATAGATATATATATATATATATATTCTTTAGTTATGAGCATATAAATTTTGTACTTAATTTATATTTTGTTGTACAATTAAATTTTTATATTTAATTTATTAAAACAATAAAATTTTACTTTATAATATTATTATTCTCTATGTAATAATATTTACAATCACAAAAAAAATGAATTTGATTATATACATGACATCAAAAGGATTAATAGATCATGTGTTATTTTTGATAGTACATGACATATAAATTCATATAATTTTTATCAATATAATATATTTAAGATTATTTTAGGACATGATAAAATAGTAATTGATGTCTAAGTATTTTGATAGTTCATATATATTTGATGGACTACCTCATCATTTTTTTGAGCTAATTAAATTGGTAGTTATCATCTCTGAATACGAAATCAATTTTAATACTTATATGCCTACTTAAACTACAAATTTATTTTAGTAATATTTAAATAAATTTTTTAATAATTTATAGAATTTATTCTCTAGTTCTTGTGATCGGCTAATGCCAATATATATATATATATATATATATAATGATTATTATATCATCAAAATGATCATTAACTTTAATTCTATTATAGATAAAATTTTTAATAGTATTTTAATAAAACGAGTCTTATATATAAATAAAATGATTATTATAGTATTAAATTCTATAATAATCCACACATGTAAATAAAATGATTATTATAAATAAATTTTTTAATACTATTATTTATATATATATATATATATATATATATATAATAGTGTTTTTTATTCATTGACTTTAATTCTATAATCCACATATGTAACTAAATAATAAATAAATAAAATGATCATTTATATTTTAAATATATTTTTTTCATTATAATAGATATATCATCAAAATCCGAGTCTTTTTTATATTAACTAGACATATTATTCGTGTTGCATATGTATCTAATTGTAATGCATGATGTGAGATTGTATACACATTAACATAAGTTTATAATATCATAAAGAAAATGATGAATTTTAAAAAATAAAATTTTATGATTATATGATATATTAATTATTATTTTATTGATTTTACTATTAACAAAATTAAAGATAAAATATTAATAACCGACACATGAATTCAATATCATGTATGTTGAATTTTAATAGTATATGATATTTAGTGAAATTTTTTTGTCTTAAGTAAAACTATAATTATTTTTATTAATAAGAAAATGTTAATATTTTTTTAGTGTAACACATATATTTAATATGAACAATCTTAATTGGAGGATTATCTCTAATAATTTTTATTAATATACTTATTGTGATATAATTATTTGAAAAATTATTACATATTATATTATAATTTTTATTTTATATGTTATATTTTCAAAAAATTCTCAAAAGACTCGTATATATTATAGGATCATCATGAGATTGTATGATCCTATAAAATATTAATATTATTTTATTAATTTTTAATTAGATTCAATAAGTATAAAAATAATATTCTAGTTATTGATATCATATTTGGTGGCCAGTATAGTGATACCATTGATTATTAGTTATCACAATATGAAAAAGCTCGACTCAAAAAAATGGTAAATAAAAAAAATGAGCATAGTGGCTTCTCATATAAGTTGACACTATGGGACGAGTCATACTGTAACATAGATATTATAACTTAGCATATAACAATCACGTATATTGAGTATCTGGATACAATAAAAATATATGATTGTTAATTAAGTTTAGTAAGTAAAGTTTGTTAAAGGTGTATTATGTTTTAAGCATGATGGGGAGCATAGTTGTGAAAGGCGCACTTAAGGCGCGCCTAGGCTCAAGGCACAACCACTCCCTAGCTATAATGCCTCCCCTTCCAAGGTATGCGCATTACTGAAGAGACGTGTATTATATACTAGAGTTTTTTTAAAAAAAATATATTTATTCTCAAAATTTATAATTATATATTGAAATTTATATAATTTTATTTATTTTTTTTCATCAAAATTTATTTAAATATTAGGAATATTTATTTTTTTATTAATAGAATCATATTTAATAAAAATTTATGTGCATCTAAAGTCACATTTTATTTCACAAAAGCTCATGCCTTAGGTGTGCCTTGCGAATCAAGGCTCCAAGAAACCTTTGCGTCTTTGTGCGTCTTGTGCTTTTTAAAACTATGATGGGGAGCTCAAAGGACTAGTGTAGGAGCCGACAATTCGATAGTGAGATCTTGACCACGAGCATAAAAGATACACACTAGGTATCATGTACGATCATTTATCCCTTTCTCTGACATTCATAAGCTAGTAACAAGCAATGTGTCCTTTGCATAATAAAAAATCAATCTTGTGGGCTCATTTTTTTTCTTTATTAAGGGTGACTTGTACTATTAGAATTTAGAACAATATGCGACACATGATTACTTGGGGTCTTTTCCTCTCCTAACAATCTAAACTAGAATAATATTGTCTTAGAGTAATTTGCAATGAGTTCTTTGACACTGATCTTCCAATCAAAGTTTTACTGTGGCTGGTACGTATTGTTTCTCACTAGTTATTAGGGCTCATGTGCACCAGGCTTACCAACAAGCAGAATATTACAATTCGCAAGTGCTAAGTACACACCCACATCCTAAATTATCTTTGTTGCATGTGCCAAACGGGAGTTCATCCTGCTGATAGAGAATTATTAGTCTGCCATTGCCAAGATACTCAAGAAGCATTGTGAGCATGAGGTGCTTCTTAACATAAATCTTCATGCCAAATGATCTTTAATGATCAACTTTGCTCATTTTGCAAAGGCATTGTCCACCTAGATTCCGTAGTACCAGAACAAAAGGTTGTTGATCACTCTAGAGATAATCACCAACTATCTCAAATACTCTGTTGTAGGTCAGGAGGATATTGTTAATAGTCATAATCCCATCGAGGCTACCATAAAATATGAGATGATGAATGTGCTTAGATCTCTTTGTCTGTGTGATTTAATGCCAATTGTGTTTTTCTTGAATAAGCTACTCATATTGAGCTGATGGATACTGAAATTGTGAACGTAGCGAGGAAAGTAAAGGAAGACAACATCAAAGATAGATCATCAAGCAATAGTAGGATGTGGTGTAGTATAGAAAGGAGTAAAAAATTCATAGTATCAATATGCATCTTTTTATTCTAAATATCATATATGAGCCTTATTGTATCATTTGTATACCATTTATTAAGTTCTAGATTTTACTCTCTCTCCAATGAACTTGCAAGAGGATCCTTTATTCCTAGCTAAACTTGCTCTTATAGAGTCTCTTCTGGGAAGTTATAATTTTTGTAAAATAATACATATTTAATACTTTTTTTTTTTTTTCCTATCTTATGTTATTATAATGGTCACATATGATAATACTAACTTATAACTTAATCATTATAAAATGATGCCAGTGAATGTTAAATCTGATAACTTTTGGCATTTATTATATAATCTCGTAGGATGTAACTTGTGATGGACTACTATACTTGTAATATAAGAGTTGAGTCATTTTAACATTCTCCGTGTCATGGAATATAATGTTTAATTCTAATGCCTATCTTGAGTATGCTCCATTCCATAGTTATTAGAGCAAATAACAATAGTTCTCTCTCTTAAAATATAATTCTTTTAGCTCTCTTTATGTCAATTGGAGAAGTAGGAGATGCTAAAATAACATGATAAATCATCCGCACTCCACATGGTATAATTTTAATAAAGGTAGGAAACTTCTTTTCATTTAGAATTTGAGTTTGTAACAATTAATTTTGATCACTCAAAGATTAATGATAAAAAATATCATAGGGTTGATCATTATGACTAATAAATCTTGCCAAATCAATTTATAGTGGTATAATTTCTTTTATTTTGTCACTAAACTTGGTCTAATTCATAAAATTAGCAAACTCATCATAATCAATTAATCTACAATTAGGAATGTGATAAATATAATCATATAAATAACATATACTTGGTTAATATATTAATGATGCTAGATTCTAATTTTTATTGCACGTGATGCAAAAGTGCAACTCTTGTGACATTCATACTCATCTTCTGTGACTATTAATAAGAGACAAGTAATTGAGCATCATTAACTATTTTCTATTTTCATATTCTAGTGAATCATCTTTGAATTATAAATTAAACTCTAATAGTGGCGAATCAAAGTGCAAGATTGTTGCTTTCAGTTTCTACTAGTTAGTCTTATGTTTATCTTACATTTATTAAAATATTTTTCCTAGTCATTTCATAAAAAATTAACTCGTATGAAAATATACTTTAATGGAAGACCGACAAGGATCGACACACTTCAAAATATATCATGATCTCATTATTTTCATTTTGTTTTTGTATAAATAATTATATGTATCCAATATGCTTTATACCTTTAGGTATTTGAACTATAGGTTCAAAAATATTTCATTTCATTAAGAAGTTTAGTTATGTCTGCATGTTTTTTTTTTATTTTGGCCAATCATTTTTATTTTGATATTCTTTCATATTTAGTAGTTTGGAGTTTTAATTATTTCTTATGATTTCTAAGTTTATTTGGTAAGTAAAAATATTATTGATAATAATTTTATTTCAGTCTCATTTTTTTATTGTATTAATAATTTATTGAGATCTTAAAATTTTATTCAATATATTTCTATGTAAGAATAATTTGCTCTCTTATTGTTTTCCTCTTCCGAGGATATATATCGTTTGACCTAATTGATTTTTTATGCCTCAAGTATGTTTTGGTTTTATTTGTTTTTGGTTTTTCATGGACCTCAATTCATGTTGGAGTAATCATAGGTGAGATATGTGACTTAATGATTCTATTTGCATCAACAAATATATCAGATAATTTATTTATATGATTTTTAAATGATTTTTTAAACTTTCAGTTCACTTTGTCTTATATGAGAATTAAAATGAGATAATGTAGTTGTATTCCAAATAATTTATTATATTCATATGGAATTGATTTTTATTCTCCTAATAGTGAGAATACAATTTTATTAAATGATAATATATAAATCTTGCCTCAAAAATATTTTTTTGTAAGGAGTTCTAACTATTTTATGAAAATAAGAAATTAAAATTTAAATAAATCCCAAATCTATGTTGTTGACCTATTTTGGTAAGTTGTGCAAGTTATAATTGGTATATGGATTTCACAACAAAAAATATATAAGTGAGAAATATTTGATTATTTACTTAATTCAAATTATGAAAGAGAGTACTCATAATAAGATTAGTCTACTTCTAATTGGTTTGTAGTATGCATTATCTAATGCTGCTAGGTAGAGATGCCAACCGGGCCGGCCCGGCCCGGCCTGGAATGAGGCACGGCATGGTTCAGCCGTGCCCAGGCCCGTGTCGTGCCCGGGTTAGGCACGAGCCGTGCCGTGCCGGACCCGGCACTGTTCGGCACACGGCACACCGGCACGGGTCTGTCTCGTGCCGGGTCTCCTGTGAGCCCGACCCCAGGATGCCCCTCCCGCAAAAAATACCGTGGGTCGGGTCTGAATCGACCCGACCCGCGGTCCCCCGTATCCCGAACCGCTCGGTCAGTCATGCCCGAGCTGGCCAGGCAAGGCACGGCACGGCCCGTCGTGCCTACTGGCCGTGCCGGGCTCGGCCATTTTTAAACCTTGCCGGCCGGGCACGGTAGCACGATCCTGCCCTAAAAAACTGGCCCGGCTCGGCCTGGCCCGTTTGACACATTTACTGCTAGGTGGATATTGGTAATTTATTATTTTATCAATAATAATCTAACTATTAATTGAAGATATTTAATCAAAAATTGCTAAATCAATTTTGGTATGAAAAAGAGTAGCAAGATGTTCAAATTTATTCCATTTGACATATAATAATTATTGAGACTTGAGAGTTTGTAAAATAAATTTATTAGTATTGCTAAGTCTTATTGTCTTGATGAGTTGTTACCATCTAGTGGATACATTTATGAGGATTATAAAATAATGAAGAGGTCCAAATAGTGGATGAATACGTCCACATTTGTTGCTATGTATTTTTTCTAAAAAAAATTAGTGATTTATATATAATTTTCTAAATGATAATTTAACTATCAACTTACCTTGTGAATAGGTTCTCCCCTATTCACAAGAATAAGTCCACATTTGCAAAAGAATCTTTTTGTTTTTTAATAGATGTCCAAGTGATTATTCTATGATTCCCTGCATAATTAAAGATCAATTGTGACCTAGCATGTTATATCAAAGAGGTAATTTGAGTTATTGTACTTATGGTTCATTATAATGTATGACTTAAATTTAATATCTCGACTAGAAGTACAATGATTTCTGGGACTTGTAGTTTTATTACTCGACCAAAAGTACATGTTATAATATATCACAAGTATTTTATATTGAAACTATAAAAATATCAAAAAAAATTACTTAGTTTTATTTAATATCTCGACCAGAAGTACATGTTATATCACAAATCATTTAACCTATGAGGTACAACTTATTATCTTTATTTATAGTTTTAATTTTATATTTATTTTTGTTGATATTTTTAAAATTATGTAAATTTTTTATTGATATAAAAAATTATTAATATGAATTATTATTTTGTTTGGTAGCATTATATTTACTCTTTCGGAGTCTTTAATTAAATCTGATATATGAGAGATGATACTTATATTGATATATGTTATTATTAATTTTAAAAAGTATTTTTTTTATCTCAGAGGATTGTATGTGTTGTGCAAATAGGAAGTTATTTATCATTATCATTTATTTTAAAATTCAATAATACATAAATTTAGATAGAGATAAATATATAAGTAACAAAATAATATATTTTTTAATTAATAATAATATACATAAATTTGTTCAATATTTATATTTTCATATCTATTAAACAAATGAAATTATAACAATCAACTTCGAAAAAATTCACATAAAAATAAGATGGGTAAATGTAATTTTCATCAGCAAAATTAATTTACACTTAATTTATCATTTAGTGATGATTGTTGCAAATTTGCTAGATGTTTGGCCACATGATTTATGCGAGACTAGTATCTTTTCATTCCACACTTATATAAGTCTCTTTAGGAAGTTTAAAAAAGTTTTTTTTGTTTACTTTTTTTATTTTCTTGCTCTGTCCTAACATTATTTTGCTTTTTTCAAAGAAATGAGTCTTTCTTTTTGAATGAGTTAAAATGATGATTATTATGATATTGAGAATTTTGTCCATGATAGAGGTGTCAAACGGGCCGGCACGGCCCGCAGGCATGGCGGACCGTGCCGTGCCTCGCCTGGCCCGCTCGGGCATTCCGGCCCGATCGGTTTGGGATACGGGGGACCGCGGGTTGGGTCGAATCAGACTTGACCCGCGGTCTTTTTTTGCGGGAGGGGTATCATGGGGTCGGGCTCACGGGACACCCGGCACGGCTCGTGCCAAACCCGGGCACGGGCCCGGGCCCGGGCATGGCTGAACCGTGCCGTGCCTCGTGCCGGGCGTGGCTGGGCCGGCCCGGTACGGTTGACACCTCTAGTCCACGACCACTATCATGATTATGATCATGTCCACTCCCATGACTTTGGAATGATTTCATGTTCCCCTTCAAGGAATGGTTCAAGTCTTGTTGAATGGAATTGATAATTTTTTATCAAGTGCTCATTATTTTGTTTGGTTACTATAAGACATGATGTTAATGCTGCATATTTAGTAAATATACTTTGTGTATTGTTGATTCAAATGGACACTATATGCATGAAATTTTGTGAACATTTTTTATAGTATGTTTTGTTTCATGATTTTTTTCCTCATAGTTTTAATTTCTAGCTTATGTTAAATAGGGTAGATTTGTACTCATTTTCTACTTTAATATTTTGTATTCTCAGATACATCCAATTATAATGAGCTCTTGGTAAATTCATTATTATTTTTTATTAAATCTATCATTCAAGATATTTCGCATAGTAAAAGAATTTAATTAGTGATTCTGCATAGTTCTGCTGAGACTCTTTATTTCTTTATTTTATTATTTTTTCAAAGTTCATTATATATAAATTTTGTCATAAATATCAAGTATCATAAACTCAAGTATTTTGAGATTTAATATATCGATTAATTTTTAATATATGAAAAAAATGATAATTATATAATTTTACTTTTGCTGAAGAGAAGGCTTCCCTCTTTATCTCTTTTCAATGATTTCTAATTATAATGTAGGTAATATGATATTTATATGCATTTTGATATATATATATATATATATATATATGTATGTATGTATGTATATATATAAGTATATATATGTTGTCTCTCTCATTTTAATAAAATAGCAATGTGCAACTCCGGATCAAATTGATTGATATTTATATTCACTTGGAAGAGATGAATAAAACATAGTGACCTGTAGAAATACCGCACTACAATGTACTTCCTGTATTTCTATTTATGCTTTTTTCATAAATAAAAAAAGCCTTGCTCAGTAATGAACTAATAAACTGCACCAATATACTTTTTTATTGTTCAGCATACCTTGGAGCAGGAGGTCATATCCAATGCATAAAGCCCATGCTGTAGCATGGGGTGTGAGAGAGATTAATTTTTTTGTAGCCTTGTCCTAATTATGTGTTAGTAGAGGCTGTGTATTGGTACGATAAGTCGATAACAACTAGAGGTGTCAAACGGGCCGGGCTCACGAGACACCCGGCACGGGACAAACCCGTGCCGGTGTGCCGTGCCGCGTGCCGAACCGTGCTGGGTCAGGCACGGCAAGGCACGGCTTGTGCCTATCCCGGGCACGGCATGGGCCCGGGCACGGAATTTTTCCGTGCCGGGCCGGCCCAGGCACGGCTGAACCATGCCGTGCCTCGTTGCGGCCCGGCCCGGCCCGATTGACACCTCTAATAACAACTGCCTTCATCCAAGGATGGTTCTTCTGAGGTTCTAGATTCATCAAAAATATATTTTGGATTTTCTTGGGTAAAATTGTGGAGATATTAATCTTTCTTAGATCCTACGTTATGTGGGAATCTAGTGCATTGTGTATATATTTTTGATCTTAAATATGTTTTTTGGTTGAGTAATTTTGACGATTTAAATGTGCAAGTGAAAAAAATTTATGATGAAAAAAAAGTATCATATTTTACTTCAACTTGGAATATTTTGTTAATGAACTTCATAGCATATATATAGACATGGGAATGCTGTTTTGACATCTTTTTGCTACTTTTTGTGTGATTTGTGAGTTGTGACATTTTTCTTTTTGTGTTGAAACCAGACATGGGAATGCAGTTGCAGGAGGTTCTTCAAAGAACTTCAGGGCATATGAGCCTAAACCCCTTCGTCGTGTTATGTATGGATCTACTTCGCTCACCTTGATCGATTTCTCAATCCGCAATTCACATGGGCCTCTCCAAAAGCTTTGTGTCTTACGACTCAGAGGTTAGAATTTTCAATCCTTTGTATTTTGAGTAATATTGGATTTAGAAATAGCTAGTATTAGATTGATAATTATGATCTGGTTTTAGCATATTGTCTGGGAGAAGTTAATATCTTGACAATTTTATCCCTGAAAGTTGGGGAAACTGCATCAGATGAGTCTCAAACTCGAGACCCACCGTCCTTAGATGAATACTAAGATATGATCTCTAACATATATATGCAATACAAATATTTTTAGGTCAACTCTCATTTCTTATTATTCTTGCCCAAATATATTTAATTTTAAAATTCTCATGAGATCTGGCGTGTTAAATTTTGTGTAATTGCAAATTATAACTTTTGAGTTCTTATGAGGTTAATTACCAGTCTTAGATTCCTGAATCTAAAGGTTTTTCACGGTGATAAATTTACATGAAATTAAATAATTGGTCGCCATTTTTAATATGCTATCAAAAATTCATTACAACTCTGAGTAATAGTATATATTTTTTTTGTAAAATGTAATTTGTGTTCATAACATTATTTAATTAATTATAGAGCAAATCTCAATTTCAATACTAGCTCTTTGTTAGTAAATATGTTTATATCTTGATTATCTTCTAAATTATTATTATTATTAGATTCTTTTGGATGTAATTATTTTGATTATGGCTGGGTTGTAACTTTTACTACTAGTATGAGTTTCACTAGGTCATATTGTACTCGTGCAAGACAATCTTTTTTATTTTTATTTTTTAAAAAAAGTAATTGACAATCAATTATCTTAAAATTTAGGATCGATGAATTAATTTTTAATTAATCACCTGCAAATATTTATATTATAATTTATTTACTTACGACAACTTGGGAAATTATTGTGCTATATGGATATATTGGAGATCATGTTTTAATGTGATGATAAGTATTTTTGTCTGATTGTGATAGATCTTGAGTTTGACACTCCTTAGGCCTAACTTCTCTGAGTTTTGAGGGGTAAAGTTGTCGAGATATTAATCCTCTTTCATATCATATACTAAATTGTGTGCCTTGTGCGTTGGGTACATCTCCACGTACTCGTGACGACCAAGTAGGTATAAGATTCTTCATCTATTTAGTTTCTATGTTTGAACAAATTTAATTAAGGTAATCTAATTATGTTATTAGAGAAAAAAAAATACTTGATAGTTATTATTGCACTATAATTTAGTAAGGACAAAAGTAACATTGTTTATATATTTTCACCAAATTTTTTTGAAATTATTTGTTTATTATTTTTTTTCCAAACTAATTGTTCTATATATTCGTGCATCAATTTTAAAGAAATTATTTTGCAGTGTTTATTATAAAATCAACCATTTTTGGCATGCTATTTATCAAGAAAACTAATTTTTTTTAAATATTTAATTTGCACTTTCCAAGGTGCTCATCTTTTGTCTGTAATTGTGTGTTTTTGGTTACTTTTCAATAAAAGTAATATTTTTTATATTAAAATTTAAATAATTTGTGTGTGTATATATATCTTTATATATACATATATATGTGTGCGTGCGTGTGTCCGTGTGTGTGTGTGTGCATGCGTGTGTGTGTATATATATATATATATATATATATATATATATATAAAGTCATACCCAGTGTATAACACTCCTGCATAGTATGAAATTTGATTCATGTGAGATTATTAGTTTGACAGTATTATCCTTGAAAATTAGAGATTTTGCATCTCATAATTTCCTAATATAAGATCTATTCTTATTGGATGAAAATATTTTCTCTCTTTTGTATGACTTATATATGTGCGTTTGTGTTTGTGTGTTTATATATATATATATATATAGGTCATTCATTAGTGACACGCACACACACATTTTTTATAATAAAATTTAATTAATTTGTGTGTGTATATATATACATATATTTACACATATATATGTGTGTGCGTGCGTGCGTGCGTATATATATATATAAAGTCATACCCAGTGTATAATACTCCTGCATAGTATGAAATTTGGGTCATGTGAGATTAATATTTTGAGAGTCTTATCCGTAAAAATTGGAGTTTGCATCTCATAAGTACCTAATATATGATCTATTCTTATTGGATGAATATATTTTTTCTCTTTTTGTATGACTTATATATGTGTGTTTGTGTGTGTGTGTGTGTGTGTATGTATATATATATATATATATATATATATATGTCGTTCACTAGTGACACACACACACACATATTATCATAAATTGGTAGAGACAAATACATTGTCATGTCAATTTATGTGATTATTATTATGATCATTATGGCACAGGGGAAAGAGATATGCGGTGTGAGTGTTCATACAAAGACAAGTTCTTCAGTTTCCGGTATCCAGTATTGAGCGACAAACCAGAATGGTGGTGGAGAACGCTGGCGTGTGTTCCTTACCTAATTGCTCTCCAAATATCAGACGCGGGGTACTACATTCACCCCTTCACGGAACGCTACGAGTTCTTTGGAGACGTCATCTACTTCATCCCCGGGGCAATCACGAGGCTGCCTGCCTGGTTCTCCATGGTCTACTGCTACTTTGCCTACATCGGGATTGTGAAGAACAAGGACTGGCCTCATTTCTTCCGCTTCCATCTCATGATGGGCATGCTCCTGGAGACTGCCCTGCAGGTGATGTGGTACTCTAGTAACTTTGTTCCGCTCATACACTACGCCGGCACGCTCGGCTTGTACTACTGGGCCGGAGTTGGGCTGGCCTATGTTCTCCTGCTGCTGCACTGCATAAGGAGTGCCCTGGCTGGCCGGTACGTCCGCGTTCCTTATGTTAGCGATGCTGCTTATATCCACACACTTTTTAATATAGGCGGCTACCAGCGCCCATTCTAGGTCTAAGCCCCGCTGCATTTTCTGGTAAGCCAAATATCTGTGATATCACTTAACTGGTAAAATCTTATGTTTTTTATTTTTTATTTTTATTTTTTTAAATGTAGCAGCTAGTGAAAGCCCTCTCTCTTTTTAACGTCACATCTTTTAAAGGAATATTAATCTTCTTTTGATCATTTTTTTCAATACTATTTTCTTTTCTTTTTTAATACTATTAGTGTTTTAGATACTATTAGTGTATTAGCCATTGGGGCTCAACCTCTGGACCTGGGTCGTAACTTGGGTGGGCTGGGTCTGGTCTGGGGTCAATCCCAATGCAACCTTAGTTATGACCCAACAACCTAAGTTTCAACTCTATTTCATCAGCCCTAACCCAATCTTTTTTGACTTCATGAAACTTGGGTTTGGCATTGGATCCAGCTCGGTCATTTGTTGCTAGCAATGCAAAAAAAAAAAAAAAAAAAAAAAAAAAAAAAATCTTTAATAATTAAAATATTTAAGTAATATAAAATTAAAAAAATCATTAGTTTTTAAATAGATTTTTTCAAGTTTCAAATTTATGTAATATAAAAATAATATTAAAATTGTGTGTGTTTTATCTCTACAATCGGAAAATGCGGAAAGTTCATAAAATAGGCTATTTTTAAATAGATGTGCTCTTTTCTCTCTTGCGAATTGTTAATTTGGAATTTTTTTTTTTTAAAGGTCAAAATCATTTAATTTTCAGTATTCTTAAATTTTTTTATCATCAAAACGTATTTTTGGACTTTGCTACTGCTGCTGATAAATCTATGGTGGGGGTGATAAAAAAGATATCTATTTAATGCAACTAAGGTGTTCTTAATCTTGTTTTCTCAAAAGTCGAGTGAATTAGAGAGCCCTAATCACGTGTAGGATAGTTAATATCGGATTGACATCGTTTTGCAATTAAAAAATGAACAAAAGTTAGAAAACAAGCTCTGGGCCTCTACCCTACCATAGTAATTAAAAAATTTAACTGATCGCAGAGAATTTATTCTTTCCGAATCAGCGAGAAGAATTGCTTCGTCGACGAGGAACGTTGGTTTCGAAGTGGATCTGAAGGTTTTAGAATGAAGAGCAGGAAAAGCGTGCCATCGAAGAATGGACAGTTTTGGTGATGCTTTCGAAAATGAGATATCTTGCAGGTCTGCTGCAGATGATGACGACGACGACGACGACGACGACGACGACGACGACGACGACGACGACGAGGAAGAGACAGGTCGACATTAAGAAGCGGGTGAGGAGACAGATGAAGAGCATGGGGTGGTGGATTACGTGCGAAATAGCCGCGCTTCTGTTTATCCTTATGGTCGTGCTAAGCAGAGAGAATCGTGTTGAACCAAGCCACTTTTTTCACAAGGTAATCTGATTATATTTTATTGTCTTTTTCGTCCGCCTCGACAATGGTTTGTCGACCGCTTCTTTATTAGGGTTTGTGAGAATGGCAGTGCTTGTCCGAGTTTCCATTTTGGTTTCTCCTAACCTAAGATAACGACACTGTGCAATGCTAGAGTGGGTTGATTAATCGAGTGCTACTTTGCTGATCAGCAATTCTCAGTGATCAATCAATAGGGACAAGCTATAGTGGACTGAAATGTCTCTATTTCTTTTGGAATTAGGGAGCTATTATTAACACTGCCTGATTAGGTTTAGGATCTCATCAACAAGGAACCTTTGTATGTGCTGTTCTAGTTGGAGTAAGGGAAACCCTAAGTAAGGGCCATGGGGGCTTGTCGGTTGGTTTCTTATTGATCCCAAATATGGCAATGGTGGGTGATATCACAGCTTGAAAGGTGCGCCTGGTGGTGTGCCAATGGCGCATCATGCTAGCTCTGACATGACCTGGCTCGCAAAAAAAAAAAAAAAGGGATGTGGACCCAACATTGTTCATGTGGTCCAAAATGCCATGTTGGGTGCCATTGGGGTCTGGTTGGTATGACCTTGATACCGCATGACTAACCAAGACCAATGCCTAGCTCTAGCCATGCTTGGGCATTGGTCCATCTCACATGAGGCATGTGGGTAACCCCATTGGGAGGGAAAGTGCATTCGCCATGTGGGTAATCCCATTAGGAGAGAAAACATTCTACTCAACATTCTTTATTTTGAGTAATTTCTTATTTTTATTTTAATACAAATTTTTCTAGTTTCTTTCTTTCATTAGAAAATTATAGGATCTCAAATTTTTTTTAATGTAATTATTCATCTTGGTTAATACTATATTATTCAAAGAATTAAATAATATATATATAATCAGAATTCATTGTTAAATCAATAGGTAAGCTAATAGTGGAATATTGATAATTGAAGATGAGGCTCAGGAGAAATGTTTCTCTGCTCAAGGTTAGGTTGTTAGCGATAATCTATGACATTGATTATTGGGATGTTTTATTTGTTGTGAAAAAAATAATTGGTATTGCCTTTGTACTTTGTATTGTTGGACCGTACATGTGAATTATTTATTAATAGATAAAAAAGAATATATTTTTGTATAGTGATTTAGAAAAAGAATTGTTAATGTAACAATTCATTGTTGTTAGGAGCTTTGAGGTGATGTGTATGTTGTGAAACACTTTTTATGATCCGAAGCATTCTCTCATGGCATGAGTTAATAGATTTGCTTTGTCACTTATAATATTTGGTATTAGAGGATATGTGTTAGATTATGATCTCTTGCAAGTAGATTATGATTTGCTTTGTTACTTTTAACATTTATTTTGAGGTATTTTTTCATCTAATTTGATATTAGATTATGATGAAATAAATATGTCATTCACTTTAAAAAACTTATGAATCTAGTACCATGAACCCCCTGGAGGTCTATTGCTAGTTGTAGGTATTTGTTAACTATAAAAATATGTCCAAATAAGAAGATAGATCATTGCAAGGCAAAAACTGTAACGAGATGATATACTTAGATATTTTATGTAATGTAAACTATCATGATACTTATTCTCCAGTGATCAATATGATCCTAATGTATATTCTTATGTTTCATATGATATTACATCGTTGGATGATACATTAATTATGCTTACAATATATTTTTTCATGTTGATATTGAGAAGGAGACATATATGGTGCAATCATTGGGACTTCAAGCATTACAGGTAGCTATAGTTTGTAGATTATAGAAGATGTTGTAATGCCATAAGCAGTTTTCAGAAGTGGTTTGTGAGGTTTTCACATGCAGTTATCTCATTTAATTCTTGTGACAGTATAATTTTCTTGATTGTTTACTTTGATAATATTTTGATTATGAGAAATAACGAGTTAAGAATTATCTAGCTTATTTCAAGATGAATAACTTGATTGTTTACATGCAGTTAATTCGTATCTTCGAATATAGTTCCAGACGAATAACTTGAGAAGATTCAAATTTTATTTTGGCATATATCTAGCTTATTTTGTGGGAGATATCATATTGTTACACATGAGATATGAATATGATATTATTGTGGATGTTAATCTTTTGAGTTGTGCTCTTGTAGGTGTTCTTAATTCTTATTAATTAATTTATTATTTTTTATTTTTGTTGCAATCTCTCTAGGTAACTTGTTTATAAAAGGATCATGAGAAGATTAATTATTTGATTTTGATTTGATTAGATACATTATACTTAGGCAGTATAATTAATTATTATCTAGATTTTTCTCGGTAGATTGATCTTGATGCAGTTCTTCTCATACTGAGATATGTTAAGTAGTTTTTAGGACTTAGAATTATTTTCAGGGATCATGAACTTTTGCTTCAGTATGTATTAAGAAATATACGACAAATTTGTCTCATAGAAAAGTAAGAAATAAATAACTATTTCAAGATCGATTGTAGTGGCAAATTTCAAAGCAATGGTGATAGTTACATGTTTGATACTATGAATGTGGAATTTGCTCGAGAAGATTCGTTGTTTATTTTCTTCTTCCATAATTCTTTTTTATGTGGCAACGAGATAATGAGACATATAGTATCAAATCTAGTATTCCATTAGGGGACAAATTCAACATCTTCATGAAGGTCTAGTAGAAGAGGTCTTAGCTTAACTTTTTTTTTTTCTTCTTCAAGTTGGTTACTGTGGGCTTCTATGCATTGACTCGATAGGAGATATAATAGTTTTATTTAGTTTTATTTTTTTCTATGTGAGTTGTCCTAATGATTTTTGTATATTATATAAATGTGTTAATTATATTATATTTAGTTTAACTTGTAATAATCATTAATTAATGTAATAAAATATTTTTGATCATCATATTTAACCACCATGCAAGATGACTAAATGTTTGAATGAATCAAACAGAATGCGTTACTCCTAGTACCCTTTTATAGTGCTAGATTAGAAATTTTAGTATGTTTTTCAAATTGAAATACCCTAGTTAATATAAGCTAGGATTGGTTTTTGAATCTCTATCTTATCAAATGAAGAATATCCAAGTTGAGAATGAATAATTAGTGGGTCAATGATAGCCTAATACCAGAGAGGTTTTTGGCATATGTGCTATACAATATTCGGTTCAATCGATTATTATAAATAAGTAATTATGCAATGGTTACATATGTTGTAGCTTGTCCATTGAAACAAGTATCACACACAAATAAGATTAAGGGCCCGTTTGATAACATTAAAAAATTACGAGCTGAAAAATAAGTATTGAAAAATTAAGGCTGAATTTTATAAGTATTGAATTTGTATTGAGAAATTGTTGGATAAATTACTGTTAATTGAATGTTGAATATAAATATATTGTTTGATAATTATAAATACTGAATGCTGAAAATAATTATTTTACATATCTATCTTTATATTATCATTGTATTACATATTATCCAACATAAATAGAATTTTAATGAATTTTTTTTACTATAATAATTAATTATTAAAAAAAATAAAATCTCTAAAAATATATTCATAAAAAAATTATTAATCAAAAAAAAATAAAAATAATTAAAAAATAACCAAAAATTTAAATTAATATAAAAATAAACTCTTTAAAATTATCTAAATTTTAATATAAAAATAAAAATTAATAAATAACTAGTTGATTTTTATTTCTCTCTTAAATTAATCATGAAAGAGGGTTAGGATTTGTGGTGATGGAGAAAATATGAGGAGAAGATAGATTCATAAATTGAACTATAGCATGAATGAGAAGATGAAAAAGAAAAAAAAAGGATAAAATAGTAATTTTTTTAAAAAAATTTGTTGAAAATTTTCAGCCTTCAACATTAAGTAAGTCTTTATTAACTTAAAATTTTTAATGAATTTTTAATTTTAAATTTTCAGCTCCAAAAATTTTTTTATCAAATGCATTTAAAATTTTAAACCAATGAAAGTTTTAATTTTCAATGATTTGAAGATTTTAAGTGTGTTATTAAATAGCTCCTAACTCAAAGTATAATGCTAAGAGAGAGATAGAGGGAGGAGAGAGCAAAGGGAAATACAATATTATGTTTTTTTCATTATTTCCAAATTTTAAATAATAACACACACACACACACACACTCAATTGGGATCGACCATATGTTGAGTGTAGTTATATAAACTAAAATAAAAAATTAATAAAATAAACTCTCAATGATGCTAAATATCAATAATCATCATCAGCTAATTCAATTTAGAGTGTCATCTTGGATAAAAAGTGTCAAATGAGTTATGTTGGTTTGACACATCTTAAAGAAGAGGAGGGCCTTTGTGGCACATTGGCTCTTAGGAAAATTATGATGGGTCTCATTGAGTTGGGTCAGCTTGGCGGGCCATGGCTAGTTGCCATGTCTCTAGACCTTAGACCAATGCAGTGGGCATGGTGGGTGGTTTGTGGCATGTTATCGTGGCCCATCGCATGTTGATATGGGCCATCATCAAACAATGGTCTATGGCTTGTGAGCCCTGAGCTAGGCGCCATGATCCAAGACTCTTGAACACCAATTTTTTTATGATGTTTTAAATTAATTTTAATTTTTTTTAATTATTATTTTTTTTTATTTTTTTAAAATTTATGTAATAGTTACTTAAAATAACAATAAATACTAATTCATCAAAGACAACGCGCGCGCGCGCGCGCGTGTGTTAAATTCTAACAAATTTAATGAAAACATAAGGATAAAAAAAGATTGTCGATCCCAAATAATTACGATAAAATTTGGTTGATGGTAATATTTTTAGTTTCTCTAGTATAAAAATTATCATTTCATCCATGATAATATTGACAATAATTGAAAAAATAGATTCTGATGTTATAATTGATTTTGATATGATTAGTTGATCACATGTCATATTAGATATATAAAATATGAATTCATGAGCTTTTTTTTTTCCTATTTGTAATTTTTATATTTTATAATTTATCAGACAATATATATGAATAAAAATAAATAATCATTTATTTTACATTATTGAATATATTAATTTACTAATTTTTATGTCAATTTCAATTGTCAAATAATTTAATATATATATATTATTTATTTTATAATTTTTTAAAATTTTCAAGTATATTTATCAATGTTGAATATTTTTCATATTTTTGTCTATATTTTATTGATATTTCATACATATTCATAATATTCAAATACTATATATTTGTATTTATTGATATTTTTATTTATATATCCGTGATTTTTTTTTTATTTTTAATTTTAATTGTATATAAAATATATTTATGATTTCGTTGGTTTGCTAGCAGTATGATAGCATTCCAATTATTGGTTTGACCGGTGAACCACAAACTAATAGCATTTCCAATTTTATCTCTGATATATTCTTCTCAACATTGATTACACGGTATAATTAAAAAGAAGTAGGAAGATTATCCATAGTTTCTAGCTATGTATTTGTAATTTTATAATTTTATCTCATAATTTCCGACGATTAGTATCTATATTTTCTGGCTATATATTTATATTTTTATCTTATAATTTCTCATAAATTCTAGCCATGAGAAGTGATATATTTTTTTCCTAATAATTTATTAGTAGAAATAAATCTTAATAATATTTGCATATATGTATGCATTGAAATAAAATAAATAAGATAGAAAAATAAAATATAAAATAAAAATATAAGTTCATTATCTACATTATAAACAAATCTTGCAAATAACTTGTGAAACTATTATAAAATATCTAACCAAAATAAATAAATAATATATATATTTATATGTGTATGTGTGTGTGTGTGTGTAAATGATCATGTCTAATGAAGACACGCTAGTGCACTGGTTAGAAAGTATGAGATTATTCAATTAAAATAATGAAAATGAATTTAATACAAATATAGGAGTTAAATAGAAATTATAAAGAATTTAATAAAAAAAATAAAAAAATAATAAAAATAATAAAAAAACAATAATAAAAAACAAAAAAAAAAATAAAAAATCTAAAGAATTTATATCTAAAAAATTGAGAATGAACATAATTTTTAACAAAATTTATTAAAAAAACTTGATATAAACATCTTATTTCAATTAGATGGGATAAGTTTTAGTTGATGATACGGATATTTTTCTAGACTTACTTACCATGTGACTGTATGTTCTCTTCTTGATTATATTGGCCATAAGATTCATCCTTTACGTGAGATTTGAACTCATTATATCATATTTTTGAAACTCATTCCCAATTTTTGCATGTTCTTTGCAAGGGTACCCTAATGATAGAGGGTATCCTAACATTAGAGGGTATCTTGTGGGGATCTAACCCACAATCCAAAGGTTATGTGTTCCTCGTCTCACCCATCCAATTGCCATGCCATTAGTTTTTTTTTTATTTTGAATATATATATAACTTTAGTTTTTTTATGTATATATATATATATATATAAACACACACACACACTCACACATATCTATTGGTTTTTAGTGTGTGTTTGTGTGTCTAGGGGGGGGGGGGGGGTGCAAAATTAGTTTTTATTAACTGCTAATATTGGGGGCAAATTTGGGGGGGGTTTTTTTTTTTTTGATTTTCAGTATATCAAAACTCAATTATTTTGATGCATTTTTTATAATTTTTAATATTTTTTTTTTTTTTCAAAAATGTTTGTATTGCTTACCAAAACACTAATATCACGGGTTTTCATGTTCACCTGGTTTTAGTGCTTAAAATAGATTTGGTTTTTGACTAAATTGTAAGTTGACTGACGGTCTCTGTCTCTCTTTCTCTCTCCGCACAGAAGGCTTACTTGCAAAAAGAAAGTCATGGGAGCAGTAAGCGCAAGATTAGGAAATGTTGAGCTCCAGTTCAGTCACCAGACAACTCTGCGCCCGCGAGCAAATTTCTCTTCCCTGGGAACTGTGCGCCCAGATTCGCATCGCACAGGGCCTGCTCTCGAGCGCAGCAGCTGGCCGAACTCCCCTCCGACTGCAACTGGAGAAGCGTAAGCTGCTATCAGAAATATGGCCGCCCAGCCCCACCAAGCGCGCCTTCTCTTCATTACGACAGCTCGACCATGATGATGAGACCGAAGGCCAAGATCCAGTCTGTCGAAGAACAGAGGAGTTCCATGAGCGAGAAGACCGCCAAATTCTGCCATATTGCCGGGGGGGAAGTCCCGAAAGGACTCTGCTGCCTTGCCGTTCGCCTGGCCGCCAGATGGTTCGGGAACTCTGGCCTACGATCGAAAACTGACAGTCCGCCGCCACGAGGCGCGAAATTTACAGACAATTCCCTTCGCCACTTATGCGTCTTCACCGGCAACATCCTCGCCGCCTCCGTCGTCGTTAATTCTTCCGCTGCCAATTCCAGAAACCAAAACCTAACCGTTTTTCACGTCGGAACCAACTCGGCGAATTTCCATTTTCCATGCAACGGATGCATGGTTTTCCATTTCGACGAGGTTCCGTCGAGGTGCTCGGTCTCGGGGATTCTGAATGCGTTTTGCGTTCCTTGTTCTGAAGCAGCTCCAGGACTACCAAACTCAGAGCTATTATTACTTTTCCTGCCACGATCTGCTTGGACGGACTCCGGCGAAGCACCGAAATCCTAAGCATATCTCTCCGTGCTCAGCCACCTCCGGTTTTACATCCCCGATGTGTTTCCGATGCTGAAGAAAGTCGTGTTTCTCGACGACGACGTGGGGCACCTGTGCTGCAACTCGAACGGGAACGTGGACGGAGCCGTGGAAACCTGCATGGGAACGTTTCACAGGTATCCGCTGGTACGGGAGCATTTCGACCCCGATGCATGCGGCTGGGCCATCGGCACGAGCGTGTTCGATTTGGCGCAGTGGAGGAAGAGAAACGTAACTCAGATCTACCATTACTGGCAGGAGAAGAACACGAACCGAACCCTGTGGAAGCTCGGAACGCTGCCGCCTGGACTCCTGACCTTTACGGGCTGACGGAACCCGTTGGATCCTTCATGGCACCTGTTGGGATTGGGCTACGCCACCATTGATCCGCACTTGATGCAGAAGGCGGCCGTGCTCACTTCAACGGGAACACCAGAGTCCAAGCCATGGCTGAAGGTTGCCATCGACAAGTACAAGCTTATTTGGCAGAGATACGTTGCTTATTGTCACCCTCTGCTTCACCAGTGCAATTTTCACTGATCCATGCTTCCTCTTTCTTCTTTCCCCCACCCGAATAGGTTTTTGTCATGTTGACGAGGACTTCTTTGTAGGCTAATCAGCTAGTCGCCGTCGTCGTCGTCTCCGTGTAGCAATATTCATGGACCAATGGTCCAAGAATCGTGGCCAATGGTTAGTCCTCACGGTCACGTAGCAAGTTCAAAATAACCTTAATTTTCTTGCCATTGACTCTACGCGTGTGCCGATTAAAAAACCAATCTTTTAATTTTAATTCATAAAAATTACTCTTTTTCAAATTTAAAACTATGGGTTTTTTATGTTTGAAATAATACACTTAGTAAAAAAAAGGGATAAAAGATATAAGGTATAGCTATACATCACCTCTCCATGCTTATATGTGCATATATGATAATGTATATGCATCCATATATGATCCCTTATATGTATGTATAAAACTAGATTTTCTTGGAGGATGATATATTACAATTTTTTTTTGTTTATTAATTTATTGTTTCTTCAGCTTATTTATTCTCTATTTGAAATAACTTTTTGTATTAATAATTTTAAAATAGATATTTCTTTCTAATCCAAGACTCTTAAATATTAATATTCTCATGTGGCGCTTGTACCCTTTTTTGAGACAATTCACTGCATGACACATCATGGCAAAACCCATGTCCGTCACGTGTTATCAGGACTTGACGATATTGCCCTTTTTACAATATTACCATCACCCTCTCGGTGTGATGGTAATATATATATTGCCCGTGGGCTCGTGTCCTAGGGGCTTCATCTTGTTATTCTATGAGCTTTACTTTTGAGAATCACGTGCGTGCTCGATAGCTAGAACTGGTTTTGAGGGCATGTGGGCTGTTGGTTGTTTGTATAACACATGTGCTCTCTTCATCCCCGCCCTGCTGATCCTAATCTGAATTTGGGTGAATTCGGATCGGAGGACATGGGCGCCCAAGCAGGAACGTGAAAATTGACAAAAATGAATTTCGGCCGGGTCAATCGCACGGCCGTGTGGGTCCCACTCGCACATAAGAGACACGCCGTCCAGACTGGTGAAAAATCACAGTAAAAAAAAAAAACCCCTTGCTTTTGCCAGTTGGATTGACATGTGCTCGGCATTCCGTCTCTCAATATGCGTTGCGTTCGTCCTTATTTAAAACACGAACCTCTCACTCACTCACTCACTCTCTCTGTCTCTGTTTCAACGCACCAGTATGCTTCCCTACTTTTTGAGTTTCGCCGCTTTCTACACGAGATCTCTCGCGGGGATGCGTGTCTCCTGAGTGTCTTTTTCGGGAACTTCGTTTTTTTCTTTCTGGGCGTTTTCCTATGCAGAATACCCACCAACCAGATTTCCATCTCTTGCCTGCAGGACCGCATTTTCGTTTTTGGGTCTGTGTTTATGTTTAGCCATGTCTGACAAGGACATGGCAAATGCGCTGGACGACGCCACCGTGTTTAGTGACGAAGAGCTGGGAAGAATCTGCGGGGTTAAGAGAGGCGAAGGCTACATCGAGGTGACGTGTGGCTGTACGAGCCACAGATACGGCGATGCGGTGGGCCGACTTAGGGTTCATGTAAACGGTGACCTGGTAATCACCTGTGAATGCACCCCGGGCTGCAATGAAGGTCATTATTCTTCCCATCCAAGGTTTTTCTATAATGGGCCTTGTTTCCATGCATGTTTTGACTTCGATAACAGCATGCTTCTTCTATCAACCAAAACTGTACGGCTGTCTCTGCTGTTTCATAATCTTTCCCTTTTCATGCACTCTGTGTATGATGATACGCTTCGTTGCCCTGCCCATTTTGTGTTTGCGTGTACTTTATGTTTCTTCTTCTTCTTACTTCTTCTTCGGATTGACCCACGAGTTTCCGTTGTTCATATCTTGTATGGATTTACAGTCGAACAGAGAGAACCATAACGGAAAACTCATTCGTTTGTTCTCCTTTTAAATCTTGGAATATGTGGAAGTAGCTATGTGATGCATTCCTTTATATATTATATATGCATATATATATATATATATATATTTGTTTATTTTGTTTGTATTTCTTCCCACTTATTGCTGCAACATAGTGTCTGAGTCGGAGCTTCTTTTCCGCTGCACATGCCATCCCTCATAATTTTCGTAGCACCAACCCTCCATATTTGTAAATTGTGGTGCTTGACGTGGGTGCTGAACGATTCGAGCTCACTGCCTTAATGACGGAGCGCCTAATGCCTCGTTTCGCACATGTGTTATTTGATCACTCTGCAAGCTTCTCTCCTTCCCTGCTAGATTTTGATTGATCGGTTCATCGTGCTGGCTAAGGATATCTGCAGAGAGGCTTGATTTTCTTTGCATTTCGGAAGAGTTGCGTCTGTTGCGAGGTGATTCCTCAAAACAACTCTCGTCGCAGGCGACGAGGCAAGATATCTTTCCGATCTGTCTTAGTGCTGTTCTGCTGTTGAAATAGTTGGAATGCTTTATCGTCGCCATCGCATGTTCTGGAAGACTTTCTGATAGAACGAGTTAATGGATTCATCGATTAGAACAGCTTGATATTCAATCTTTTCTTTTCTTTTTCTACTTTTTTTTTTCTTTTTTCTTTTTTTTCAATTCTCGAGCCGTCAAGCTCATGTCCTTTACTCGTCCATCCTTGGATTATCCATTGGGTCATCAATTTGCTTTATCTTTTATAAATATCTGCAGCATCCTCTGTTTTATTTTACAGAAATATCTCCAGCTGAATTTGAAAAGCATTCGGGAAGAGGGAGAGCTAGAAAATGGAAAAATAATCTATGGGTGATAGACAACGGGGAGAAGGTCTCGCTGTCAAAGACAGCACTGCTCAAGTACTACAACCAAGCAACAAAAGGTGTCAATGGTTCCCTCAAGCCGCATTGTGGGCGAGTATTCCATCGTGATGAATTTGTTCGTTGTAGTTTTTGTCATAAAGAACGCAGGTTCAGGCTGAGAACCAAAGAGGACTGTCGGATTCATCATGATGCCTTGGGCAATTCAAACTGGAAATGCACTGATATGCCCTCTGACAGGTAAGTCTTTAATTTATGAGCATTGATCAATTCTTTGATAATTATAGTAAGAACAAGAAAGTGAAAGGCTGCTTGTGCTACAATTGCCTAGAATATTCTACAAGTAGTAGAATGCATAGTAGTAGAATGCATAGTAGAATGCATATATATATATAATGAGACACACTCATTATATATATATATATATAAAATTAAATATAACAATTATTTATTATTAAATATCATCAAAAATATCAACTTAATTAATAAAAATAAATAAACAATATCTCTAATCATAAAAATTTATAAAACGTATCAGCAAATCTATAAATCTTATCTCTAACTAATTTGTCTAAATTATTAGCCCAACAGGACTGGTCTGACTCATTTTTTTTAGGTCCAACTGGGCTTGCATGTCGTGCCAGGCATGAGATGGTTCACCGGAGGGCATACCTGACATAGCCCATGGCCCAAAAGCAGCCTGGGTACAGGAAAGTTTTGGGCTGGTTTGGGTCGGGTTAGGCCGTTCTAGGTTAAGATAAAATTAGGGTTGCTCCGCCACATTGTCTTGCCGCCATTGGGTGTCATTGCGTTGGCTGTGTGGGTCGCTCGGCATGTTGTCGCCCATGCCATGCTAACGTGACAGGCACTCGAGTCATGCCTAGCACGGCACGTGGGCCGAAGACCACCAGCATAATATGACACGAATCATGCTGAGGGTCTGCTTGACACACTACAATACTGTGCCTTGCCGGGCCAGGCACGCCTGAACTGCACTGGGTTTCGTGGCGGGCCTGGGCCTCCTTACCCATTTGACACTTCTAGTCCAAATTCATAAATATATATTCATAGAATATGTCAACATGAAAATTAGAATATTTCAACATATCTAAAAATTCATAAAAATTATTCATAGAATATGTCAACATGTAAACATATATTCATTATCTAAATTAATAAATAATTAATTCAAAATGCATTAAAATAACTAATTTGCTCAAGATTAATGATTTTCATTCATCATTTAACTATTAATTCATTTTTTCATCTTTATTTATTCATTAAAGAGAAGGTACAGGTCTACAGTTTGAAGTTGTGTCATTCTCTCTTGATGATGACATGATTGAGCTTACTCTAGCTCTAATATCAAATCTAGGCTGCTTAGCTTCACTCGTTCTAGTAACATTACTTAATATAGTGTTATCACCACCAAATACTAAAATATCTTGTGCAATTACATGATCATGAGAATATTCATTTTTCATTTTTTCTATCATTACTCTTTGTACTCGTTAATTTTTTTATTGGATTATTGGGTTAGTGATATCATGTTTATCGTATCTTTTCTTCAAAGCTTGATTATATTTGATATATACTAAATTATTCAAAAATTATTTTAATTTATACTCTCTTAGTATGAATCTGCATAATTTGTAGGTACATAAATAATTAATTACTCATATTTGATATTTTTTAAATTTAGAATATTTATTAATGTTTTTAAAGTACATAATAATTTATATTTTTCAAGATATTTTTATTTATTTTACAACCTGATGCACTACATGTTAGACTAGGATTCTTAATGAAATTTTTTTTTCAAATTTAGAGTTTGACATCTAATTAAAGTCCATCAGCCTGATAAAAAATATATATATTAGATATCAAATAATTAGGTGATGAAATGTATAATAATTCACTTATTTTCTTTTATCTGAAATATAATATAATAAATTAGATAAAAAAAATTTTAGTAAACATAATACCGGTCTTTCTTTTCTTATTAGCCAATACTATTCCAAATACTTCTTTGGCCTTTATATATATATATATATATATATATACTTAATTTGTCCTCAACTTTTTCTTGTGTATCAACAATTCTTTATTAGTCTTTCAATGTATTTATATAATTATCTCATAATGATTTCATAATGTAATTAATCTTATATTTCCTATCAATGATTTTGAACATCTTATTAAAATAGTTTTTTTAGCTCTAGTCATGATTTTATATATGTTTCTAATACATATTTTTTTTTTCAACATCAACCAAATTAACTACACGAACAAGATGACTTAAAATATTTTTTAAAAATATGATAGTATTCTAAAAAAAGGCATTATGACTGTCCTAGCAATATTATTTCATTCTATTTATTTGTCCATTCACTTTCTGATCTATCTATGCCTATGAATATCTTTTTTAAATTATTTTTTTGTTTATGTATGCGAGATAATGTAATAAAAATAGTGAATAATTGTGTCTTAGTGGGCCTAAATAGTTTTCTTTGTCAAGTAAAATGTCTCTTCATGTTGAGCAACTCTAAATGTTTATAAATGTAGCTATTTAGTGATATGACTTTCTTAGAAGTACTCTTGATGTTTGATAGTTTTTTAATGATTTCCAATATCAAGTCAATGTAATGTGCAATACATGGTAACCAATATAAATTTTCATTTTTTGCAACATTTCCTCTATATCATGTTGTATAATAAATTAAAATACACCAATTAAATGTTAATATCACTACAAATTTTAAGTTGTAGAAGTAGTATTTACTATTTATTACTTATCATCTATCTTATACCTTGAGTGGCCATTTGTGATAACTAGAAGCATATTTTTGTCACCAACTTTTTCTTAAGGTGAGTAATTGATACCTCATAAATATTAAGTCCCTCATCCCCACACTATATTGATCAATAAGTTCAATTATGAGTTGAAAACTTGGATACGTAATCATATTAAATGGAATGAAGACATCATAGATCCACCTTGTAATAAGAAGTTAAGTTCTTTTCTTTGCTTCTTTCTTGTAGGCTTCATTCATAGTAATTTGAATCATATTTTAACTTTTGTTCTGAACTATTATTTTCACATTAAGTGTGGAAAAATAATCTGCCTGTCCTTTTTTCCTTGATTTTTTTGTACTACCTATTCCTCTATTGCTTCCTTCATGTGAGGTATGAAAAGTGATCATTCTACTTTTAACTTCTTCATCAATATCATAAAATTATTCATATAAATCTTTATTTTTCATTTTCAATTTTTTTTTCTTTCTCATTCATATAATCATTCATCTCTTCTCTAAAATAAATTGGGCATTTTGGATATTTTTTTGGCATTTCTATGAACACCAACAAGATGTTGTGTTTGACTATAAATATTTCTCTTGGTTATCTTACTACAAAATATTATAAATAAGTGTATTCAATTTTTTTATTAGGTAACCTGATATGTTTTCATCCATAATCTTTTTTTTTTTTAAATTTTAATAAGTTGTTGTAAACCCAACTTGAGTCTCATCTACATTGTCATTGGATTTGTTATTTTTTCTTTTAACTTTGAAACAAATCAATAACATCACAATAATAATTGAAAATAAACTTTGAGACATTTTTTATAAAATATTTAAAAAAAATCAAATGAGCCATATGACTCATTTCATGGATTCATGGTCACATGACTTAATACTTTAGTTATTTTACTACTAAAATAAAATAAATGATTCATGAAACTTATTTTTTATATGTATTAGCTAAATAATGATTCAAAATCATCAAAAAAATAATAAACAAAAATCAAAAGTGGACAAAGGAAGCAAATACCAATTGAAACGAGATATTTTTCTTTTTCCCAAAATTTTATTACAATTTTGCTGGCTAATTTACTTTATTTTTTGCCTCCTTTTCATTTGTACAATTGTTGGGATGGGAGTGTTAAAGTTTGTTTGGCTTGAAAGAGGGAAAAATTTAGCGTCAGAGCTTAAACATCTAAAAAAATGATTTTTAGGGTTTTGCAGACAAACAATGTTTTTTTGAACCTTTTTGATACAAAACAACGTCATTTTGGGTGCTAACATTATTTTTTAAATTCCCACTACATTTAAAAATGATGTCATTTGGGATTGCTAGAGTCCTAAACGATGTGGTTTGGACAAGTGACTTGGCCCTAAATGACATTATCTTGGGATGGAACTTCAAAAAATAAAAAAGGCCAAAACAATGCTATTTTTATCCCAAAGAGACCAATTGAAATCATCTTGGCTTGAGTTGCAAACCTTTGCTATTTTCATTGTGCCTTCGTGAATTGGTGTCACCTTGACTCAGGCGAGGCACCATTGCTATGCATTGCCTACACCTGCTTCTAGACTTGCCATAGGCTTGTCTTTTACAACTATGGTAAATTGTGTGTTCATGTTCGTTTACCAATGGTGTGAGTTCTCATTAGAGAAATAAGAACAACAAAAAGTAAATCTTTTGTTTTGGGTAACCTTGTGAAAGTTGTTGCTTATGAACTAAAAAATTGTCTTAAATATTTTCTTATGTTTTGAAAAATCATCAAATTTTGTGCCTTGATGTGTTCAATGTTGATAATATCTATGAGCATAACAAAAAACTTAAATTCTATAAAAATATTTATTGTACTTTTTTGTATGTTTTGTATGTTTAAAGGTCATACATTAGTACGATAATAAGTGTATTCATCTATTTTTTGAGAGTAAGGTAGAGGTGTTAAATGGGCTGAGTTAGATTCTTATGCCTTCGGGCCAGGGTACTGGGCCGTGCCTGGCCCTGCATGAGGCTCAATATACCTCGGCATGGCACGACATGGCCGTGCTGAGAGTCAGCCCGACATGGGTTCAGGCACAGGTTTGGACTGTGCCGTGCCGTGCCGTGCCTCGGGCCGGGCCCAGGTTGCCCAGTCCATTTGACACCTCTAGAATAAGGCTATCAAGATTTTAACCTCTTATAGATCACATGTTAAGAAAGAGCCTTGTGCACTGTGTATGTTTTTTTTAGGTTTTTCATCACAAACTATATATGATTATCAAGATTTGCTAATTAAATTCTTAAATATTAAGCTCATTTGAAGAATATCATGCAATACATACATACATACTAGAGTTTTTATAGCGATTCACCTTTTCGAGAGTAGTGTTTATTGTTCTCGCTAGAATTCGTTATATATTTTGAAGATCACATGATTTTTCATTGAGCATTATTACTTTCTTTTTAATTTCTTTGAATTTACATGTTATGCCCAAACACTTTATTTCTCTACTTTCTTTTTGTGGGTTTATTCAAAGTTTTTATTTTCTAATTTTTATTATTATTTAATTTTGACAAATAAAATAAAATTAATTTACTATAATCTTAGCCTTGCGTCATATAGTAATTTTTAAAAACTTGTTCATTTTGTTGAATTTATACTCGATCACTCTTATTTTAATTTTGAGACTTTGTCTTATTTGTATGCTTGTGGCTATACATATTTTGAATCTTGACCTTGTGAGTTTGTTTCACTTGCACGACTCTGACCATTTCTTGTTCATATGCATAAGATGATGAATCTATAAGAATATTTATCTCAACTCTCCGTATAAAAGTTTATATTTTATTTTGAACTTTAGTGTTTTTTTTGCTTTTAGATTCGACACTATATTACAAATTTTATTTTTTCTTAGAATCTTTCATATCTTGAGAATAAGCAACTTTATCTTAATAGTTTTTTTTTCTATATGAGAGCTTTCAAGTGATTTGTTCCTTCAACCTCTATATGTAAATTCTTTTCCTCATATGGAGATCTTGTGAGTATTTTGGATCTTTAGCCTCAATTCAACATTCCCATGATGAATTTTACTTTTTCTGAGTTTTCAAGTAATTTGATCATTGTTGGCCACATTATATTTTTTTAGATTTTTTTATATGTAATATTCTAAATATGGAGTAAAAATTAATCTCATTATTTTTTGTTTGCTCATGGAACATTTGGTTGGTAGTAATGCATTGAGTGATTTAACTTTCATAGCAAAATATCGCTGGTCTCAGAACTGGTAAGCAAAGCTCCTCCAAGAAGTGAATGGTTCATTGGAGCTTATAGATAGTTGACACCATAATCTTGTATTTTGTCTCAATATTGAATTTTAAAATAATTATCTACCTTTTACTATTTTAGAAGACGAGGTCACCTACAAAAAAAAAATACAAAAACATATGGCATTTCTCTTATATGGAATCATATGAGCAAAATTAAAATTTGAATATATTTCTATTCGACTATATATACGATCTCTAAACATAATCTCATATCCTAGAGTTTTTTTCACATACATGAGAATTATAAATATTATATTAATATGAATTCATCGGATAAAATTTAAAAAATGATTAATTATATTAATAATGTTGGTAATATTTTGTCACGTTATTGTTATATAATTTAGTTTTCTCATGATCTTCTCATATCAAGTGAAATTTATTGATGAACCAATATTAATTTTAAGTTTACACTTGAATCAAGTGATAAGTTAGTAGGTATACATCATGACATAATGAGTTAAGATAAAATATTCAAAATATATCTTATTTGAAAATGAAAGGTCATACCTCATGAGTATTCAACCTGAATACCAAGAAAATATATTAGAGGTCCCAAATTATTTATTCGAAACTCAGTATATAGAAATGATTTTAGTTGGGATATACTCAACTAATCATCATCAATAATTAAAATATTATTGATATATATGATATATCACTAATATCATATACTCACCACCAGGTCCATATCAGAAGAAACAATAATAGTTTGACATATATCTCATAAAAGCAAATGTTAAGCATACAACTAACATCATATACCTTCCGTAGTCTTTATATCATATTTATTCTTCTAAAAATAATAAATCTCGGTGGCTACTCCATAAATACTTCTTTCTCAATAATGTATTTCATATATCTAGTTGATATATATTCTTCTACTTATGTGATGTTGCAATAGAAATTAATAATTTAATAGGGACTATTTTGCCCACACGAGAGAAAGTATCTCAATAGTAAGTGCTATAAATTTGAGTATAATCTCTTCCTACCAACCTAATCTTGAGTCAAACCACATTTTCCTTAGGTTTTCTCTTTACTATACTTATCTATATCCCACTATTGGCTTACCTATTAGTTTTGGGATGAGATCTTACGTATGATTAGATGTGATTGTACTTAATCCCTTCAACCTAGTTTATCATCATTTTAGATAACTAAGTGTCTCGGATAGAATGTCAGAGATTTAGTAACTATCAAGAGAGGATAAGAAAATAAATTATATGTAGTACCAAAATCCTAATAAGAAAGTATTTGAGATAAATGATATTGAGTAGAATATATTTTTAGTTTCTTTCATAATGTAATGGTAAGATCCAACTCGGTATTCTGAGCTGAATTAGTTGATATGAAAAAAGATTTATTTGGAATAAATTTTAGATATATCCATCTACTATATATATTTAAATTGAGATCACCAAGTATCTCAACTCTCCTTTTTCTTTTTTGAGGAGATTTACACCTCATGTTCAATGAGATACTAACAATAGGCTATTTTTTTAGGAACATTGCCCTATGAGAGGTGTCATCACTTTATTTAAAACTAGCCATACTAGTTATTTCAAGTATTGGTATATTAACATGGTCAGTGGGTACTCTTTCTTGGGTAATAACAATTAGATAGGAAAAAGATCCTACTACTATAATGCTTAAAAGTAAGTTCTATTGGATTGAGTTCTTAAAAAATTATTTATCCTCAAATAAGGTGATACTAACACTCATAATGGCTATGTTAGTTTTTTGTGGGTATCACCTCTATTTCTTTTGAGTGGTAGAGTACCTATCGAAGATGTACTTGATAACATGTGTAGTGATCTTCTCTATATGGAGAGAGATCATGAACAAAATAATTATATTCAAAAATCTTAGGAGTAAAGTGAAAGAGTTTATCTCCTAGGTATACGAGCTAGAATAATATACAATATGAGAAAATAGAAGATGATATCTAGTTGATTAGGGTGTTAGCAATAAACATCATTTCTCCTCAAAAACACCGAGACACTCTTTTGAAGTAGGAGTATCATAGTCATTTCAATTAAATCTTAATTCTTTCTTTTAGCTATTATATTCTATGAAATAATAGCAACACATAATATCTAATGAATCATACCATAATAATCTTTAAAGAAATATGAAAATTGATGAGAAGTATATTCTAAATCATTATCATTTCTTAGTATTTTAATGTTGTATCAAAACTAAATTTTTATTTTTTTCTTAAAATTTCACAAAAATGAAAAAACTTGAAATTTTTTTAAAATACTAATAATCATGTAAATTGAGTATAATTATTAATAAAATTAATAAAATATTTTAAGTCATCATACCTGATTGTTCTACAATATTTTCAAATATTCGAGTAAATCAGATAGAATAGGTTTTCCTTAGTATCCTTATGATATGCTGAATAAGAAAATTTAGTATGCTTTAGTGATTGACATGTAATGCAAGCAATAAATGTTACCCATATGATGATTAACTCTAAAATGTTTAACTTCTCCAATGAAATATGTTCTAGTTAAAAGCAATATGTTAAAAGACAAAAGCATAAGAAAAAGAGTTTTTGTGTTCGTGAGGCAAGGAGTAAACCTCTAGGCATTGCGGTGTTAACTTTTTGAGCCTCATGTTATATAATTAATTTATATTTTAAAATATCCAAAATATTATAAAATAACATAAATGAAAATATAAAAATAATTTATTAGAATTATAAAATAATATGCTAGTTCACTACTATCATAAAAAATCATAACAGAATTATAAAATAGAAAATTAATTCAAAAATACTAATAATTTCAAATTTTAATAAAAATTAATAACTAAGTTATAAAATAAGAACTAGAGTAAATTATTTTAATTTAAATTCTCCTCTCTAAGATCATCTTCATTTTTATCTAATATATCAAAATTTTAAAAATAATTACTATCATGCATCACATATCAAAAGTCAGAAAATATTCACAATAATAAAAAATTTTCATCTTCATCAATTATGTTAAATTGAATTTTTTCTCTTTGTTATTTCTACTATTTGTATATAATATAAAATATTAATTAGATGCACCTAGGTTCCAAGCCTAGGTGGTGGTTTAGGTGTGTGCATCTTCACAAGGGATATATATTTTTAGATTTTTCAGTATTTTTAGAAAGATAAAATATAAAATGAAATTGTTAACAAAAGTTATCGAAGCTTTATTAAGAATAACTTTAATGAATACAAATGTTTTAAAAAATAAAGTTCTCTAAAAAAATTTTTTTAAATATAAAAACATTTTAATATGATTTTTTTTTTCAAAAAGAACTTTAAAAAAAATATATATTTTTAAATAATTTCGAATTATAATCTTTTCTATTTATTTTATTATTGATTGGAGCACCCAACATGTGGGCTACTTCATTTTTTGGTTGAATTTCTATTGATATTTTTCTTTGATCTATGACTTAATTCATAACATGGTATCAGATTCAAATCCTAGGTTTTTTTTTTTTTTTGAGATCGAAGGGTGTATTGTAACCCCATAGTGCACGCATGCACACTCTTGTAACAACAATTTTTTGTACACTATAGGTCCACATAAGACACCTACTATGCATAGGATGCGCTCAACGGGTGCACACAGAGGAAAATATGCCTAGTTTCTATGCATTTATTACATAGCTTCCATGCAGCAGAACTGTGCTTAACTGTTGCATAAATTCTGCGAAAGAGTGAGTGTGTCAAATTCTAGGTGCTCCATTCCTGTAGCAGTCATGCTCGATGCACAAAAAAATGGGTACAACAGGCATTAAAAACATGTGCAACAGGCACAAAAAATAATGTGCAGCAGGCTTGCAACAAAAAAAGGGGGGCATAATCTATGGAGCAATGATTATGAGTGATACCAACTCATTATTGGTGTCTAAGTATTTGTTTTACTCCAACTCATTGTTGATGTCAATTTGGGAGAGCTGTGATATGACGTCAATATGCAGACGCAAGAAATTTTTCAAATAATGCATATATTGTATAAAGAAAGGATATACCAGTTAGGTGTTCATAATTATTTTTAAAAAGGAGACTAAGAGTACTACAAAGTATTGAAAGAAATAAATTGACTCCTAGTGCTATCTGGAGGTTTTCACGAAGTTTAGCTAAAACTTTTCTCTGAGTCAACAACATGTTTCTCATTCTTCAGATACTATTAATTTTATTATTTATTTTTTTATTTTAGACTCAGATTATAATACAATAGCCAATATTGTTATTGCTGATAATTATTTTTTTATTACTTTGTTCTGTTTATTAAATATTATTGTAGTTAATGATAATCATTTAAAAACTAGGTGATATGATAATATCTAGCATAATTCTTTTTTTTTTTTTGTATATTTTTTCTTATTTATAATTGTTATGTTAGTATTCTTTTTTGTGAATGATTTTTCGGATAACTAAATTTTGAATTTATATTTTCTTTTTCTAATCTTTATTTGTAGAATTAGAAAATTTTGAGAAAAATTTTTTATAGGTTTGAGTAATATGGATTGTATATATTTTTTTTATCATGGTAGGATTTCCTAATAGTTGTTTGAGTGCGTTGAACTATTTGCTTTAGCATTCTTTAACTTTGTCATGCATTATTGGGCAAGTTAAGAATATCTTAATCTTATTTTTATAACTATTCTTGATTTTATTATTTGACAATAGATAAAGATCAATATGATCTGATATACTAAAATATATGAGGTTCTAATAGAAATGATACTCAAGAAGAATTTATGATCTATCTATTCTTGTTTTATATGATTGATTCTTTTTTATTTTAGGTAAATTTTTTTTTATATAGTAGCAATTTCATAACATGGTAAAAAATTAAGATTTTAGTGAATATTGATATTATTTTTTTAGCATTACTAATTTTTAACAAGCTTAATAATAATAGGAGTCTATAAAATATTTGAATATGTTATTTTTCCTTACATCTTTATAATCTCACTTTGACGTTTTGTTAGGAGAGAGAGTCACTTATTGGTTACATCTAAATCTGTTGGTCTATATTATGGTGACCCTCTTATGAATTAATGATATGTAATAAGAAATATAAATTATGTTGACTTTAGAGAGAGAGAGAGAGAGGTTTCTCATGAGAGGAAATATTCATCAAGTCCAGATGATATAGTAGTCCATTATCAACTTCAGTCTACGCTCATGATGAGTCATGAATTAAAAGACTTTGATCTCTCATGACTTAGAGTCTATACTAGGAGAAGAGGTTTTACATAGTTTTACCAAACTTAAGACTAGTATATCGAAGAACCAAAAATCATATAATTAGTTCATTCGATCTTAACTTTTGATCTCTCTTCGGAGATACACATGAGCTGTACTCAATATCTGATCTTATTTGGATGTCCAAATAAGGGAGAAAGTTATCTATATGATATATCTAAATTTATTGGTTCACACTATGCTAATATTTATATAGCATAATCATGTATACCAGTATGTATAGATTAGGCTGACTTTAGAGAGTGAGAGAGAGAGATAGAGGTAAGTAGGAGAGGAAATCTCCCTCAAGTCCAAATGATATAATATTTCATGCTTAACTTGAATTTAGGTTTATGTTGAATCATAAACTGAGAGATTTGATCACTTAAGATTTAAAGTTTATATAAGGAGAAGAGAACATACATAGTTGTATCGGACTAGAGATGAGTCTACCAAAGAATTAAATGATCTTGCATCCAACTCTTGTGATCTTGATATTTTAATTGTTCTCCGGAAAGATAAAGTAGTTGTGCTCAGTACCTGATCTCACAAATTTTATCGTAGTCACATATTTTTTTTGTATTTTTTTACTACTTAGGATGGTATTATAATATCCAAGTTTTCTTATGAGATATTATTTTACTTAGGATAATGTTAGACTATGTTAAAAAAGCTAGATTTACTTAATTCTAATAAGATTTCACAATTAATACCATAATCCTTGGAAATGTCTGTTGTTGGTCGCAAATAAATGTTCACTATGAAAATATGTTGAGAAGATATGGTAGATTGTTATGAACTGGATAAACTAGAAAAATTGATAGCTAGAAATTTAAAAAAAAAAAATTCTAGCTTTCGAGGGGTGGCTAGTCTCTCCTCAGAAAAAGATTTCCAACTTGAAAAATAATTTTCAATTATATTCAAGAAAAACATATCCACTAGCATTATATATATGCTGTTTTTATATAACGGACAAAAATAATTGGGACAGTGCACAGGTTGGGCGTTCTCATCACACACATAAATAAAATATAAATGATTGGGGCAGCTCACATTTTGGGTGTTCTCATCACACACAAAGAAAATATAAAGAATTAAAGCATCTCACAAGTTGGGCTCTCCAATCAAAAACATAAATTAGATATGAAAGTTGTACTTTATTCCAAATTCCAAAATGGCGACTAATAAAATGGCGACTAATATCAAAATGGCTCTACGGAAGATGCTATGGTAGCCCCAGGTATAGCTCGCAGTGAGGGCAGTGGGTCTCAGCCATGAAGAGCCTTGAAAGGGGTTCAACCAAGGGCTGAATGGTGTGCAGTGTTGGACCAATACCCTGCCCATCCTTATGAGGTAGATAGGCTCTGCTTCTTGTTAGTCTGTGCCCTGTAGTCTAAAATATCTCTTTCCAAAAGTGACTCAGAAAAACTTGATTCCTGTCTGTAATTTTTGAGGATAGGATTTGCATGTAGCTGCACCACCTCTTTCACATGGATGGCTCCTACCCTTCTAGCAGAAAAAGGGTATTTTGGGCATATGAAGTGAGCATATTTGCACAAATGGTCAACCACCACAAGGATTGTGGAGCTTCCCTCCACCTCAGGGAACCCTACGAGAAAATTTAGAGAGATTTTTGCCATTTGTGAGTCATCTGCTTCTCATTGTCTTGGTCCTCCTTTACCACCAGAATGCTGAGCTCCGTTTGCTTGCAACGGTGACCTAGTGAAAACTTCTCGTCACATCGATAATATAGTCCTCCCTCTCTCATCGCTTCTAGATTTTGCTATTGGATAGTCGGCAAAATTTAGCCCTCAAGACATGTGAAGATCACTCTCTTATTTTAGTCATAATCCATGAAGCTCCCTCCACCCATGTGAAGATCATTCTCCTCTTATTTTCTTATTGATGCCAAAAGAGAGTGTCCCCTTCAAAGGTGACGAAAGTAGCTGCCACACTCTCGGTTTCACATTACTTGTGGAGATCAGAAAATCTCTCGCCATGTTGGAGCCACCCATCAGGGGTTTCTCCTATAAAAATTGTCATCTCCAACCTTTGGTACTTATGCTCTGGACGCGCCATTATCGGCATCACACTAGTCTCTATAGAGAGTGAGGGCAGGAGCAAAGGACCTTCCTTTCTAGTCTTAGATAATTTTTCAATGAAAATTCTAATTTCTGACATCTCAATTCGCCTCTTCTAAACCTACTGCACTTAGTCTTTGTATTCTTCTTAGTCATTGTCCTGCTATGATACCAATTTGTTATGAATTGGATAGATTAGAAAAAGTCATAGTTGAAAAATAAAAAAAGTATAGTTTTTGAGAGTCTAGTCCCTCCTCAGAAAGAGCTTTCAAACCTAGAAAATAATTCTCAATTATATTTAAAAAAACATATCCACTAACATTATATATATGTTGCTCTTTATATTGTGCGAAAGTAATTGCGATAACCTACAAGTTGGGTGTCCCCATCACACATAAAGAAAATAAAAAGGATTGGGGTAGCCCACGAGTTGGGTGCTCACATTATGTTTACCACACAAATATACAAGTTGTACTTCCAATGGTATTCCAAATTCCGAAATGGCAGCCAATAAAAAAAAGTCAACTCATGTGATTTCTCTCTTCGTATAAGTGAGGTGGATAAATGATTTATTATAAATTATCTTTAAGTGAGACTTGTAATGAAGAGGTTTATTTAGATCTTTTATGTGAATTACAAGAATACTTTTCCTCTGGTGCTAAGTTGTCCTCTTTAAAAATTCTTATATTACTAGTGATATCTCATAGATAAATGATATACTAATCAGACATAAAAAATATATTTCTTCATTATGACTTTGAGAAGGAGGTACACATGGAAGAGCCTCTTGTATTTTGAATATCACAATCATATTAGATCGTAAGAGATATTATTTAACCTAAAATAACTATTGAAAGATTTTAAACAGTCATATTGTTTTGTTTATACATGTTTATTATGATTTTTTGTGTTTGTTTGGTTGAGTTTTGATAGAATAATAATTTTGTTTATTTTGTATGTAGATGATGTGATTGTGGGAGATAAAAAGTTGAGAATCTCTCAACTCAAGAAGTATTTTCAATTGTCATTTTAAATGAAAGATTTTAAAAGATTCAAATATTTTTTTGGAGTATGTATGTACATAATATTTTTATAAATATTAATTTTTTGGGTGTATGCTAAGAGATACTCTGATTGATTTATGTACTAATTTTTTGTTTGATATTATTTTTTCAATTGATTCTATTACTTACAATAGGATTATATGAAAGATTATCTATTTGATTATTATCAGACCAGATATAACATGTGTATTCGATATAGTTAATTATTTTCTAGATTATACTCAATAAATTCACTTAAATGTAAATTTTTATTTATTGTGTATGTGAAAAAATATATAAGACTTGATATATATTTTAATGAATATAGAAACATGTAGTTAATTAGATATTTAGATTTTAATTGAGCATAAACATACATCAAGAAGATATCAGCAATAATTTTTTGTACTTTTCTTTGAGAAAATTATCTAATTAAAAGTAAGAGACAAATAATTATTTTAAGATCTAGTATAAATGTAGAGTGATAGCAATATACACCTGTAAAATATTTTGCATCGAGTACTTACTCAAAGAGATCAGATATCCAATTTCTTTTCTCGTTGTCTATACTGTGAAAGTCATATAGTAAAGTATATAATATTCAATTTAGTATTTTATGAGCATACGAAATATATAAAGATTAATATTTTTTAGGTAGAATAATTTAAGATGGGACCATTGTTATCACTTATATTCAGATAATAGTTCAATAGGGTACATCTTGATGAAGATCTAAAATAAGTCTTTATTTATATTTATTTTATATAAAATTTGATGTTATAGACATTTATGTACTAATTTATGTAGTAATTGATTGTCTTTTTTTTTTTTTTTTCCTTTTATTTTATTATTGATGAGAGTACTCAATATATGATCTGCCCCAATTCATAGGCTCATTATATAAGCTCGCCACTTATATGCATTTGTTAATTGAGTTTTTATTTATGTTTTTTCTATGATTTGTGGCTTAATTTTCAACATAAATATATCTTATTAAAATGTAGGTGAGGTGTCAATCTACACCCTTGTGCAATGACGAGTTCCTTTGCACAAGGGCGGTAGATCTTATGTTTGAGATATTTTAGATGTGATCTATCTGATTTATTGGAGAAGGTTTGTTGTGATTACCCTGCATGACCGGAGTCTGGTGCACTAGATAAGACATTTTTTTAGGTATTGTGGCCATCCCCCAAGGGCACTTTACCTCAAGCACTAGCAATGTGTTTCCTTGTGAAGGTTCCTTGCTTGGGGTTATTGGATGTCAAAGGAGTTTTCGGGACATGCCTTCACTTGTACATATGCCTAGGCTCTCTCTCTTGATTATGATCCAAAGAAGAATTCGTATTTGATGAGGTTTTGATTCTACTTTCAATAATTTTATATTTTGTAACTAATACCTTAGCTAATAAATTAGAGCTTATTTATTGTCTAAATCAATATATTTTAGTAAATGTTATCATTGATATCATTTAGGCGTCTTTTTTGGTGAGTATTTAATTAATTTGTGTCAAGTTGGGATTGCATTTATGTACTAATAAATCACTTTTTTTGAAAAAGTAGAACACTAAGACTCAAAATATAATTAAAATTTTGGTAAAATTAGGATCAAAATTAAAAATGCAATGTGGATATGGTTTATGGAGTAAAGATTCACGAGAAAAGAAGTTTTTGTAATCTAGGAATCAATAATAGAAATGTGGAAATTGAATGGTCAATTCATAAGATTTAGAGATTAAGTTGCTAAAGTAGTGGAAATGCCACGAAAATCATGCTTTGTTTATATGATATATACATTATGGCAACGAGTGTTAACCCTTTGAATTTTATTTTTTGATATTATTAGATTTGATAATATTAATGTTAGTTTTTCAAAAAAATATGTTTTTTAGCATTTTCACATAAATTAAACTCGTTCATATATTCGTTTATTATCTTTGTTTAATATTTTAATAATCTATCTTTATATATATATATATATATATATAGCTAACTTATAAATCTAAATATGTTTTAATTTAAGTCGTAGATTATTTTTGTTACAATGGAACCTATTAGGGTTTCAGTGATAGTTGAGGAAAGAGAGAGGGAGAGCAAAGGAATGAGAGAATGTGAAAAATAAATGCATTTATATTTACATTCAAAAAAACAAAAAAAAAATGAACATATATACATGTTTATGGTTGAGGAAATCCACATATCAAGTACTCATATATTAGAAACGAGCAAGAAAACAAACAATATATACTTACAAATTATATTAAACCTTAACACTCCTAGAGGTGTCCAAATGGGCAGGAGGTCTATGACATGGTCCACGAAAACTAGCTTGTGACAGCCTGACATCATAGAAATTATGTTTGGAATAGGCACGGGTCAGCCCGTGGCATGACTCGAGCTGTGTTGGGCCAAGGTGTATGGTTTTAATGCCACAAATGAATGGCACGACACCATCAAGCATGATGTCCCATGCAGAAAAATTTTGGCCCGATTAGTCAACTTAGGCTAGCCTAGAATGAACCCAAGCTAGCTGAAACGAACCCAAAATAGCATGGGTTCGATCCATACCTAGTGTGCAGGCGTGTCAGGTTTGGCATGACTCTTACCCAACATGACACATGCTGGCAGCTGACGAGCCAATGGATTGTGTTGGGCTGCTCTTATTAGAGCTGTGCTGACACAACATGGCCTAAAAAATGGGTCATGCTGACCTGACATGACCTGTTTGACACTTTTAAATATTTAACTTCTAAACATTTGACACTTCTAAACACTTAGTTTGGAAGAGAGGAAAGATACACACATGTAGTCCTCTAAGAGCTTTCGTAAAGTTGTCTACAACCCGCTCACTAGAAGACGTGTAAGCAGCGACAAGTGAATCCTTTTGGAATTTTTTCCATATCAAATTATAATAAATCTCATTATATTTTGCTTGCTCATAGAATACTAGATTGATCGTAATATGTCGAGGTGCCTGACTATCGAAGCAAAACATAATCATCATCTAAATTGGTAAGCATATCCTCTCCAAGATATGATATATCTATTGGAACTCACAAATAATCAAAATCATAACTCCTTACCTTGCCTTGACATTGAATTTATAAATAATATTCTGTTGCTTATTTTTCTATGAAATAAGATTGCTTCAAATAAAAGTATAAAACCTAGTATTGGTTTTGCTGTCTATAATTGTTAGAGTCCAACTAGAATCTGAGTATACCTCTACTTGGTTTTGCCAATGATCATTGAATAAAATCTTGAACTTTTTTTTATATCCATGATAATTTTGAGAATTTTTCTCATATGAATTTGTTTGGGAGAATATAAAAAATCGCTAGTTATACTAAGATCATAAATAATATTTGATATACTCATTGTAAGATATTTTAACTTTCTTTTGATTTTCCTATCTCCAAATTAGTTGACAAGACCTCAAAATATAGCCTTGGCACACCTCGTGATACGACCTACAAAATAGTAGCCTAGGCATGGCTCAAAATGGCTTGATCTGTGCCTGGCATGGGCACCCACGGGCAAGGTGGCATGGCCTGAGCAGTGCAATGTTGAGATGTTTGGTATTCATGTTGAATTTGTATTCAACACGGCATGACCTGTGTGGTCGGCCCACATGAGCCAAAATTAGCATGGGTGACATAAGACTCGGGTCGTGCTTGGGTCATGGGTTTGGGCTAGGCTGAACTTGATTTGACTAGGTGTGTGAAATGATCGAACAAAAAAATTTAAAACTGCCTAAATATGTTGTGCATGGTTCAAACACTTAAATTTTTTTTAATGAATTTGGGTCAGTTCGGATAGATGCCGAATTGATACTTTGTAATAAAAAAAGATAAAATTTATAATAGAATTATGTTGCAACTCACAATAGCAATCTAACCATTGGCTATTGCGACGTCGACTTCTGACCATTAATGTGTCAGTTGTCACCCACATGCTCGCTAATTACCCCATTAATTTTTTTTAACAAGCTTTTGGCGTGTTTTTACCCATTGGATTTTATCTCCAACGGAGTAGACATAATCCAATGGATAGAAGGATTATGTCCACAAAAAGTAAAAATTATTTAAGTTTTAATAATTTTATAAATATGTAAATAATATTTATATGTCTTGATACTCAAATTCTAATCTCATTTATTATTTTTAATAATCTCAAATTCTTCAGAGTCAATTTTAAACTTTTTGTTTGAGTTTTTTTGTTGTATTAAAAATTAAATTTTGTAAATGGTAATGGAGGGCATCCGATTCGATGAATCGCATAACACCAAAATTTGGTTACAAGTCTATATTATTGTAAGATATCTCTTCACTGCTTTTTTATAATTTTATATACTAGAATAAAGTTATAAGAATATATAATAATTTAAAAAGTTTTATTTCTACTCCAACTATGTCAACTAAACAAAATTACATAATTGATTTTTATAATAAAAGAAAATAGTGATTTTAATAAAAATAAAATTAATATTATATTTAATTTTGATCTAGATAACAATCCAATTGAAAGGTTTCAGATTGGTTTTTCTCCTAGTCATAAGTCAATCCAGACACTTAAAAACCTAGAATCTATAGGCAAATATTTATAGGTTGGATTCATTTTAATATAATTAAAAAGCTAAATAATATAAGAGTGAAATAACATTCAATACAATATATATATATATATATATATATATATTATAGTAGCAAAACTAGTGGTAATATTGAATATCTTAGGAAATATGTCGAATAATATATCAAAAAATATGATGAATTGGATCTTATACAAACTCAACTTAGCAATAGGATCATTGAATTTTGATTAAATTTAGATTCAATGATCTCTTTCATTTATATTTATGAGTTTGAAAGAGAATTTATTGCTTTATTGGTTATAAGTATGAATCTGCCACTAAAATTTATTAAGATTCAAGATTAGTTTATTATATGAATAAACATATCAAGCTCTTTTATTGTAGGATCTCTATGTTGACTTATAAGACACATCATAAAAAATTATAAATTTAATAAAGAATTAATAAATAATGATTTTAGAAATATATGGGAGTGATCATGATCATGTCTGATATATAGACTAATTATGATGATATTCTTTTATTATGCATTACCATCTATTTTGTTGATTTTAATTGAAATTAAAATAAAAACTATATTAGGTTTTATGAAATTCTATATTTTTATAATAATCAAGTCATATAAGAGAGTATGATAATGATAATTAAGAAGTATAAAATATAAAATAAAATATATAATATAAAATTTGATTATACTATAAATAATAGTATCGCAGTAAATATATTCATAAGAATTATAGTTGAAGATCTCTTGGATTAGATTTTTCATGTTAGTTTGTATCACATAGATTGGCATAAAAAAAATTCTTTAGAATCAATTTAAAATTCATTAAAATATATTAAAAATATCTAGCAAACTAGATTTTTATAGTCTATGCTAGTCAGTAGTTTAAAAAAAAATCTAACTAGATGTGAAACATCATTAGAATTTAACATATCTGATATTGAATTCATATATGGTGATCAATATTTTATATTTGACTTCGTTAATAGTAAAACTGGTGAAATAATAATTAATGAATTAGATTAGGTAGTAAAGTTTTTATTTTTGAAATTCATCAAATTTTTTTATGATATGATGGACTTTGTTCCTATGCATACACTTCTACGCCCTATATTATACTAAGGTGCATGTGCAATATGATTAATATATTTAAATAATATAGAGAATGCTCATATTTTATGAACATGACTATTAAGATAAAAATAAACTTTTAAAATACCGAGTGGTTATTCCATCTCTTTATTATTTAACAACTAATATGGATTCTAGGGTTAAGGTCAAGTGAGTCGAAAACATATAAAATATTATGTGCCTGCATAAATATACCACATGAAATAAAGGATAAAATATATGTACGATTAAAAAATTATTTAAATATAATAAAAATAAATATGATAGTTATAGCAAGCATCTGAGTACCAAGACTGATATCATATTCAGAAATATATTTTTTAATTAGTTAGCCAGGAGTAAACAATGAGGTTATCAATTAAATAGATGCAAGATGATAAGATACTTAGACGATAATTACTATTTTATATTGTCCCATAATGATATGAAAAATTTTGACATATTGAATTGCTATATGTCATATGAATTTATTTATCCCGTGTTATCTAGAATAATACATGATTTATTGACCCTTATGATGCTTAGTGTATCGTTACAGTCTATTTTTTGTTGTTTTGAAAATCATTTTGGATAGGAGGATAAAATTACAATAAATTATTTTATAAGTTTTGAGATGTTTAGATGATTGGTAAGATGGACATATGTGTTTTCAATCTATAGAACTAGAAGATAAATTACATGATGAAATCAAAATGTGGAGTTATGAAAATGATAACTAGACATAGTGAGATATGGGAGAATGATTTTTATTCAGCACCATGAGCATTACTATTTGCTCTTTTTTTTTTTCAAACAATTTTTTAGTTTAAAATTTGAGTATTTCATTTTTATTTCATGTTTTTTAGTTTCTAATGTACTTCTCGATTAAATACATTTTTTTTTAATTCATATATGATATAACTTATAATTTATTTTATATATATATATATATATATAGTTTGGATCGGTCTAGGATAGCCTGTTCCGACCTAGGATGGCCTGGAGGTGGAGACTGGATCGGTCTAGGAAACATGGAGTGCACGAAGCAACCTTGACTAGAGATCCACGTCTAGGGCTCCAGGCTGGTCTATTCCACAGACCGCAGCCAAACTAGCCAGAGTTAGATGTGTGTTGGGTTCAATGTATGGGCTTGCTCCCTTTGCATGATTTGGATTATATGTGTCAAACGGGCTGGCTTGGACTAGCCCATTATTTGGTGGCCCAATCGGGCCACCGTGCCATGCCCGGCACAACATGGCTTAAGAAGTGCCGGCCCGGCATGACCCGGCTCATAACCGGGTCATGCTTGGACTTGCCGAGTCGGGCCGGTTCATTCCTAGTTTTTTCCAGCTAGATTTAAAAAAAAAAAAATCCAACTGGGTCGCCGGGCCAGTTTTCATGCCGTTGGGCCATGCACACAGGCCATGTCTGGCCCGACACGGCTCGAACCGTGCCAAGGGATGACCCGACCTGGTTTACACCTCTAACCCATGTTGACACCTGGCCACTAGATCATGTCAATCTGCCCTCATTAGCTGGTGTGTTGTGTTGGCATGCTCGACACCTAAACTGTGTCATACCAAGTGCTTCCATTAAAAATACAAATAAACAAAAAAAAGAAAATTACAACATGTCTTATCATGCTGATATATAAAAGTCACGTCTTAAATCTTCTCTTAAGAAGAAACAATTGAATTCTAAATATTTCGTTTGTTTATAAAATTTTAGATTAGTCATTGGAGGTTATATGCCTTGTTGCCCAACTGTTATAATAAAAGATAATGAGAGAAGAGAATGTATATTTGATCTCCATGAAAAGATGACGTAACTTAAGTATCTTATATGTATTTATTATTATTGCTCTAAAATATCTTTACGCACTAGATCTCTTAATTATTATCTATTTTTTATTTTTTTCAAGAAATGAGATTGCTTACAAGAAAAATATAAAATTTTGTTGTAAATTTTTTTAAAGTGTATGTTGGTATCTAATTCAAATCAAAATATCTAACCAATTGGAAGTGTCTATGATTCTTGAAAGAAATTTTAAATTCTGTAAACTTCTTCACATATCTCAGTATGCAAATAGTTGCATCAAGGTAAACATGTGAAAGGAAATTTATGAAATGATCAACTTTATTAATTGTGTATGCTATATCTGGTTTGATCATGATCAGATAGTTAATATTTCTTATGATTTGCCTATAAGTAGTAGAGTAAATGTGAGGGGGCATATTATATGTTAGTGCACAATCTAAAAGACTAATCTTTGTAAAAGTATCAAATCAATATCTTTTCAGTGATTAGATGATTTTCCTTGTCCGTCCTTGAGGTGGGTGATTCCTTTCTCATTATCACTCATCTCACATAGTCAGAATATTATTTATATAGATAATTAGTAAAATTATCATGTCATCAGGACTCTTCTAAAAAAATAAAGAAAAGTTAATTATATTCATGTCTACCCTAAATGAGATAATTATCTGTGAAAATTTTATAAATCAAACTCTTTGTAATTATTTCAGGTCATACAATGTCTTTCGTAATCTAGAAATTATATCTGACTATGCTGCTCCACTACACCTCTTTTTTGCAATCTAGAAACTATGTAATCTCTATGATCATCAAGTTCATGTGAGTAAATATATTTCTAGAATTCCTATAGAGAATTAATTTTTTAAATCTAATTGATATATCTTTCAATAGAGAGATACTGCAAGAAAAATCAAAATTTTTATGGAGATCATCTTTATCACTAGAAAGTAAATATTTAGGTAGTTCACACCCAATGTTTGAATGAATTTTCTTTCAATAAATCTCACCTTAAGGTGATTTACTTTTTTATTTGGGTTTGTCTTCATTGTGAATATTTGTATGAAATCAATAACAGATATTTTCGAAAGAGAGTATATGTCTTCTATCATGGTCTAATATTATTTATAATGTGATAATGTCTTAGATGTAAATTTTATTATTCTAGTATTGATAAGAGAAGAAATAAAAGAAATAAAAGAATGAACAATACGAGTGTATTCAAAATCTATAAAATCAGGTGTCGAGAAATAAGAGAAAATGACATGATTGATGTAGTAGGTAATAGTTAAAATTGCACTTTAAAAATATTTTGGAACTCTTCCCAAATAGAATTATTCGAGTTGTCTCAATTAGATATATATTTTTTAACAAATACCAAGAGTATGAGGTATCAATTCGAATAAGTTTCTACTCGAGTCAGACTGTCATATAGGATAAGAAGCTCCTATAAACTTTTATAATTAACATGTTTCATATTCTATGATTGAAATATCCTTAAAACTATGATAATATATGCTCAATTTGGTCATTGATGATTAATTAGAGTTGGGAATGCATAAGCAAAGGGTTCAACACATTCAAATTATTATAATCCATCTTTCTATCCCAAATAAAAGTTTTCTCAGATTTTTCCAATCTTACAAATAAATGTTAGTAGGAGTAAAGAATAAAGTCAAAGTTGAGTTATCTGAAAAAATAACTTGTTGATAGTAAACTAATAGTACAATCAAGAATAAGCTAGGCATGGAAAAGTAGCAAATACAAATTGAAAATTTTTATATTAAGTAAATTTTGAATATTTGTCATTGACTATAATATTATTTTTATAATTGAAAAAAATATCATAAATAATTTAGGATTTTTGATAATATGAGTAATATCTTATATGTCGATAATTTTGGAGTCTACAAGTAGTGTATGAGTGAAATAATGAGTAATACTTGAATAAAGGAAAAAATATGCTGCTATCTTAACGAAAAATTATTTATACTCTCTAATAAGTGTAAGTATCATGGTGAGTGAATTCTATGAAAACTTCTAGATATTTTGGATAATTAGTTTATTTTTCTCAATACTATGTAAAACTTTTGGTCTCATTTTTAAATATAATATCTAATAATTATCTTTGGTGTGATTTATCTTCTAATATTAAGTACATTAAACTGTGATTCTCTTTTATTTAACTTTATTGTAATAATTTCTTTCTTTATTGTGTTACAAAATTGTAGTTCCTCTAAAAAAAATACTACAATCAATTTTATTTTTTTACAAATATGTTGAAATCCTAATTAGAGTTTTTGCCCAAAAATACCTCCCTGTGCCATTGTCACTTCTCAAGTGATTGTTGCTGCTAATAGAGGTGTCAAATGAGCTATACTAGACCGGGTGCCAAACAAATGAATAGAAATTCAATGATTGTTGGGTTTATAATAAAAAAAATGAAAATTTTATATTTTAAAATTTAAAAAATTTATTAAAGTAATATATATTTATAGTTTTTAATATTCAAATTATAATTATTTCTTTCTTATTTTTTAAAAATTTTAAAAGTATAATATTGTGTATTTTTTTTTATTTGAATAATAAAAATGTATGTTGATTTTTATTGTCGAGTCATATGCCCATGATCAACAGAAAATATATTATAGTTGTGAAATTATAGTTGGTCTACTTTAGATTTGCGACTAAATTTTCATAAAGTACATATTTTTTTTTTATTTTAGGCTGATCAATTATAGATTTGGGTTTGAATTTTTGCATGGTAAATGATAGTGATACTTTTATTCCCCAACTATCTTTTTACTTTATAATTTATCAAGTGAAAATTTATATAATACTTAAAATTTTTTAAAAATTAATAAATATGAAATAACAATGTTAAGAAAATTAGTCATGTGACTGAACGCTAAAAGTTACTGGGTTATGGTTCGTTAGTTGGATCGAAAATCAAACTGCTATCAAATATGTGATGTTATAAAAATATGTTATATATTTTTTTCATTTTTTTATCTTTTAAAAAAATATGTTATAAAAATATGTTATAATACTCAATTCATATTATCTCTTGGCTCATATATGAGCCTCAGGACTTTGTGATAGGTCCAGGTATGACTATTGTCCTATCTACATGATAGATGATCTAGCTAGCACCCTGAAGAAGCATATTCGATATTCCTGGGGATCAAACTTATGTGCTCAGAATTAGAGTATTTATCCTCTTTTGCCAATCATAATATCATGCGATTGATTAAATATATGTTGTATTTATTAAAATTAAAAAGAAATAAAAAATTATATATATATATATATATATATATATATATATATATAGTCGGAATAAGACTTCATTAATGATGATAATAATAATAATAATTACACACACACACACACAGATAGAAATATCAATAAATACAAACATATAGTACTTGAATTTTATCGATATATTTGAAATATTAATAAAATATTGGCAAAAATATGAAAATTATTTAAAATTTATGAAAATATTTTGAAAAACTTTAAAAAATAATAAAATAAATGAAATATATATTAGAAAATATTGTAAGTGTAATTGATGCATAGTTTATTTAATTTAAATATAAAGATTAATATAAAATAAATGATATATATCTATATATATGTTTTTTTTAATATTTAATTATCATATAAATAATTAAAAAAAAAGAATTATTTGGAATATCGTAATGATAATTTTATATTTTAGTAATTAATTAAATAAAAGTAAAATAAAATAATTAATATTAGTTTATTTATTAAAATATTATTTTAATATGATTATAATTTAAAAAATTAATGTATAAGCACATTATTCAAGGGTTGAGTAGCCTAGGTGAGAAGAGTGTTGTTTTTCAACCCTTGGGACAAGTGTTCGAATTCCATACCCACTTTATTTGTTAAAGTTGAGCTTATTTTGTCATAATTGGCTAGTTTGTCTAGTTCATTGGGCTAGCTATTGGTTTTGCCAATTCAATCTTTGTTTGATGGAATGTTGACCTATTTGATGAAACTGGATCATTATGGTGATTGATTGGTGATCAGACTACTCTAAACATAAAGTTTGTTTTTTTCAATCATGGAAAATAATAATTATCATATAATTAAATTAATTATTAATTTATATAATGATAACTCGGCCGAAAGGTCTAAGACTGCTATCTCTTAATCATAGGTCAACCTGCAAAAATACTTAAAAAATATAGGATTAATAAATTATAATCTATAGTATGAACTTACTTTAAGGTTATTAAAATAAAAAATCAAGAAAAGTTGGAGAAGATTCGATATAATATTCATATTATAAAAAATATATGTTTGGAAGATTAGTATTGAGATTGTCAACTTATGAGATATGTCGAATAATATACCAAAAAATATAGTGCATTGAATCATAGAAATATCTAACTAAGTGGTAAAGTCATAGAATTTAGACCAGCTTCAGATTTAGTTTCCGTTTGATAAAATTGAAAAAATTAAGTACTGAATTTTATAATTATTGAATTTATATTGAAAATTTTTTTGATAAATTACTATTAATTGAATGATACAGATAAATATATTATTTGATAATTGTAAATGCTGAATGCTGAAAATGATATAATTTATATATTTAATTTTATTATCATTGCTTTACATATTATTTAATATAAATAGAATTTTTAATAAAATTTGTTTTTACTACAATTATTAATTTTTATAAAAAATAAAATCGCTAATAACATATCCATAAATAAATCATAAATCCAATAAAAGAATAAAAATATTTAAAAAATAACAAATAAAATCTAAACTCTTTAAAACTATCTAAATTTTAATATAAAAATAAAAATTAATGAACAACTAATTGATTTATTATTTCCTCTTAAATTAATCATGAAAGAGAGTTAGAGTTAGGGTTTGTGGTGATAGAAGAAATGAAGAGGAGAAGACAGATTCACAAACTGAACTGTAGCATGAATGAGAAAACGAAAAAGAAAAAAAATATGATAAAATGGTAACTTTAAAAAAAAATTGTTGCAAATTTTCTCCATTAAATATTAAGTAGGTCTCAACCTGCTTAATATTTTCAATGCTATTTTACTTAAAATTTTCAATTAACAGCTTCTAAATATTTTTTATCAAACATATTGATTTTTTGAAACTATTGAAAATTTTCAATTTCAATGATTTGAAAAAATTTAGTTTATCAAACAGTTCCTTAGTGATTCCTTATATTTACCACTATGAGTTTGGAGTCTTCAGCCTAAATTTATAGAAAATCTTAGATTGGTTCATTTTATGCTAAAATATTTTCAGTCTGCTTGTCGTAAGATCTCTATGTTAACATGTAAGATTGAAATAATAGAAAATTATAAAATAGAAAAATAATTAGTAAGTAATAAACTTAGAAAACAAACTAGAGTGGTCTCAATGAAATTTGACATAACTGCTCTTGTTGAAAATGCATTCGTATTTGGTACTATCCATTTTGTTAATTCAAAATAGAAACTAAATAAAAAAATATTAAGATTTTATGAAATTATTCATTCTCATGATAATTTTATTGTATATGAGTGTCTGTTGATGATCTTTAGAGAAAATGAGATATAAAATAAAATATATTGTATAAAATTTGATAATGTTGTAAATAATAATAACGTAATAAGTATTTTAGTAAGAATTATTAGATATGATCACTTAGTTAAGATCTTTCACGTTAAATATATGTGTCACATAATAAACCTAATAGTATAAGTCTGCTTAAAATAAGTTTTCATTCATGTATTAGAATACATTAGGATATTTATTAAATTACAATACTTTTACAATATATGTAAGTCAGTAGACCTAAAAAAGAAGAAATTTTTACTGGATGTCAAACATCATGACAATTCTACATATTTGATATGAGATTCATGTATTAGTTATCATTATATGATAACGTAGTTACTTGTATCATGATGTGAAAGTATTATTTGATTATGTTAATAATAAAAGTAATAAAATAATAATTAACAAGTCATATTGTAATATAAGATTTTTTTTAAAATTATAAAAATCTTTTATGATACGACAAATATATATTCGTCTGTATACACTTTTATATCATGATTATGTTTTATATCTAGGTGCATATACAATATGAGTAGTGTATTTAATCAATATAGAGAAAATTAATTTTTTGGTAGCATGACTATTGAGATAGAAAAAAATATATTTAAAATAATAATTTTTTATTTTAACTCTTTATTACTTAAATTACTTGTATAGATTATAGGGTTAAGGTCAAAAATATAGAAAATACTTTCAAATTCATATTCACTTATATAAATTAGTCATAAAAATCATATAATAGAATTTATGAATAATTAGATAACTTATTTAAACATCACAAAAATAAATGTAATAGTTTTAGTAAACATTTGAGTGTGAAGATCGATATCATATTAAGAGATTATTACCTACATGATACTAATTATTATTCTAAAATAATCTCATAATGATATAAAAAATTTTGGCATATTGAGTTGATAGAAATTATATGAATTCATTTTTTTATACTATTTAAAATTGTACATTATCTATTAAATTTTCTTAAATTTAGCATTGTGTCTAGGGTTAATTTTTTAGTGATTGTAAATATGATTTTAGATAATAATACCAAACTATGACTATATTTTATTAAAATTTTTATTATGTTTAAAAGATAAAGAGAATTTATGGATATATTTTTAAAGTAAAGTCTAAGAGATGCAAGTGAATGATAACATACACGAAAATGATGAAATCAAAATTTTGAGATGTGATGATCAGAATTAAATAGCTAACAAAGTGCCATTATGATATTGGCTTTGTTCTGACATATATTTTATTTTATCACATGTTTATTATATTTTTTTTATAAGAATTTATATATATATTTTTATATTCGAGTGTATTTTTTTTTATTATGCTCTTAAATTATAGAATCCAAATATAAAAAATATTATTACCTCATGGTCTTAATAATTTTCATCACAAATAATTTGTTTCTCTTTATCAATTTAAATTAAGTCAAAAATTATGTATCTATCTTTATTAGATTAATTTAAATCTTTTTTTTTTGTTTACATATATGCAGCCACTTGCCATAATTAAACGGAGATAGAAAATTTACATGGCATCCTACCTATGGAACATTTATTCTTTTATTAATAATATTAATATAATATAAAAATATTTCTATTTTTTTTAATATTCATCAGTTCAGTTATTGTGAAATGCTATCATAGATGTTCTTTAAATAAAGATTATATAAACTCTCATTTTTGTAATTATTTTGATTAACTTGTCCAAGCACGAAGAGATTATCACCACCATAAGCTTATTTATTTATTATTATTTTTTATTTATTATTTATTTTTTATAATTTGAGCTATTTTGTTTTAAATTAACATCATGATGCCATCTCATCGAAATTGATTTTTGCTAGTTTTCAAAATCATATTATTAGATAATATATTTTTATTATCGAATTATAAAATTTTTAGAAATTAATATCTTATCTGGCTTAATTATTTTTCATATATTTGTGTTTTTAAAGGTTTTTCATATTTCTTTTATACTAACTTAGAGATTATTAATACATGATGTTTTCCTTCTTGTAAGTGAATCATTCGAGTTTAAACAATGAGATGTGTCTTATTCATTAAATTTACAAAAAAAAATGATAAATTTTTTATTTTATTCTTGTTTTTTCAAATTTAAAGATATTTTCTCTCCTGTCCTTTAATATCTAGTCCAATTTATTAATTATTATATATATATATATATATATATATATATATATATATATATTGCATATTTTTATGTTTTATTATTTAATATTTTTAGTTTTCTTGTAGAATTGATCTAATTCTTAATGTATCTTTTTCCTATTGATTTGTTATTTTTTATTATTTCTTTTCCTTTACCTGTTGAATTTTTTTTTCTTTCTTTATTTTGTTTCTTGTTTAATTAGAAATATGTTAAAAAATAATCTCTTTGTTGTTCATTTTGTCTAATCCTGTATTCTTCTGATTTTTTATTTTTGCACAAATCTTTGATAAAAAAATGCTGCCTCATTTTTAGCCTACATAATTTTTAAATATCTGAAGCACCTCATCGTTACTTATAATAAATAAAAACTATAGATAATAATATTTTAAAAAATTATTAGCATAAAATTCTAAAATTGAAAATTTATTATTATTTTAGCTCTAGAATCTTGATTTATATGAAACTTTTTGGCATAGAAGATGGTGAATTTTTTGTTTCGAGGAGTTATGATATTAATTATTGAGATATTTTTTTTCCCATGACTAAAATAATTATTACCAAATTATTATTTTTTGTCGATGTTTTTCGCATGTGGGCTATACGTCAGTTTTTTATTTAATTTTTTTTTTCACCGTCCCCCCAGTCCCCCCTTATAGATCACATGGTAGATATATATGATAAATTTTCATACTGATCAATCGTCTCAGTAGTTATCATTTCCAAACATATTTAACTCAGAGGTGTCCACCGGGTCGGATCTGCCCGGTCCGGCACGAGGCACGGCACGATTCGGCCTAAAGCAATTTTCTAGGGAGTTCTTATATAATGTGTAGAGTAGCATGTAAAAGATTCCCCATCGACCTAAAGCAATTTTCTAGCATGCAGTAAAGTCATTTATTTATAGCATCTATGTTATTTTGATCTTAGGAGATATGTATCAAATTATTATTATTATTTTTACTATATATATATATATATAGATAATATTTTTATTATTTGTGATAATCAATTGAGTATATCTTAACTGAAATTGTTCTTCCACATCGAGTTTCAGATGAATAATATGGGTTATTTTAGGTACTTTCTAAGTATTCATGAGATGTGATTTTTATTTCTCGGGGAAAATACGCTCTATGTATTTTATCCGAGCTACTTGATCCAAGTGTAGACCAATTCATATGTATTAATATATTATTTGATTTTTTTATATAAAATAGAATCATAAGAAAACACAACTATATATTAATTACTACACAAGGCACTACTTATTCATAGAATATGTGTGTGTGTGTGTGTGTGTGTTTCTTTTGTCATTATGAAAATAGAAAGAGTGAAGTAGTTTTTAGGGTTTTTACTCTCTTCAATTGAACAATTATGATCCATTTTTATACTCTAGAGCAAATTAAAAGGAGCTCTACATCTACATACATGCATTATATATCATAATCATGAACTTGTTTTAGCCATCTTGTTGTTGGAAGCACACTCACATTGTCCTCTCTCTCTCTTTCTATATATATATGTGTGTGTGTGTGTGTGTGTGTGTGTGTATATATATATATATAGTTTTATTTTTTTTGGATTTTTTGATTATTATTAATTTATTAAAGTTGTAGCTTCTAGAATCTGAAATTTTTTCTAATAAAACATAGTGGGATTGTTTGATAATTTAAATATAATATAATAAATAAAGGTGTACGGATAATAATGCACCCCACAATACTGTAGAAAAGATGGTGCAGAGTTTTATGCAACACACACAGAGTAGCATCATCGTTTGCATCCCAATCTGATGTTTGCTGTTACAACTGTGGCGTGGCGTGGTGGGTGCAGAATAAGCTGTGAGGATGATGAAGAACGAGCAAGCCGAAGGGCATATCGAGGGTGCTGCAGGTCGCAGACGTGCAAGGGCTGTACCTCCTGCGTGTGCTTTGGGTGCGACATTTGCCGATTCTCCGACTGCAGCTGCCGGACTTGCTTTGATTTCACGAGGAATTGCAGGGGCTGAGGGCGAGAGAGCTTTTTGTTGCAGGGTCCGATGGTGCCCATCGACCGTGCCGTGGGTGGCACCCACGGCCCCTTGTCGTCCCCTTCTAGATGCCTTTTTTTGCCCATCAGCTGGCCCCTCCCCCAACCACACCCACACTTGTTTCTTCACTTTTCTTCTTCTCATTTTTTTTTTTTGTTCCATCTTGATTTCTATCTGTCTGACTAGCTTCTTAATGGACACCTATTTAACATCCCCGAGGTTCGAACTGTGTCCTCCACTGTTAGATAGTTTTTTCTCTTTGCCATTCAGACTATCTTGCTGCTGAAATGTAATGTCAAGGTTATCTTTTTTGAGAGATGCTTGATTTACTAATTAAGAGGTCACGGCATGCTCAAGCTAACCTAGACACATGGTTTTCACACACACACACACACTCTCTCTCTCTTTCTCTCTCACTCTCTCTCTATCACTCTCTCTCTTTCTCTCTCTCTCTATCACTCGCTCTCTCTCTCTCTCTTTCTCTCTCTCTCTCACTCACACACACTCTCTCTCTCTCACACACACACACACACACACACTCTCTCACTCACACACACACACACTCTCTCTCTCTCACACACACACTCTCTCTCTCTCTCACACTCACACACACACTCTCTCTCACTCACACACACACACTCTCTCTCTCTCTCTCACACACACACACTCTCTCTATCTCTCTCACACACACTCTCTCTCTCTCACTCACACTCTCTCTCACTCTCTGTCACAGACACACACACTATCTCTCTCTATCTCACTGATGATTACTAAAGCAATTGCTTCCAAAAAGAGATAGTTGATTGGGCATTGGGCACCTCAAAGTGAACCCAAGGACGAGATGAAATTAAATCTGTCAAAAGGTTCATCATAAATTATCACCCCGGGGCGTTTTCCTAGGGTGCTTGCTGGATCAAAAGGCCCCACCTGTTGATGTTTAATGATTAGTGCTAAAGCAAGGTTATTGGAGAAATCTATTGGCATGCCTAATATTAAAATAATATGTTGGTTACAAAATTATTATTTTTGATTTTATAAACAATAAAATTGATAATCAGACATTCGATTGTGAGAAATTTTATATTTTAAATTTTTTATTTTTATTTTTATATACTTATTACGTATAAACATTGAAATTCCTCTTTGTTCTAAGGATTAAGCATATAAAAAATTTAAATTTCATAGATAATTATACATTTTTTTTTGATACATTTTTTATATAATAATCTAGAAATAAGCAACAAAATGAGCCGTTAGTCTGTAGAATTTCAAAATATGTAATTACTAATTAATTATTTAAAAAATAATAATCTAGACAAAAACAAAATATTTTCTCCATCAATTTGAGTGAAAATAATATTAGAATAACTAATTATTTTAAAAATTATTATATTATATACATATTACTTACATACATGAAAACAAAAACAAGAAATAAGACTAGGGGAAAAAAATAAGGAAGACGAACATAAACAATAAATAGTAACCAAACACGAGAATCAAACAGATTGACTCTTCAGTTGTAAAATTTTCTCGCGCAGCTGGAAGCATCACTCTGGTTGTTGCGGGTGCCGACGGATTGTTGAAAGCTCGTTCCCTGTGGGGCGGCGCCGGGTTGCCGGGAAAGTTGGTTGGCTTGGACACGCACGCCCATTCCTTGCGACGTCGCACTAAACTGCATGGAAGCTGGCATGTTTCCGGCGGCTGTCGGCCGCTGCGGCATGTTTCCGGCGGCTGTCGGCCGCGGTGGCATGTTCCAATTGCCAGGAGCTGGCATTTTTTGCGGCCTGCTTCCTTGAAATGATACATGCTGCTGCACGTGGCCATTGCCAGGAGGAACTGCCAATTGTTGCTGTCTGTTTCCAAGAAATGCTACCTGTTGCTGGATGTTACCTGGAACTGTGATCTGCTGCTGCTGCATGTTACTGGGAACGATGATTTGCTGCAGCTGCATGTTACTGGGAACGATGATTTGCTGCTGCTGCATGTTACTGGGAACGATGATTTGCTGCTGCTGCATGTTACTGGGAACGATTATCTGCTGCTGCTGCATGTTACTGGGAACGATTATCTGCTGCTGCTGCATGTTACTGGGAATGATTATCTGCTGCTGCTGCTGCTGCATGTTACTGGGAATGATTATCTGCTGCTGCTGCTGCTGCTGCTGCATGTTGCCAGAAACTGTGAACTGCTGCTGCAGGCTACTCGAAACTGTGAACTTCTGCTGCATGTTAGCCGAAAGTGAGAACTGCTGCTGCAGGTTACCGGGAACTGTGATCTGCTGCTGCTGCTGCTGCTGCTGCATGTTTCCGGGAACTGTGACCTGCTGCTGCTGCATGTTTCCGGGAACTGTGACCTGCTGCTGCTGCTGTAAGTTGCCAGAAAAGGTGACCTGTTGTTGCGAGTTGCAGTTCTGATCGGGCCATTGCCCATTAAGCATCGTCTCTCCTCCAATGGCGGAGCTGAGTGTTGGCTGGAGGGTGGGCTGAAGTTGCAAACCCACAACTAACATGGGTTGGTTAAGGCAATTGGGAACTGCAAGCCCTGGAAAAGGCAAAAAAGTTGACCTCGGCAAGAACTCCGGCTGCCCACCAGACAACACTGCGCCAGGAACTAAACCCAGATACTGATTGGACAGTTGCAGCGAAGGCGCACCATTGAAGACGGGCATGCGAGAGGGATGACGCAGCTGATCTGATGTAGCCCATGGAGTGTCACTACTGCTTGAAAACACACCCTGAATGCTCTCACTGTGTGGCAATGGAAGCTGAACTCTGGATGGCTGATATGGGGGTCGGATCAAGCTTTGCTCTCCGTTGATGCCATGATCTGGTGCAGAAAAACAATTATCAGAACTCCTCGATGCTCCTCCCATGGGGGAGAAATTTTGATGATCCTGATTGGCCGACGAGGGTGCCTTCCCCTTGGCCATTGATGGGGCCCTACTGTTCTTCCAATTTCTATCGCCAATCTTAGCTTGGAAGCCATTCTCATGGATTCCACTATTCCTCTGGCGGCTATTGTTCCTCCTCTTTGACATCTTCATCATTTTCTTGAACTCTGCCTCTTTCTCGTCGTCTGAAAATTCAGCCTCCTCTGATTCCTCTTCATCGTTCTTACCAGAAGCATCATACCCTTTCTGGTAAAGATTCTTATCATTGAGGACATGGCTGGCAAACTCGGGAACGAAGGAGATCAAAGTGCCTGCTTCGATCCCTGGAGGAATTTCAGTTTCAGAATTGAATCTCACCATATAGTATGGGTTTTTGACTGGTCCAAAAATTTCATCAACAATCCCCATTGGCGTTCTTTTCCCAGTTATCCAGAGTATGGAACCCTCACCTAGAGGACTGTGTTTCTCCACACCTTCCACGATCACTTGGTTGCCTATAATCTGAGAAGATGAAGAAACATTATATAAGAAGAACTCCAGCTGCATGATCCAGCACATGTATGATGGGCATAAAAACTCACAGACAACACGACTCCAACAGAGAGCATTTCGTGCTCTGGTTGCAGGGTGACATCAACGGGAGGAACTGGAGGAAGAACCTGTAATTTTGACATGAATCAGAGCAAGAGATAACAAATTTAGTTGCCTGGTTTTAGTCGCTCATGGAAGATGAAGCTACCGTTAAGAATGGATTTGCATTACAGTCGCTAGACTGAGTATGACGCGCCAACTCATAAATTGTTGTTCGTGTTAAACATCAATCGCGACAAACCTCCGGAAACAGACACAAGAAATGGCTCGGCGAGAAAAATGCAAAATAGTAGAATCTTGCCTTAATCTCATTCTTAGATCGAATTGGCCCCTTTGTGACACCTGCATCGTTGTCTTCTTCCTCGCTGGCACCATCAAAATCAGAGTCGCTCCACTCCACATTTTTATGCAGATCATCATCTTCATCGTCACCTTCGTCGTCGACATCAAGACCATCTGTTGATGTGCGTCCCACTGTATCGCACAGCTCTCCTTCCTCAATCTGATCAGCTTCAACTTCGCCTTGTTCCTTCTGCCCGCGATTCTCCCCTCCATCAGCCTCCTCGCTGTTCATACCACTATAAATGCTTCTCGGAAACACCAGACAAGGAGTACGTACGCTGCTATCGTCTTCTTCCTTCGTTGTTCTACTAGTTACGACTGGCCCATCGCCGATAATCGAATCAACGCCAGCAATCAGATCATTATAACTCACTGTTTCTTGCCGTAAACTCTCGTTCGTCGCCATGACACCTCCTGTAATAACAGAATCGAACGCTGCGACGATTCCAGAATTCTGCTCTTGATCAAAAGCTTCGCGAATCGAGGTAATAACAGGACGACTCGTTCTCATCTCATCGCCTAGACGGGGCCTCTGTTGCCCCCATTCTTCTGCTTCAGAAAGGCTATCAGAGTGGAGATTGCTTTGGATTGAACTGTCATGTTCTTGGCCCTGAATATTGGTTTCGGAAGGTACAAAGTCAATGAATATGCTGCTCCCAGCGGCTGGATCATCAAAAAAGCTTTTCATCGAGTCAAAATCAAGAAACGAATCCATTGGAGACAGATTATACGATCATCGTGCAGCGGCAGTGCTTGTGAACGAGTAATGTGGCAGAGCCGCGTGGTGGCGCCGCACCAGCACTAGCAGCGATCGAACCAGGGTTTTGCCGCTCCCGTCGGTGCCTCTCTGGATTGCGAAATTTTTCGAATCAATTTTTGAAGTTAAATAAGTTTCTTAGAAATTATCTATTTTATAAATACAAAAAACACATATTTAAGAGCTCCAGTAATTCCTGAAAGCTGGTCAAGAGCTCCCGTGAGCTCGCACAGCTCTTGGAAGCTTGTAGAAGCTGGTAACGAGCTTCGGGATTCCATGGGGGCTCCTCGGCCTCACTGGAGGGAGCTCTCGAAGTGCTTTCAAAAGTCGATGGAGCTTTTGACAAGTTGCCACGAGCTCCAACGAGCTCGTGGAGAACCCGCTAGCTCTTGGAGTTCATGACGAGTCCATGCAAACTACCAAGTGCTGGTTATGAGCTGCCAGGAGCTCATGACGAGCTTCCAGGAGCTCGGGATGAAGATGAGCTGCCAGGACTGGAGCTCTTATCCACCCTATTTTAATAATTTTGCCTCAATATAATTATCCCAATACTTTAGATTTTAAAATAACTGTGATTTAGTCAAGAGACTTAAACGTGAACCCATGAGAGACTGCGAGAGAGGTCTGTTTATCCGTCTGCCGCCGCTGGTCAGAAGCCCGACGAACATATGCTCTCTGTTATTCCCTCGTACTTAGAAAGTTTCCAGCAGGGGGACGCCATTGTTGTGGCATCGCTCTCTGTGATCGAGGAGCAACCCGATGGGAGAGAGCAGGGAGACGATAATACTCGAACTCTGCAAGTCAGGTGCGCTATTTTATGCGCTCAAGCTCGTCAATTCCACGGGTTGCAACACTCTGTCGAACAAACCCACCATCTATTCTTCTCTCCTGCAAACGTGCATCAAAGTCGTGTCCTTGAATCATGGCCTCCAAATTCATGCCCACGTCATCAAATCTGGCCTCGATGCTGATCGGTACGTCGGCAATAGCTTGCTGGCACTCTACTTCAAGTTGAGTCCTTGTTTCGCCGAAACAAGAAGAGTGTTTGATGGGCTTGTTTCTAAAGACGTCATTTCGTGGACCTCGATGATAACGGGTTACGCGAGGGAGGCGAAACCGATCAAGTCGCTGGAATTGTTCCGGCGAATGCTGGACGTCGGGGTCAAGCCCAACGCGTTCACTCTATCAGCCGTCGTGAAATCCGTCTCGCTGGTTGAACAATTGTCGCTGGGGAGGTGTTTTCACGGGGTGGTGATCGTGCACGGGTTCGAATCATCGGAAGTCATTGCCAGCGCTTTGATCGACATGTACGGGAAGAATCTGGATGGGCTGCATGATGCATGCCATGTGTTCGACGAATTGCCCGCGCCTGATGCAGTCTGCTGGACGTGCATCATTTCTGCACTCACCCGGAATGACAGGCACGAGGAGGCTCTCGAAATCTTCTGCTCGAAGAAAAGGGAGCATGGGCTGCTGCCCGATGACTGCACGTTTGGGATATTACTAACTGCGTGTGGCAATCTGAGGAGACTGGAACAGGGGAAGGAAGTTCACGCGAGCTTGATAAAGCATGAGCTCGGTAAAAACGTGGTTGTACAAAGCAGCCTGGTTGACATGTATGGAAAATGTGGCGAGCTCGAAGCATCGCAGAGAGTTTTCGACAGAATGAGCATGAAGAACGCAGTTTCCTGGACAGCACTGCTTGGGGGATACTGTCAGAACGGGGACTTCGACTCTGTGATTCGGCTGTTCAGGGAAGAGAATGGGGAAGACGATCTGTACGGCTTTGGAACCGTTCTTCGAGCTTGTGCAGGCCTGGCGGCCATCAGACAAGGGAAGGAGGTGCATGGGGCGTACCTCAGAAGGAGCGGTTGGAGAGACATCGTCACGGAATCAGCTCTGGTGGTGCTGTACGCGAAATGTGGGTGTGTGACACACGCGCACAAACTGTTCGTCAGCATGCCCATGAGAAATCTAATAACATGGAACTCCATGATTTGCGGGTTTGCTCAGAATGGAAGAGCAGAAGAATCAATCAGTCTATTTAACGAGATGATCGATGAAGCAGTGATGAAGCCTGACCGTATTAGTTTCCTGGGGGTGCTCTTCGCCTGCAGCCACACGGGCATGGTGGACCAGGGAAGAAGGTACTTCGCCTCCATGACCAAGGAGCACGGGATCACGCCTGCATGCGAGCACTACAACTGCATGGTTGATCTCCTGGGCCGCGCTGGTTTAGTAGAAGAAGCAAGAAGCATGATCGACTCTGCAGAGTGGTCAGGCCATTCGTCCCCCTGGGCTGTTCTTTTAGGTGCCTGCGCAGGTAGCGCAGACTCCATTGCTGCAGAGCTCATTGCGAAGAAGACAATGCAGTTCAAACCTGACTGTCATCTCAGTTACTTGTATCTATCCAACAGTTATAAAGCAACTGGTAGATGGGATGATGCAGAACAGATGAGAAGACTTATGGAAGACAAAGGCTTGAAGAAAATGCCTGCTAAAAGTTGGATCGAAGCCAAACAAGCACTTAGCATTAATGCTGTGATCAATCCGTGAAACCCTAATTTAGAATATCACATTTGAATTGTAAAATGTTATATTAGATACTTGTGATTTCAAAAAAAAAAAAAAAATATTTATGTGTTTTTTTTTTTTTATTCATATACAGAGATGATATTACTTAAACATATTATTAAAATTGTAAAATGTATATTTTAAAAATATATGTTATGTTATAAATCCTAAATAATAGAAAATACGATTGACATTCACTCGTTTTTATTATTATTATTATTATTATTATTATTATTATTATTAAATATAGGGAGAATTATGGGTTTGTGCACTCACAAGAAAAATAATTGAAAAAAAAATAAATATGAAATAATAATAAAAAAAGTACATCAAATTCTTAGCAAATTGATATTTGTTGTACTCAAATTAGTTAAGAGAACTAAATATGATTGATATTTGTTGCACTAATTGATTTTTGTTTACTGAATATGAGTGCACCTAATATCAATTAGTTATTAAATATTTATTTTTTTAATTATTTTTATGAAAGTGCACAAAACATAATTTTCCCATAAATATATGTTAAGGTACAAGCAAAAAAAATATTATAAACATTATAAAATAATTATTAGATTAGTCATGATTTATTAATTAAGTTTGATAGATGATGATTAATTCATGACTTTGATGTGCATTATAAAAAAAAACTCACAAGCATAAAATTAAAAATTAAAAAGAATTAAAAAAATTTAAAAAATTTTATAAAAAATTTAAAAAATTTAAAAAATTTAAAAAAAAATTAAAAAATTAAAAAAAAAATTAAAAAAAATTAAAAAAAATTAAAAAAAATTAAAAAAAATTAAAAAAAATTAAAAAAAATTAAAAAAATTAAAAAAAAAATTAAAAAAAATTGAAAAAAATTGTAAAAAATTAATAAAATAAAAAAAAGAATAATTAAGGACAATCAAAAGTGTCTCATTTATAAAAGAATATAAATTAACATGCTTAATATATACATTATTATGTGTGTGTGTGTGAAAATTAACTACATGTGAGCATTATTTTGTATAAATAATTTTATTTTAATATATCTCATAAACCGAGAAGAGGCTAGATTGAAAATGATATAACTGGCTGACAACTATCACAAAATCAATTAATTAGTCTCAAATATGAAACTTGATGGCCTCATGTGTTTCATCTCTAACACAGAGCAGATGCTATGATTCTATACTAGATCTCATTGATATATCCAGTAATAACTATATAAATCTTATTTTTCAAAGATATAATATTAATTTTCAATCTTATTTTACATGTGCAAGTCACGTGCATTTAATTATATTTAAAATTAGCTCGGGCTCGAACCAATTTTGAATCTACTTGATTAAACAAATTTTAAAAATAAGTTCATCACTAATTTGGTATTTTTAATTATTCATAATTATTAATATTTATATATAATTATTTATATTTATGTATATTTATCTATATTTATATATATATATTTATTTATAATTGTTTATGACATCATTGACTGTTTTGGTCATTATTTTGGTATTTCTTATTCAAATTTATTATGCTAAGATATTGTGGTAAAATTCTCATCACTATGAAAAATAGATATTCGATAATTCTTTGAATTTACTAATTTGACCTTATGATGCGACCTCTAAACAACACGTGCGTGCATGCTTGAAGTTCATCGCAAAATGAAGATTGGCATTGCAGTTCAACAGAAATTCACTTTTTAAACCTATACAGATCCTATGTGTCTCTGTCTATTCTGAGGAGATTAATAAAAAAGAAAAAAAAAAAGTTAAGAATCGCCACCTCCGTAAGAAACTGAGGAGGAGGAGGAACCAGGAAGCCATGAAAATGAGCGAAGAAGCTATGAAGATGCTGAAATCTTAGAAAAAGCTTCGAGAAAAGACGCCATCTCTCCCATGTCATCCAGATAGTACGCAGCCCTGCTCGGCTTTTCTGTGCTGCAGCAAAAAATGGAAGCCGCAGGGGCCACCAATTTTGCCGATTTGGCTCCGTTGATCACTTGGAACATTTCTTCGTCGGATTTGTCATCTCCGACGCAAAACACGAAATCTGCAGGTTTTCCGACAGCCGCCATGGACCTCAAGATCCTGTCCGTCACCATCCCTTTCCCGGACCCCTGAAGAGGAAGAAATCGTCACAAAAAAGAGCTCGAGACGACCCAAAACTTCTTTTCCTTTTTTTTTTTTTTTGTTCTCCTTCCTGATTTCTCATCATCCATGTTCATACCTGAGACTTCACTTCGACGCCGAACCTATCACTGTTCACGGTGACGGGTTCGTTAGCAAGGACGTTTTCTAAATGATCGAGCATCTCTTTTGCTTGTGCCGATCCAAAACTAGGGTTTGCCTGCTGGTGTCGCCATGCCAGACAGCTTTCCTTCGTTTCCATATATGATCCATCCGTCGCCTCCGTGTACAGTCTCATTATCGGCTTGGCAACCCCCATCCACGTGAATTCCGAGGCCAGCCCGCAGATCTCCCATTCTTCGCTTTCCGGCCACCTGCAAAGTAAACACGATGACGACGACGACGACGACGACGCTAAAGCGAACATCGCCCACAGACTGCAGCAGAAACATCACGGACCTCAAAAAGTATCCATGTTCTGCAGCGAGTCCGATGTTTCTGCAAGAACGAAACGTATCCGCTAAGCGCCGCCTTCCCATCGCGCTGACAATGAACATTGTATTCTTGCTGTCGGAGCAGAGGGTCTGCAGGAAGGAGAGAGCAGCATTATCTACCGATCCGAACATGTTCTTCACGGTTGCGCAGGCATCATCATAATCCAGTAAAATAGCTCTACTGCATGAGCTCGAATAAGCAGGAACGATGTCATCATACGTGAGTTTGGTAAAATCATGTTCGAGAGACAAAACCCTAAATCCAAATCCAAGACCGAATCGCCAGAGCTTCTTTTTCCCATTATCATCGGAGCGATTCCTCTTCAGTTCGTGATAAAAACTCCTGCACCAGAAAACAATGTCGTGGGCGCTGATGTACCGAAGATGCTTCGCGTGCACTTCCTCTTGGTGGCTGCTCCTTGCTGAGATCGCATCGTGCATTGCAGCAGCAGTTTCTTCGATATTCCATGGATTGATACGGTAGGCGCCGTTCAAAGACGGAGAACAGCCCGTAAACTCCGACACGACCAGCATGCTCATCTTCTTCCTCCTCTTCTTCTTCTTCTCGTCCTTGGATCTGACACAGGGAGACGGGGGCAATCCCTCCCTAGAAACAACATATTCGTAAGAAGTGAGATTCATCCCGTCTCTCAGAGACGTAACGACGACACAATCAGCGGTGCGGAAATGCGCAATCCTTTCTACGCCTGTAATTTCCTTGAAGATCAAAACAATCGGCTGATACTGTTCTGACCCAAATTCATCGTTGATTCTTAGTGAAATTCGTCGTAATTTCAACATCATGGCTGATGAATCAATCGCGTTGCATTCTGCTGGATCAATGATCTGGACCAGCACTGCAATTCCACGCAGCCCGGGATATGCCCTAAGCATCTGCTCCATGGCTAGGAGCTTCATGTCGATGCCTTTGAATATATCCATATCATCGACACCAAGCAGCACTTTCTTACCTCTGTACTTGTCTCGGAGATCATCTGCGAGCCGCTCTGTTTCTTTCAGCTGCAAGATCGAATGGATATGGCCCACGTGAATCCCAGCAGGCATGATTTTGATCTTCACGCTTCTCCCGAAGTAATCCAGCACGATGCACCCTCTTGTTGATTGATGCTCCAGCCCCAGAATTCGACTGCAACAGGAGAGGAAATGGCGGGCATAATCAAGAGTGTGGAACCCAATAAGATCCGCGTTTAGCAGGCATTTCAGCACGTCTTCTCTTACGGGAAGAGTCTTGAAAATTTCTGAAGATGGAAATGGACTGTGAAAGAAAATCCCCACTCTCATCGCACGAACGCGCCTTCTCAAATAGAATGGCATCGCCATTAAATGGTAGTCATGGATCCATACGAAATCAGTTACTTCGTTCACGGCGGCCATCACTGCGTCACAGAAGAGTTTATTCGACGTCACGTATGCTTCCCACGTTGACTTGTCAAAACCAGAGCATTGGTCTGCGGAGAACGAGAGCATATCATGAAAAACAGGCCAGAGCCGGCTCATGCAGAACCCCTCCTGGAATTTCTTCGAAATAACCGGCGGCAGAAAGACAGGGACGCAATTAAATCTGCTGAAAACGATTTCCGCAACTTCTTCTTCCTCCTCCGGACGAACATCGACCTTCAGAAGCCCAACAAAGTAAACATCCGTGTGTTCCGGAAAACCGTCTCTGAGCTGCAGCATCAACGAATCCCTGTTCAAGCTAAACACCCATCTTCTCTCGTCCTCCACCCTGCTCCCATTCAATGGGAGCTTCCTCGAGACGACTATCATCCTTTCTGAAAAATGCTGCTGCTTCTCCAGCTCCAATCCATCCAAATCCAACGAACTACTCATCGTTCTCCAAGATCTCTCCTCCCTAAATTCTCACGACACTCCCGCTACTCTTCGACTGAAACTCGCACCGATAGAACCCTAAGCATCACCGAAAAGGCAGGCGTCGAATAGCTCGAGTCGTTTCACTTCCATATACAGTTATAATATTATCGTTGGAGAAAACGCAAGGAATTACGCCTGTCGTACGTATCAGTTATCACACAGAGCAGCACGGAGAAGACGCTCGAAATGAAGAAATCAAAATCTAGACCATGAAAATGGCCCACCCAAAATGGCTTTCGAACAGCGAGCTATAAGCCATGTACTGTTCATCTCGCCACTGTAAATGCTAAAAAAGCGGAAACAAAGCCTCCGCGTGTTCCTCTGCTCAAGTTAAAAAGAAAGAATCAAGAACAAGAAAGAACAGCCCCGACATATCCGTTTCCAGATTCAGAGAGATGTCACTCAGAGTCATAGCGGTTGACGAACAGTATGATATAGAAACGCAAAATCGAACGGAGTCGCTTTCGAAGACGAGTTTGCGGGGTTCATAAATTACGCGGTCCGCCCTTATAAAGCAAAAGCAACAGGCTGCTATTCCTGAGAGTGCAGGAGATGATGGATAACGGACTTCGTTTCTTTCTTTTTTAACAAAAGAGACATCGAAATTAATAATTAATTATTTTATTTACTAATAAACTTTATTCGGATATTAATATTATACACCAAAATATATTTAAATTAGTAAAAATTATCCAAACTGTCCTGCCTCCTCGTTTTGAAAATATTTAACACTTTTTTTTTTGAAAATATACTTTAATTTCTAAAATATTAATTTTGATATGTTTTTAAAACCCTATTTTTTATTTTATGATTTAAGGATTTTATTTTTTGATTTTAATAATGAAAACATTAATATTTTTGGAATAAAACTTCCACTATGTAAATAAAAAATAAAATATATTTATTCATCCCCATTGGGTTGGTGCGAAAATAATAATATTATTATCATATATACTAATATATATATATATATAAACATAAAGTAGAATAAATTTGTATAAATGTACATTTTTTTTAAAAAAAAAAAAAACAGCAGGGGAGTGTAAACGCATTTAGAGCCCATTAAGCACCTCCCCAAAAACCACATGAAATTTGCACTCGACTGCCTCAATGTCTCTTGGCGATGGTCTTCTTCAAACCCTTCATGATCTTCCAAAACCACATTAAATTCATTATGGACAATGCGGTCGGCACCACGCATGCTAGGAACTCCCCCAGCGCATGCATCTTTGTGATCTGGCACCATAAATTCAGCCAAAATTCCCACAAAAAAAAAAAAAACTTCATTCACAAAAACATTTAAGTTATAAAATAATTATGAAAAAAGAAATGTGTGGAGCAAGAAGATACCATTGATAATTGATTTGATGTACTTCAATATTATGTATCTAGTTCTCTCTCTCTCATGCTCTCTCTCTCTCTCTATTTCAATCTCTCTCTCTCTCTCTCTATATATATCTCTCTCATGCTCATGTTCTCTCTCTCTCATGCTCATGCTCTCTCTATCTCTCTCTCTATCTCAATCTCTCTCTATCTCTCTCTATCTCAATCTCTCTCTCTCTATCTCTCTCTATCTCTCTCTCTCTCTATCTCTCTCTCTCTATCTCAATCTCTCTCTCTCTATCTCTCTCATGCTCATGTTCTCTCTCTCTCTCATGCTCATGCTCTCTCTCTCTCATACTCATGCTCTCTCTAATGTTGTATCTCCTCCCTTTATCTTTGGGCTCTCTCTCATGCTCTCTCCTCCCTTTCTCATACTCTCTCATCTCTCTCTCATGCACTCTCTATCTCATACTCTCTCTCTCTATCTCTCTCCAACAAATCAAATTTATACAATGATAAGAATCTTCGTTAGAGGGCAGATGAAAGGTAGAAGATCTTGAATTTTAAGTCTCATTAGATTAGATACAATCTATCTGATTTTTGAGTGTCAGACTATTAGGGTGTGAAGATATCCTAGATCTCACACTAAACAAAAATCCTGTGCGAAAGATAAATCAATTTCTTTCTGATCATGCTCAATTTGGGCACCAATTTGGGCTTTGGTCTGGGCTTCGGTTTGGGCCACATTCCAACTAAGGATAGCCCTAAAAATGATGGACCCGGGCATCATTGTGATACTACAAGGTGGCAAGCAACAAGGTGAGAACACCGAGACTTTGATCTCTTGAAATCAATTCCAAGGAGAGGCCACCAATATGGAAGTAGCCCACGGGGGGGGGCAGAAACACGTGCAGCTCATGAGAGTAATCATTACCTGACCGTAGTGCAAGTAAATATGGTAAAACAGATACACAAACAACAGTATTCTGGCGACCTGCAAAAGCACGTGCAGCGCAGCAGATCATGAGTTATTTTTTGAAAATCAAAAGTTTTAAGTAAAAAAAAAAAAAACAAAATTCTGGATATCCAACTTATACCAGCCAGGCAAAGAATATCAAGACCCCATTTATCAGATATGCCCTGGACCTCTTCAACCCAGCAGTGTCGAGGTACCTTCATAATCCAGGTCAGCAAAAATTAAAAAATAAAAAATAATAATAATACTTTAATTTCATAGAGAAGTCACGTGTGCCGTGTGCGAGTAGGCGTGTCCAACGTGCCCCCCCAAGCCACGGCTCTAGCACGTGGCTCGCCCCTGGCACCCCGGGAGTCGCCGTCTGGGAGAAAATTACCATCTTAGGTTGATTCCAGGAGTCGTAGTCTCGGAGATAAGAACCATGTAAGAGTAGAGCTGCCCTTCTCCAGTCAGCATGGTATATGCCACGGCAACAACGGACAGAAGGTGATGGATCACCTGAAATAATAAAAAATAAAAACAATAAACAACAAAATAAAAAATAAAAAATAAAAAATAAAAATAAAAACAAAAAAAAATAAAAAATAAAAACAAAAAAAAATAAAAAAAAAAAATAAAGTCTCTTGCATATTCCACGCCGCCTAGACAAGGGTAGAACCAGATGATCATTGCAAGGTCAAATACAAAGTAGCCAACGGAAATCTGCACGAACAAAACATTTATTAATTTATAACATAAACATAAATTTAAATATTATTAAGCAAATTGAAAACAATAATTTTAAATTCATAATATCTTTTTTTTCTTTTTTGAAAACTAATTGACTTACATAAAATAAAATAAAAATTTGAAATTGTAAGATAAATAAAAAAAATTATAAGAGAGTAGATAACTTTATTAATTTCAAAATAACATATTTTAATTATTTAAAATATAATATCTAATTATTCTTATAGATTAGTTGACGACATATTACTATTTAAAATATAATTAAATACAATACAATAAATTTTATTTTAAATGCCATGATTTAGAAATATTTATCAAAAAATAAACTAGATTAATACATGTATCTAATATCACTGATATAGCATAATTATAAATATTAGAATAAATGAGATATTCAATCTCAAATAATTTTCGAATACAAAATATATTATAGATATAGGTTGCAAGTGGGCTGGGCATCCTGGGCACGGCACAAGGCACAGCCTACAAAGCCATGTCTGGCCTAGCATGGCACGGTCCAGAATCATGCCCGAACCTAGCTCATGCCGACCTGTCACACAACTCGTGTTGTGCTGGGGTAAGGGATGTCATGCCACTTGCCGGGCTAGGAATGACCCGAATGCCTGGCCAATTGGCATAGTCGACCAGTACGGGTAGGCCTGTCAAAATTCAACACGACATGATTAACCGTATAGTGTCAACCGGGCCGGGCTGGCCCATCCCAACACGAGGCATGGCACGATTCGACCGTGCCGGGGCTGGCCCGGCACGAAAATTTCCAGTGCCCATGCTCGTGCCGTGCCCGACCACGGCACGATCATGTCGTGCAGTGCTGAGAATAACTTGGCCTCGTGCCGTGCCTGGCTCAGTACGGTACCGTGGCCCGTTGGCACGGTACCATGCCGAAACCAATTTTTTTAAAAAAAAATAGGATTACGGGGACACCGAAACCCTATTTTTTAAAAAAAATTAGGATTCCGGGCTCGCCAAAATCCTAATTTTTTTTTAAATTAGGGTTACAGGGGCGCCGAAATCCTAATTTTTTTTTAAATTAGGATTACAGGGGCGCCGAAACCCTTTTTTTTAAAATTTTGGGTTCAATTGACCGGGCTAAACCCGGCGGATCATGCCGCAGACCTGTGCCGGGCTGAACTCCACAAAACCATGCCTGGCTCGGCACAAAAGCACAGTCGGGCCAGAAAAAAATGGGTCGGGCCAGCCCGGCATGCCCCGTTTAACACCTCTAATTAACCGACATGATTAACTATTGATTAAACGGGTTTGGATGAGACCTAAACAGGTTCGGATGATAAACAGGTCAACCCGTTTAACACGTTTAAGAAATGGGTCATGTTCAGATGAGACATGCTAACCCATTTATAACCTATTAACCCTTTTAAATAAATGAGTCGTGTTCGGGTGAGACATGCTAACCCGTTTAAATAAACGGGTAAATGATTAAACGGTTGGTTTACCATGTTAAATGGGTCAAACGTGTGGTAAACAAGTAGATAGGTCAAATGAGTGATTTTTCATGTTAACCCGACCCGATCCGACCAAATCCATTAAAATTAGGCGTGTTAAATGAGTTATAAACGATTCGTGTTCGTGTTTCAATTTTTTACCCATTTATTGAACGCATCGTATACGGGTTTATATTTTTTTCACTCATCACCCGTTTAACCCGTTTGAAACCCCTGGGCACGGGTATGTCGCCCGGGACCTCGGACCAAAGACCAAAAGTGCCCATCACTAAAAAAAATCTCATCTCTTAGAGGCTTCTTCATATATCTTAGTATACAATGGAACACAATCCAACAAAGCAACCATTTGTAAGCATATATCAATGACATAGTTCCTCTATATCAACACAACGGCTCTCCTCGAATGAGCTGCCACTATTTTATGAAAGAACTTTAGCCTTCTAAATTAATTGATCAAACACTTGGTAATTGTAAATTGTAGTAGAGAAAATCACATGGAAAAACAAAATTCAAGACTACTTACCCCCAAAACAAAGGTAGAGAGTGGAGAGCTTCTCAATGTGATAGGGCCAGCCGGGTGCTCATCAGAAAAAAGATCGCAGCAAAATACAAAATACAATGAAAGAGAAGTGATGAATATGGCATGAAAAGTAGAAATCGCCCTGCATTTGAGAACCTAATTATCACATTTTACATAAAACTATTGCAAAAAGCATACAAACAGAAGGAAAGCCTCAAATCACCTGTTATTCCACTCAATATGCTGCATTTTGGTGAGATTGAAATAGCTCTTGAAGTGAACAGCACTCAGCAATTGAGTGAGATCGTACACCTAAAAGTGGAGCATCAGCATCAGCAGCATCAGCATCAGGCAGCAGCAGCATCAGGCAGCAGCAGCAGCAGCATCAGGCAGCAGCAGCAGCAGCATCAGCAGCAGGAGCATCAGCAGCATCAGCAGCATCAACAGCAGCAGCACCATCAGCACCATCAGCAGCAGCAGAGCATCAGCAGCAGCATCAGCAGCAGCAGCATTAGCAGCATCAGCAGCAGCAGCATCAGCATTAGCAGCAGCAGCAGCAGCAGCATCAGCATCAGCAGCAAGCAAAAAAAAAGAAATCAGAAAAAAAAACATAATCCATCTGTGTTTAACAGAAAAAATCAAGATCATTAGCTTACCATCTTGCAGGCAAAAATACTACCAATAATGGAAATATGTGGGAGAAATGGATCAGACAGCAAATATTCCTTCATCAACAGTTCAGCCTGGCTTTGATACGATGCCATTTCCTTGTTGCCTACGTTATCGTCAATCAGTAACCCTAGCCAATATCCATGAATTGGTTCTGATGCCCATCATTCTGCATCGAGATTTTTTTATATCGATTTCTTGCTTGTATGAAAAACCAAAGAAAAAGAACATAAAAGAACCATATGTGTGTCTGTGTGTGTGTGTACATATATTGTATATAATTTATTTTGATAAATTATTTGTATAAGCAAAATATTTTTTGTTTCAATATTTTTAATGTTAGTGCAGGAAAGAAAATATTAAGAAACTGAGAATGCAGCAATAGCACAAAAACGGGCATCCCACTACTCGGTCAATAGGCCTAAGAAATTTTTGGAACAGAATCTGACTCATCCGGGTGATCCGACCCGCTCTATTTATAAATACCGAAAAACTACCAATATAAATATATATTTTTCTGTTTCTGTTTTCTCTCTCTTAGAGGTGTCAACCGGGCCGGACCAGCTCTGCCTTGCATGAGGCATGGCACAATTAGTCCGTGCCTTGGCTGGCCTGGCACAGAAATTTCCCGTGCCCGGACTCGTGCCGTATCGTGCTGAGGCCAACCAGGCCTCGTGCAGTGCCTGGCCGGGCACAACACCAAGGCCCGTTGGAACGGTGCCGTGTAGAAATCAATTTTTTTAAAAATTAGGGTCACGGGCCCGACTGAGCCGAACCCGCCGGATCGTGCCATGGGCCCGTGCAGGGCTAAACCCCACAAAACCATGTGGGCCAGGCACAGCATGGTACAGTAACCGTGGCATGCCTGGCCCAGCACGAAAACATAGTTGGGCCTTAAAAAACGTGCCGGCCTGGCACATCCCGTTTGACACCTCTACTCTCTCTGCTATTTTTATTTGCGAAACTATTTTTTTCTTCTCTCTTCTTTCAACGATTTCTTCCCAATTGTTGTTCATATACTCTATACTACATTAATTTGATTAAAATATGTAAAAAACATAAGCATTTTTCTGGTGGATGTAGCTAGTCGTGCTGAACGACTAGTAAACCACGTTATATCTATGTTTCTCCTGTGGTATTTGAATTATGGATATATAATATATTATGCTGTGAATTTCTATTTATTTTATATTCACCTAAGATAAAATCACAAACTGCAAGTAAAATTATCAAACAACATATAATATACATGTGTGTGTGTGTGTGGATATACAATGTCCCAGTGCATAATTTACACAAAAAATTCCCCCAACAAGGAAAATCGCTATAAAAAAAATGCAGCTAACTATGTTGGGATGACAACTCCTTGGTGTGTGATTGAGCTATAATTTATGATCCTTAGGAAAAAACAATAGCCCTAAACACTACTCCAATTTACTTATACTCATTCCACATAAAATTCATATTTCAAAACATTTTTTGTAGTGTTTTCAACCACATGATTTTAAACATCTTTGATCTAAAATAATATCACAAATCAAGCCTAAGTTACATCTGACGGATGGATGTTCTTGGGCATGCGCTATCAGCATCTCGCACACAAATTGTAGCAGAGGCAATATGCATGATTCTCCACGATCTAAAACAGAACTTCAATAAATGGCAAATGTTCAGGAGTAGAGAAGTATAATTTAGATTAGTACACTTGTGACTGAACAAAAGGTAACATGGATGCGAAGGATGAAAACTGAGTTCAACTTGTGACTAATCAAAATATTAAAAATATATGCGATTGATGATGATTCTAACTCTAATAACGAGAAACTGAAAAAAAAAAAATAAGATTTTAAATAGAGGTGTCAAACGGGCCGGCCCGGCACGGCCAGGCCCTTTTTTTTAGGGCACGAACGTGCTACCGTGCCGGCCCGGCACGGTTTAAAAACATCCAGGCCCGGCAAGGCCCGTAGGCACGGCAGGCCGTGCCGGGTCGGGAGGCGGGACCGCGGGTCGGGATCCAATCAGACCCAACCCGCGGTATTTTTTTCGGGAGGGGCCGGGTCACGCCCACGCGTGAAACTGGCACGAGAAGAACCCGTGCTGGGCCAAGCACGGCACGGGCCCGGGCACGGTTTAAAAACGTGTCGGGCCAGCCCAGGCACGGCCGAACCGTGCCGTGCCTCGTGCCGGGCCGGGCCGGCCCGGTTGACACCTCTAATTTTAGATGTAAAATATCACCATGGATTATCACATCTTCCATTAGCTGAAATAAATTAGAAGCATGATAAATTGGATTGACCTTTTACACAATCAACAGCAAAAAAGAATCATCATTAATCAAATAGGTTATACAGATCCTACTTTTTCAATCAACTCTGTTAAAAATTATATTCAATCTTATCTTTTCAATTGTTAAATCCTTATTTACAACTTCTAGTCAATTCGTCCTATGCCTACTCCTATATTTCTTTTTATCTTCTATCTGAATAATTTCATACTTTTTAGCTGGTATATTATGAAGATTACGTTAAAGGAGACCAAACTAGAAGTGTCAAACAAGTTGTTATTGACTAAATGGCTCATTTTTAAGCCCGCCAAAGCCACCATATCGTACCAGCACAACTCCAAAAAAGGGAAATGCGGCACATCCAAATGGTTGAACCAGGCCAAACCCCAAAGCAACCCACACACTAGCACGGTTCAAACCCAACTAGCTTGGATCAAGTCCAGGCTAACCTAATTTGGCCAATCATGCCAGAACCAAATGGGTCGACATGCCAAGCCATGTGATGTTGCTTATTTTGCAACACTCAGGCTAGAAACCCTGGCCCGACATGGCCCAAGTCGTGTCATGGGCAAGATTTCGTGAGAAAGCCCATAGCATGGCATGACCTGTTCCAAGCACAATTCTGGCCAGGTCAGGTCGTGCTGTGTGCCAGGAAAAAAAATTATATAATACTCACCAAACTAAATCACTTAGTATTCTAATATAAGTATTCTATAAATCGATAAATATTATTTACAAGTTTTTTTTTATATTTCTTGATTAATTAACTGATTAAGTAAATAATATATAAAATAGATCAATCTGACATAAATCAAAATTAATTCTATGAAATTATTATTTCTTGTTGAATTATTTATTACTAAAGTTTCATAATACGACTCATGAACTTAATACCATAACAATATTACAATCTTAAATATCTCTCTTATTCATATAAATGAGAATTAAAATATTATCTCTATTTATCAGATACTTTTTTTGTTATCATAATTTTTTTAAATAGCCTAATCAATCACATCAGGCTTTTCTTATCAATAACCCTCAAAGCTTCATTTTCTTTATAGCTTCTCTAATCATTGTAAAACTTATTTTAACTACATATTTAAAATTATTTAGTTATCTATTATCATTAATCAAAGTTTTAAAAGACAAAAAATATAAGGCGAGATATTTTTGTGTTCGTAAGACAAGGCATAAGTCTCGAATTGTTGAGACGTAAATTTTTTGAGCATCACAATATATAATTAATTAATATTTCAAAATAGATAAAATAAAATAGCATAAATAAAAACAAAAAAATAATTCTATATATAGTTATTTTTTATACTATACATAAACATAACCACATATTTAACTATAAATTACTATTTATAATTATATATAAAATACATTAATATGCAACTATCTTCATATCTATATACTGTGTTGCACGGATACGGCTAGGGAGTGCCGTGTCCACGTGTCGGACACGTGGACACGGCGACACGCGTCGGACACGCGTCGGATACGTGTCCGACCAGCCACGTGGCGTATCGGACACAAATCCGTATGCGATACGCCACGTGGCGTATCGGATACTCGTCGGAGACGTATCCGACGAGTTTTTCGGAAACAATCGTTTCCGAAAAACTCCAGACGCGTCGTTTACCTACCGACGCGTCGTTAGAGGGTTTCGGGAGGGGGGTTCGGGGAGGGGGGGTTTCGGGAGGGGGAGGGGGGGGGAGAGGGTTTCGGGAGGGGGTTTCGGGAGTGATTTTCGGGAGGGGGGTGGAGGGGGGTTTCGGGAGGGATTTTCAGGAGGGGGGAAAAAGGTTCTGGAGAGAGGATTTTCGGGGAAAAAGATTCTGGAGGGGAAAAAGGTTCTGGAAAAAGGTTCGGGAGGGATTTTCGGGGAGGGGGGAGGGGGGAGGGGGGAGAGGATGTTAGAGGTTTAAATTTTTTTTAAATTAATTTAAAAAATAGAATTTTAAATTATTTTAAAATACTGTATCTTATATTATTTTAAAATACTATATTTTAAATTATTTTAAAATACTATATTTAAAATATATGTTAGAGAGAGTTAGAAGCTGTAACGGGAGGGGGCAGGGCCGCAGGGGTTAGAGGGCTTAAATATATATTTTTTATATTTTAATTATTATTGTTTGTTTAATATATATACAAAATATAATAAACAAATAATTTATTTTAATTTTATTTAAGCCCTCTAAATTTTTATTTATCAAAATATCTTAGTATTTTTTTTATTTATCTAAATTTATGTTAATAGATAATATTTATATTTAATTTTTTTTTCATGCCGTGTCCTAGCCGTATCCGTATCCTAGTTTTTTGGAATTTGTCGTGTCCCCGTATCCTGCCGTGTCGTATCCCCGTGTCCGTATCCGTGTTCGTGCAACATAGTCTATATATATTATATGTATAATTATTGCATACCTAATGTTTTACTATATATAACTAATTATAATTATATGTATAACTAAATATAATTAATTAACTATATGTATAAATATTTATAATTATTTATAAAGTTGGACAAGTATTTAGAATTATATATACTATTACTATGTATAACTATATGTAATTATGTATAACTGTAAATATATAATTATATATATATATAATTAAAATATATTTATGGAGCAGTGTCAAAAAATCAAGAATTTCGAGCAGGGAGCGTCGGCATCGGATTCAACATCGAAATTGTCAAACTGCACTAAAAAATCGATCAGCACTATTTAGAGTTTATAGAAATTTTTTTTTTGAAAAAACCCCTAAGACATACGCCTTCTTCATTGAGACATGAAAGACACGTTTTAAACGTGCCTCGAAATGTCTCACAAAAGAAGGCATATGCCTATCAAGTACATCACCTTTTTTCATGCGCCTCAAGGTATTTTGCGCATGCCTCACCCTGAGGCACGCCACATTTACATTTTTTAAAACACTACCTTTACTACTCTAATTTGAATTCATTAACTTATTTAAAAGATAATGAAAATGTATTCTCCATTTCTTTTTGTTTTATTTATATTTTATTAAGATGACATTATTTTTTATTTTTAATACATTTTACATGACTAATATATCAAGTATTATTCTCTCATCTTAATCATCTTTTAAATATTATTTTCTCACTTTATTTTATTAATTGTACAACTCATTAAATGTTTTGAACTTAATTTCATTTACTACTATTTTAATTTTTTTCTGTATATTCATTCATACTCTTTTGTATTTATTTAAAACAAACTTATTTTATTTAAATGGTTTATTAGACTTTAAATTTTTACCACCATATTTTCATATGTAAATAAATATTTTTCTCAGAGACCTAAAAAATTATTTCAATCACTAATTTGATAGATTGAGTAATTGTATTGTTCTTTTTCATTCAACTATATTCTAAGCAAATTTTATCTAGAATTCAACAAATAAATTTTGTTTATTTACAATCCTAACTCGTGTCAAATATATGTTTCTCTTGCTTTTTATCATCTCTACTTTAACATCTCATTTTTTGCAAATTAAAATATTTAAATCAATTATACATGATCAAATTATCTTAAAGATCTCTTTCTTATTTTTTTTTTTAAATATTTAAATCAATTATACATGATCAAATTATCTTAAATATCTCTTTCTTATTTTTTTTTTACAATAGGTATTACTACCACACTCACAATATCTTGATTGTATTTATTTTTTACATGATTTTTATTGATATATCACATATTCACATCAACATTCACATATTGATACTGCTTGTTTTATGAAATTTTTTGAAACCCAACATTAATATTATATAATACAATTGATCTAATGGCCATTCTAGAAACATTGCATTTTATTTTATGTAACATAGTACACGTTATTTCCAAAACATTCTATTTTACTCTATGACACTTAATCACACAATTGATATTTGCAAAATTTCTACTTTAATATGAATGATAAATTAATCAAAAATAGAAACTAGTAAACTTGAAAAAAATATTAAATGAATTTTATTTTATTTTCATTTGGACTTAAAAGAAAAAGCTAGCCAAAGCAATTATTTTATTTGATTTATTACTAAAATTCTTTATTTGATTTTTATTTTATGAACACCATTAGAGATATCTTTTTTTTTTTGCCCATGCATGCTGCATGGCAATTAAAGGAGGAATGCCCATCATTAGTATTGAGATTTATTTTTGTAATATTTTTATTTTATAATTATTTTCTTTACTTGTACAGAAGAACTCGGTAGAAGTATCAACTAGGTTGGATGAGCCAAGAATGGTACAAGGCACAACATGAATCAGTCGTGTTTGACACAGCATGGCCTGATTCAAAACCATGCATGGACATGACACATGCCAGCCCACGGCACAACTCGAGGTGTTGGGCCAAAATTTTTAGCGAGGGAGGCATGACACAAAACAACCCGGCAAGACAATAAGTTTTGGCCCAGCCTTGCTGAACCTAGGCTAGCCTAGAATGAACTGGGCTAGCCTAGAATAAAAATGGCAAGCCTAGATTGAACTTAGGCCCCAAGCTAGCCTAACCAAGCCAATCCCAACTTGGCACAGCCTGGCACGACCTAAACAAAAGCTATGCCAACGAGCCTTGCCGAGCTATACATTTTTAGAGTCATACCAGCACAGCATAGCTCATACTAAAAATCATGTCGTGTTGAGCACAACAAGGTGATCTGAATAGGCCTAAGAAAAATGTGTTGTGCAAGCACGATATAGCCCATTTGATACCTCTAGTACTCATCATGCATATTACCCCAACCCTAGATATGCGTGTGTGTGTGTGTGTGCGCGCGTGCGCGTGCGCGTGTGTGTGTGTATAAATATTTTTTATATCTTTTTTGAAGCAACAAATTTTGATTTCCTTTAACATAGTATCAGAGCATGGTTGATGACAAAATCCCATAGAAGTGCCTATATGGTAACTTGTGTCAATGTCATTGTATAACTCATTTCATCATTGTGTGTGAGATGATGTGTGCGTGAGATAGATGCCCATTGAGTCGACGAATGCACAGTGTGTGTCAAGACACGGTGATGTCAAAGCACATGTGTAAGCGCATGCATTGTGGTGACTCAAGTGTCCAAGTTGGAGTCATGCATGTGCAAGTGGTGAACCTAGTGCAAACTATGCAAGCGGGGGACCTCGTGTAAACTATACAAGTGGTGACTCATGTACCATGCAAGTTGGAGGCACACCTATTGGCTGCATGTTTTCTATTTTCCAAGGAATACTATGCAGGTGCTGACCCATGCTGTGTAAGGGTGCTGGTTATTGTTTTTTACGGGTTGGTGTATTTTATTATTTGATGTGTTACAGCTTTTAATTTCCAGTTTATTTTTTGTTTTATTTTATTATTAATGTGAGCATACAATATGCAATATGCTCTAATTTATTGATTCATTATATAAGGGCACTGCTTTTATATTATTTTTATTGACTCTGATTAGGTGTTTTTAGACTTGTTTTTTTTTTTTGAACCTGCCCGTATCAGAGCCAGGCAGGTCAGGCACTGGCCAAATGGACCGCATCCGCTTCCAAGTAACCCGTATGGCATAAATAGTTTACACCTTAAAGGCCGGTGGCTCATGCCAATGAGCTAGGTACACAGGTCATGTCTGGTCCAGCATGAGGCACAACTGCCTCTAGCCCAGCACAAGCCGTGCCTCAGACCGGCCTTACCTAGGTCCAGGCACAGTTTTGAACCGTGCTGTAATTGGGCTGGGCATGGCTCAATCCCAATCAACATGCTTTTATATGCTAGAGAGTGTGTCGACGAACAACAAAATTTTAATTTAAAATTTTGCAAAATACACATACATTAATCTGAATTTCTTTAGATATATATGCTACGATTATAATTATAAAATAATGGAATAAAATAAATAATAACTTAAAAAATAATCAATTTCTCCTCTCAACCCTCTAGTCTCTATACAACAATTTAAATACTTTACTAATTTTAAAAAAATAGAAAATAAATTTTACGGGAGGGGGGTCAGTGTTGGGTGTAATATTGATTTAGATAATAATAACTCGGTCCTTAAACCAGCTTACATCATAGCTAGGATATACATGGTCGGGTACATGACTGGCCATGGACAGCCCATGGCTCACGAACAAGTTCAAGTCAAGTTGAATGAGAGCACAAACCTACTCAACAAGGCCAAGTCTGTGGCAATCTATCAAATTAGAGTTGAGATGTATTTTCTTATCTTGCATGATATGCAAGATCCTATGAGAGTTATCAATATCATTATATTCAACTGAGATAATAATGATATACAACACAATTTTACAGCTTATGTGATTTATACTAGAGAAGCCAAGATGGAGTAGAACACATAAAGCAACTTCTTGGCATGATAAATTTATACTCTCTTTTTTAGTATTCTATACATAAAGCGACTTCTACTTATTAAAAATTTGATAATTTTTTAGTATTTCACAATCAAGGTGAACATCACCTTGAGGTTAGTGTTGCGTTTGTGTTTTTTATTTTTATTTTTTGGTTTCTACTATCAATGAAAGCATCTAACATATAAATTACCTCAACCCAAATATTTTGTATTTATAAAAGTATCCACTAGTACATTTCATTCACATTAAAAAAAAATTCACACTCCTTCAAATCACCCCTTACCAACCATAAGATAGATACATGTGACAAATTTTCACCATGCCCAATCATCTCAGTAGTAATCACGACTAAATATAATTAACTTTTAAGTTCTTATGAAATTCAATACATTAGTAATGATTTAAACACATCTAATTTCATTCACATTAAAAAAAAATTTCACACTCCTAATCACTCTTTACCAACCATAAGATAGATACATATGACAAATTTTCATAATGCCCAATCATCTCAGTAGTAATCACGACTAAATATAATTAACTTTTAAGTTCTTATGAAATTCAATATATTAGTAATGATTTAAACAAATCTAATTTCATGCACATTAAAAAAAAATTTCACACTCCTTCCAATCCCCCCCTTACCAACCACAAGATAGATGTATATGATAAATTTTTACAATACCCAATTGTCTAAGTAGTCATCACGACCAAATACAATTAACTTTTAAGTTCTTATGAAATTCAATACATTAGTACTAATTTAAACGCATCTAATTTCATTCATATTAAAAAAAGTTCACACTCCTTCCTATCCCCCCTTACCAACCACAAGATAGATGTATATGATAAATTTTTACAATACTCAATCATCTAAGTAGTCATCACGACCAAATATAATTAACTTTTAAGTTCTTATGAAATTCAATACATTAGTAATAATTTAAACGCATCTAATTTCATTCACATTAAAAAAAAATTTCACACTCCCTCTAATCCTCTCCTACCAACCACAAGATAGATGTATATGATAAATTTTCACTATACCCAATTGTCTAAGTAGTCATCAGGACCAAATATAATTAACTTTTATGTTCTTATGAAATTCAATACATTAGTAATGATTTAAACATATCTAATTTCATTCAAATTAATTATTATTACTTTTCTATTGTATTTTTATGGATTAAGTTTCTACAAAATCAAAAATGTTTATCAAATAAGAATTCATAACAATCGACTCCCCAAAATATATATGTTTATACGATCACTAATGTCTACTTATGTGCCCACACAAGCTTGACCAAATGGTGATGAACATGATTTTATAACATAACAAAGAGCTTTGAGTTTCATTATCATTGACACCAAGAACTACTTTGTGGCAAGGCTGACATAAATATTTTCTGCATAATACTGACTTCTTTAGATTAAAATAGCATATTTATTTTTTGAACAATCCATTTGGAACCCGGATCATGGATAATAATTCATTAAGAATCACTATTGCATCTTATCTTACAAAACTTTTTAAAAAAAATTACATGACTAATTATAATAAAATTATCATATAATTTCATCATAACGTTCAAAATTATATTCGCATAAAGTTTTTTTTTTTTTAATTTTCAAAATAATAAAACATCTTAATGTGATCTTATTACATGACATAAACATCCAAAAAATGAAGAACACCCCCACGAAACAAAACAAAACAGCACTTCTATTTTATAATTATCGTCCGTGAGAAATGAAGAACACACCACGAATCAGTTCTCCTCTTCCTCGTCCAACTGCTTTGAATCGTAGCGCCTCGTGGAGCTAAATCAGGCGAAATACGATCAGAGCAAAATACTTCTTCACCAGCGATCCATAAATTAGAAGCGAAGCGAGGAACAGCAGAGTTGATCGCTCTCGGGGTGTTCACCTTCTCAGTAAAGAACGAACACTTTCAGTGTTATTATTATTATTATATTAAGCGGTGGAAAAGAAACAAAGAAATAAAAATTTATTTAATTCTAGTGCACTTAATCAAATCTCGATCTTGTCCCTGAAAATTTTAAAAAAAAAATATATCTAGAACTTTTGTGTATTTAATTTAATAATAAAAGAGATGAAAAATTAAGTAGAGAGAGATGCAGTACTATTATATGAAAAAAAAAAATCATTGATTAGAACAAGGGTAATAATTTTTAGTTAATTTAGATATGCTAAAATTTGATGAAGATTTGATTTAGATAAATTCTAATTTATTTAATTTAATTATTTGACCATTATTATCTATTTTATTATTATTTTTAAATATAAATGTAATATTCCTGAGTATTTGTCACATATTAAAAATTACATGATATTTACTATATAGTAAATAAAACAAATCAGTAAATTTTTCTCAAATTTTCAAAACACTTTTTGATTAGAAAGTAGTCTTTAAAAATAATTGGAAAACTATTTTAGAGTTTTTTTTCTAATACATATATATAGTATATGTATGCAGATATGGTGTACACACACACATCAGAAAAAAAATGTGAATATATATATATATATACATAACTATATTTATACCCATACATATATAAATGTATATATAACTATATATATAAACATATCCATATAAACCTACATATACAAACATGTATATTATATATATGCCTATATACATATGCATATATAAATATATGTGTGTGTGTGTGTGCGCGCGCGCATACCAACCTCAAGGTTATTGGATTGATTGGATATGTGAAACTCATAATCTTTGGATTGAGTTTGAATTCTATCAGTGACCCCTCTATGATTATGATGAGGAGTTTGTTTTTCCTCGGGGCCAAGGTGTTTGCCCATCGCCCTTGTGAGTCGATAGTCCCACTCAGTATCATATATATATATATATATATATATATATATATATATATATATATATATATATATATATATGTGTGTGTGTGTGTGTGTATGTATGTATGTATGTATATATGTATATATACATATGTATATACATATGTGTGTTTACATATATATAATTACACACACACACACATATATATATACGGGTTTATATAATATATATATATATATATATATGTATGTATGTATATATGTATATATACATATGTATATACATATGTGTGTTTACATATATATAATTACACACACACACACACATATATATATATATACGGGTTTATATAATATATATATATATATATAACTATAAATATATACATACATACATACATACATATATATATATATATATATGTATATGTAATAAAAAATAAAAATTAGTTTTCAAAAAAAAAATTTAAACCAAATTATTTTTCTTTTAATGATGATGTGCATGGGCATAGGGACGGGAACAAAATGAATTTTGCTAATAGCATGTACCAAAGGTAAGTTTTTTACAAATTGATGTACTATATTCAAATTATGAAAATTTAGGGTATTTTTTTTATAAATATTTTTTAACTAGTATATGTAAACATAATTTACACTAAAATCTTTCATCACTCATCCATAAGATTACTAACGTGGCTAATAAATGAAATATTGAAATCTCATGAAAATCTTGCCAGTAAAATATATCAACACACCCTAATTGGACAAAACCAAATGGAAGAAACTCCATTTTCTATTTCCAAACTTAGTCAGATCTCCTTTTTTTTTTATGAACGTAGTCTTTATTATCGCCATTTAAACTATTTGTTTATTTTTTTTTTCTTCTTTTTTTCATCTCTCTAAGAGCGACTCCAACGAGAGTTGCCATAAGGGTGTCATCTTCATAACCACTAAAATGGCACCTAAGTAACAAACAAATCATGCTCCAGTGGAGGTGTCATATTTAGTAACTTTGGAGATAGAAATGAGAGGATGCATAATAACAGTTGACTCATGTTCATCGCAACAACTCTCAATACCATTCCATCAAAGTTTAATTAAATTTTTTAATAAAAAAATATTAAATTATTAAAATGACGTCCCATTTTGGCACCTATCATTAGAACAAAAATACTATTCAAAGGTGCCAAAATACTATTCAAGATTGCAAGATAACATTTGGCACTCCATTTTTAGCAACCCTCATTGGAGTTTGCTAAGGAATTTGCTGCCCAGATGGCCCAGATGAAGTCTTGAACACTACTTCTTTAATTAGGGTCGTCAAATTTATATTTTATTATGCGACATGCTAAATTATGATAATTTTTAATTTACATCATAATTTTTTTTTTATTTTTCCATTATTTTAAAAATTAAAAAAAATTAAAAAAAAATATGAAAAAAATTAACAGAGCATTAGAGTATACGATAAAGAATAATTTAATAAAAATATTTAAAAAAAAATGATAAGAATACTCCTTTAGGGACGAGAGCATTATCTGCTCCAAAACATGAAGAGTTCACAAATGAAACCATTCAAGAAGCAATAAACATCTCATGATTTTGCTACGGGGGGGGGGAGTGAAATGGCCCAATCGCTACCTATTTATGTTCCTCCATCCTTGCCCAGCTCAGCTGTGGATTTTTTTTTTTTTTTTTTTTCCTTTTGTTGTCGGTCAGCAGCCATTTCTGCTGTCTGCAGCAACTATTTAACGCGCAGGCTTTCTCGCAAAATCATGTCCATCAGATCCTGGACAACCTCGGACATCAGCGGCCGAAATTCTGGTTCACTCTACGAACCCAATACAGAATTTTGATTTGATCAGCCTTGGAATTATATTATGTTTATGACTACAAATGGAATCATTTTGATCTCACACGCGCACAAGCACACACATACATGTCACCATCAACTTCTTTTCCATAGAACATTGTATATTGATAAAATACAAAATATGCTTGTTGAAATTCATTATTTCATATTGCACCTTACAAGGGGACATGTGAGCTGCACCAACCATAACATATGCATATTTTGAAGACAATAAAAAATAACATAAATACTTTTCTCTCTTTATCTTTATCTTTCTCTATTTATCTCTCTCTCTCTCTCTCTCTCTCTCTCTCACTATCTCTATCTCTCTCTCTAGCTATCTCTCTCTCTAGCTATCTCTCTCACACTATCTCTTTCTCTCTCTCTCACTATCTCTCTCTCTAGCTATCTCTCTCTCTAGCTATCTCTCGCTATCTCTTTCTCTCTCTCTAGCTATCTCTCTCTCTCACTATCTCTATCTCTCTCTCTAGCTATCTATCTCTCACTATCTCTATCTCTCTCTCTAGCTATCTCTCTCTCACTATCTCTTTCTCTCTCTATCTCTAGCTATCTCTCTCACTATCTCTTTCTCTAGCTATCTCTTTCTCTAGCTATCTCTCTCTAGCTATCTCTCTCTAGCTATCTCTCTCTCACTATCTCTTTCTCTCTCTCTCACTATCTCTCTCTCTCTCTAGCTATCTCTCTCTCTCACTATCTCTTTCTCTCTCTCTAGCTATCTCTCTCTCACTATCTCTATCTCTCTCTCTAGCTATCTCTCTCACTATCTCTTTCTCTCTCTCTCACTATCTCTCTCTCTCTAGTTATCTCTCTCACTATCTTTTTGTCTCTCATTATCTCTCTCTCTCTCTCTATATCTCATTGTCTCTATATCTCTATCTCCATCTCGCTGCATCTCTCTCTCTATAGATATATCTATCTCTCTCTATATCTATCCCTCTCTTTATTTAAGTTGACATGATGTTAAATATACTAAATATTATTGACAAATCATCAATAATTGGTCAATAATATTGATAAATTATCAAAAAGTATATTTCTAATTTTTTAGCAAATATTCCTTTGATATATACCTACCATCTAATTATTAATTTAACGAGAATTAACTACATGAAAAATCTTAATTCTCATCAGGGCCATCAAGTTTTAAAAAAAAAAAAAAAAAAAAATCAAGAAACAACAATCAATATTGATATGCAAGGTAGTTTCATGATAAAGCAGGACCACAAAATAAAGCAGGCGGGCCGGGAGCATGAAATTTGAAATTGCCGAAAAAGTAGTGTCACCTGAACGCATCTGGAGATGATATCAGCAAAATTCGACAAGGATTTAGCAGAGTAGTTTCCGTCAAGAGAGGGATCGACCATCCTGGACAATTCATCAATGTCATGAAGCCGGACAATTGCCCACCCGACGAGTGACTGTTCCCCTCGAGCTTGTTTCCTATTTGTGCAACAATAAGCCACCTCAGAGAGAAGAGCGGGCACGCACTGTATCTTATCTGGGTTTGGTTTTTCTCCCCCTTCCCCCCCTTTTTTTTACCTGTCAAAGGGCTTGCGGCCTGTTAGCAGTTCCAGCATGACCACCCCGAAACTATAAACATCACTCTTCGGCGTATAGACTCCGGACTCGGATTCGGGAGCTCCATAAGCACGCGCTGTTAGCAGGTGACCTGACAACTAACGGGCAAAACACGATTAGTGGGTGGAAGCATAAAAACCCGTATGTTATACCGTTTGCTTTCTTCTTCGTGCCACGTATATATCAACTCCCTCAATTCAAAAGAACGGCATCCAATGAGTCTCAAATTCAACTAGCACCTTATATAAGGGATTAGCTTAGAGGTGTCAAATGGATCGTGCTGGCACGGAACAGCACATTACAGCGTGGCACGGCCATTCCAGACGCTTACCGTGTCATGCTAGAGGTGTCAAACGGGACGTGCCGGGCCGGCTCAACCCATTTTTTTCAGGCCCGAACGTGCTTTTTTGCCGGGCCAGGCACGGTTACTGTACCGTGCCGTGCCGTGCCGTGCCGTGCCGTGCCTTGCCCGGCACGGTTTTGTGAAGTTCAGCTTGCAAGGGCCCGGGGCACGATCCGTCGGGTTCGGCCCGGTGGGGCCGAACCCTAATTTAAAAAAATTAGGATTTCGTCTCGCCTGAAACCCTAATTTTAAAAAAAATTAGGGAATCGGCGCCCCAGTAATCCTAATTTTTAAAAAAAAATTAGGGAATTGGCACCTCGGTAAACCTAATTTAAAAAAAAAATTGATTTCCGGCAAGGCACGGCACGAGCCGGAGCACGGAAAATTTCCGTGCCGGGCCAGCCCTGCCCGATTGATACCTCTATGTCATGCCCAGCATGGCACGGGAACGAGACTGGCAGCCTGGCACGGCATGGTTGGGCCGCAAATTGTAGCACCAAGCTAGGCCGTGCTGCTCGAGCTGGTTGATGCCAGCATGATCCGAATTTTTAAAAAAACCACCCAACTGGATTAGACTCATGGCCCTCACACACTCATCCTGACATTACTTATCCAATGATCATAGTCAGCCAACATAAGAATAATCCAACTAAAAATCACTTATATACAATTTTAATCAGATTGGTTCAAAATCGGTTCGAATTTGAGCCCAATTTCAATTTAAATTGAAATTAGGGGTGCATGAATATAGAGCGCCAAATTTGGAAACTTTAAATTTGAGACACATGAGCAGGACCCACCAAAATGAAAGTAATCCAAGCTCAACCCGCTCGGGCCATTATGCCGAGTAATGCCGTGTTGAATGAGTTTTGGCATGCAAGCCTAAGTTCCTCCGGGACTAGCACTGGGCGAGCCATGGCACGAGCCATGGCTCGCGGAACTGGCCAACTCAACTCCCGGCATTTTATGACGTGCTGGGGCCCTCCGACCCATTTGCCACCTCTAATTATCCATTTGGCGTTACTCCAAATATCCTTGGAATCCATCTTTTACATGTTCGACTAGTGTAGATCTAATCATCCTTCTCAGTTCATCATCCCCATTGTTAGAACTAAAATTCAACATATAATGGTGACGAACTTATTATGATTAAAATTCAACTTCTTGATTTTGGTAAGAGATTAATGTTTGATCCCAACCCAAATGACATTTTTAAAGAGGATGCTATTGCTATATCACCAATCATTTCCACGGCAGTGGCAAGCTAAGAAGCACGGACACGGACACGTAGATACGACACGACAGGATAAGAGAGACACGGCAAATTCTAAAAAACTATGATACGAATACGGCTAGGATACGATATGATAAAAAAATAAAAATAAAAATTACTAATTATAAATATTAAATATTTTATAAAATTTATTAAATTAAATTAAATTATTTTATTATATAAAATAAATATATATTATTTATTTTATAAAATAAAAATATTTTATTTTATTTTATAAGATAATATTTATAATTATTTTATTTTATAAAATAATATTTTATAATTATATTATATAAAAATATATATTTTTTATTTTATTTTATTTTATAAAAATATTTTATTTTATGCCCTTGCCTCTCCCCTCAAATCGCACCCGCCCCCTGCCAGTGGCCAACGTCGCCCATGCTGCAATGTTGGCCACCCGACGTCGTCGAATGTCGGGCACTATAGATGTGGATACGGCTGCCAATGCAACCATCCGATACGCCACATGGCGTATCGGATACGGCCTGTGCAATGATACGCCACGTGGCGTATCGGACACGTATCCATGTCGTGTCGTGTCCAGGTATCGGACACGTGGACACGGCTGTAGGGAGCCGTGTCCGTGCTTCCTTGGTGGCAAGGACCACAACAAAACAGAGAATGGCAAGACTAACAAAAACCAAAACATAACAATTACTAAATTGGCAACAAAATTATATGTCTTTTTTGGCATTCAGACCTCTCAGAAATGTTCTTCTTTTTTTTTTTTTGGTATTTAAACCAAAAAATATTTGATGAAAACAAAAAGTTATAAATTCAATGAAATCAGCACTAAACTAAAATGGTATCAGAATTACTCGATCAAAAAAAAAAAAACATCTAGTGATGCACAAAATTAAGTCAGCTAGAGTTGAGAACTAAAAGACCTACCTGACACAGAGAGCCCGACGATATTAATGGCGCCAAACCACAATCAGAGACGCGCACAGCAGAATCAAGATCGAGAAGAATGCTGGCAGACTTGAAATTTCTGTGCACGACAGGTGGGCGACAGACTTCGTGCAGATACCTTCACGCAGAAAGAAGAAAGTCAGTTAATTTTCCTTCGTGTAAAAAACAAATAGGTGTATCTCATTCTCATCCCATCCTCCGCCACCAGCCCTAACAATGTTATTTCGGTGATCACTCACTCCAAGGCCCTTGCTGCTGCAAGTGCTAGTTGGAGACGAGAGCCCCAAGAAAGCTTCCTTTTCAACTCGGCATCACAGTGCAATGCTTCATGCAGCGAACCACCGCTGCAGTACTCGTAGATTAGAAGCCTCTCGCCATACTCGGCACAATAGCCGATTAGTCCCACAATATTAGCATGTCGGATTTGATCGACATGGGAAACCAGCTCGAGAAACTCATCTTCTGGCTGGCTCAAACTTTTCTTGTCCAATTTCTTCACTGCCATAAGCTACAAATTGATCATAAAAAAAGAAACAATTAGGTTATTATTATTGAATATAAAAAAATAAATAGATACATATTAAATTTTATAAGTTTCAATACGCACACAAGCTAGTGTGTAAAGACATAGGACTGTAAGTTTGAAGAGAATAAATGAGAACCAAGCCCTCTTCGTGGTTTTTATAAAAGAATTTATTGATTACTCTGTTGTCTAAATATATGTGACCTAAGAAGCAGTGACACGGACACGGGGATACGACACGGCAGGACACGGAGACACGATAAATTCTAAAAAACGAGGATACGAATACGGCTAGGATACGGCATGATAAAAAAAATAAAATTAAAAATAAAAATTATTTTCTTTATAAATATTAGGTATTTTATAAAAATAAATTAAATTAAATTAAAATATTTTATTTTATAAAATAAATATATTTTTTTTATTTTATAAAATAAAAATATTGTATTTTATTTTATTTTATAAAATAATATTTTAAAATTATCTTAAATTATATAAAAATATAATTTTTTATTTTATAAAATAAAATAAAATATTTTATTTTAGCGCCCGCCCTCTGCCTCCCCCTCAAATCGTGCCCGCCCTCTGCCTCTCCCCTCAGATCGCACCCGCCGCCTGCGACGAGTGTCCAACGTCGCCCGTGCGGCGACGTTGGCCACTGGATGTCCGATATGCCACCGTCCGATATGCCACGTGGCGTATCGGATACGGATTGATCAATGATACGTCATGTGACGTATCGGACACGTGTCCGTATCATATCCAGATGTCGAACACGTGGACACGGCTGTAGGGAGCTGTGTCCGTGCTTCATTGTATGTGACAACAATTATTTCATCCTGAATTTTCTTCCTCGAGAAGAAGAGGTTCACCTCCGTGTGTTTCGTCATCTCATGAAACACCAAAATGGCGGCTACGAGTCTTATTGTGGGCAAACCCTAGAGAGAGAAACACGTGCACTTTAATAGCATAGCGCACATGCAACCAGAATAGAGAGAGAAGAGCATGCGATTACTATGTGCCACCAACAATAAACATCGCACGCCCATTGTGTGTGACGGTGGAAGCCCAATTTATGCAGACGTCATGGTGGCAAAATTGTGCAGTCACAATTTATGGCAGCAGGTGCAAAAATGGTGAGCAGTTGGTGGTGCGTCATTGTTGCGACAGAAATTGGGGTTCAAGAACCCCAATTTAGGGTTTTGAGAAACCAATTTGGTAGCAGAATTTTGGGAGAATTAGTGTGCTCAGAAAATTAGGGTTTCTAAGCATAATTCGAATTTCAATTGGAAGTATCAAGGTCACTGTTCGATTGGAGGGAAGCAGAGTTATTCAGATTTTAGTAGTTTTCTTGGAACCCTAATTTCAATTGGCAGGTTGAGTGCTGAGATAGATTATCACATAATAAGTAGATATAGAAAAGTCTCATTTTGTGGGAGAACCCAACCTTTAGTCTGATGGAAAACTCCCTATCACCCAAAACCTAGATACAACCAGTGAGAAGTCAACCTCTAGGGTGCATGTGTAATGAAGGGCTACAAACCCTAGAGAGAGAAACCTATGCACTTTACTAGCACAGTGCACGTGCACTCAGAAGAGAGAGAAGAGCACACAACCACTACGTGCCACTCCACCAGCATTGTGCACGTGCACCGTCACACACGGTGGGTGTGCCGAGGTGGAAGCGCATTTACATGGATGTGATGGTGGCAAAATTGGGCAGGCACAATTTACGGCAGTAGGTGCAACAATGGTGCACAATTGGTGATGCGGCATTGTTGCGACAGAAATTAGGGTTTGAGGAACCCAATATAGGTTTTGAGAAATCAATTTGGTTGCAGAATTTTGGCAGAATTAGTGTGCTCAGAAGATTAGGGTTTTGGGTTTTAATCAGATTTTTTTTTATCTAATTTAGGGTTTCAAATACATGAATTATCGGAACATGAGTCAATATCTACGTCACATATAATGGACTAATACAATATGTTCTCTCTAATGGCCAAAATGACATTCTTACAAATTCTTATTTTTTTTTTTTTTTTTTTTTGCAATGTCTCATTGATAGAGGATACACCAGCTGAGGTGAAGAATATTTTTCTTGAGAATGATATTGAGAATAAGGCACATGCGGAGGAATCATCTAAGCTTAGAATAGTATCATCAAAAATAATTTGTAGATTACATAAAATACTATATGACTAAAATATCACCAAGAACTTGATTTGCAAGATTTTACAAGCATTCATTTTATTTAGTCTACACGTGTATATTATAAAATTTTTTTATTTTTCTTGAAGAGTTGTAACAAGAGAGTGATTTTTCTTCTTGTATACGTAGATAATATTCTAATTATATTAGATGATAAGTTAGAAATTACTCAACTCAATGAGTATCTTTGATCATAATTCCATAATAAAAAATCATAAGAGACTCAAATATTTTATTAATATAGAGGTGACTTTCTGATCGTGCTCCAGCTATCCAACAGATAATCTTATTGATCTAGATATTGATTTTATTTCAAATACGACTTCAAGAGTTGACTTCACTACTTATAAGAGAATATGAGTAAAACTAACTATCTAACTATTAATCATCATATAAAACAAAAGGGCTTGTTATTTCCTAAATTCTCCTCAACGTGTTCACCTAGATATAACTCTTTGCATATTGAGGTATGTAAAAAAATATCTATGGAGTGTAGAGGTGTCAAACGGGATGGGCCGACACGGCCCGGCCCGATTTTTTAGGGCACGTTCGTGCTACCTTGCCCGGCCCAGCACGATTTAAAAATAGCCGAGCCCGGCACGGCCCGTAGGCACAGTGGGCCGAGCCCGGCACGGCCCGTAGGCACAGTGGGCCGTGCCGTGTCTTGCCTGGCCCGCTCGGGCTTGCCTGTCCGATCGGTTCGGGATACGAGAAGACGCGGGTCTTTTTTTGCGGGAGGGGCATCCTGGGGTCAAGCTCGCGTGGACACCCGGCACGGGACTGACCCGTGCCGGGGTGCCGTGCCGCGTGCCGAACCGTGCCGGGTCAGGCACGGCACGGCTCAAGCCGAGCACGGCACGCGCCTAACCCGGGCAGGGCTGAACCGTGCCGTGAATCCAACATTTCACAAATAGACAAAGCACGAGATCACTTTTTATTCAAGGAAAATATTCAGAATATGATCGTTATTATAAAATACATGCAAACCACGAGGTAGTCAGCGAACATCTTCACGAAAGCTTTGAGGAGACCTCGACTACTTACTTTTCTTTCCTCCAGACTTGATATTTTGGACTAGTATGCACCAACTTGACATTAGGTATTACAGTTTTCTCTATATTACTACTTTTATTTTTCCAACTTCATTATGATTATTTGTTTCTTTTCTATTTGTCAATGAGAGTGCCCAATTTGTAAGTTATCTCAATAGGTTTACACGTTATATAAGGACATCATATATGTGAGTCTTATTATTGCTTATCATTCTTGAGATTTTAAAGATAGGACCTAGCCCATACTCCTTGATCCTCTTCAACCTCAATCTAAGAAGCTAAATTACTACATCGTGCATCTATATTGTATGAGATGAGTATAGTGATATTGTAAACTCACACAAAATCTTGCACGCCATGCAAGATAAGAAGACTAGAGCTAGCTCTATCTCAATAGACTAGCACATCATAACTAGAAGAAAATCTACTCGTAACAATTTCTCTCATGTCATCGTTGGGTGATTCATAAATCAGGGGTCTAACATCCGTTGACAAAAGAATCATATCCAGACTCTTATTTTCCGATGAGAATAATCCTGATTTCGAATCTTCTAACGAGTAATAATTAGAATTTTTATCTCATTCATACTAAAATAATCAAAAAAAAAAAAAAAAAAAAAAAAAAACCAAAAAAAAAAAAAAAAAACCAAAAAAATACATCTAAAACAAAGATTAGGTTTTCCTTATCCAAAAACCTAATTTCGGGATAAAATTTGCCCATAAAGCAAAAATTAGGATTTTTCCAATCCGAAATCCTAATTGGATGAAATTTTCAGAAAAACAACTTAACTACCCAAGAACAAAATCACACATAGATCCAATTGTGCAATGGCATTTTTCAACATAACCCTGCACTCACAGAAGCAAATAATCAATGCGATGAGTGTGCAATATTGATCACAACGATGCACAGAGCTGTGTCCTCTTCTTTCATCGCCACATTCAAGTGCACTGTGACAATGTTGGTGCAGAACACGTGATTCCTCACAAGCCCTAAGTTTTTGCACCAGCATGATTTTGGCTCTAATACCATTTTAAACACCAAGTCAAAAAAAAAAAATAAAAAAACATAAAAATTATAAACTATAAAATTACAACAATTGTCATAGATGCATGACGATGATTAATTTGAAAGTAGAGCGTGCAACAAAAAAAGGAAATAGAATTTAGTTGTTTGGCATTGTGCATGCTGACTTCACATTCAGAACTCCATAAAGTATACATTATTACTCTGGAATGAGCGGACTCACCGAATTGAGAAGGACATAAAACAACAAAGATGGAAAACAAATTTCTAAGAGACGTGATCGACATACCTTCCCATCAGGAAGTTGTGCTCTATAAACACATCCCAGCATGCCACTCCCAATAAGATTTTCTTGAGAAAAGCTGTTCGTGTGCTGCTGCAGGGATGCAATGCTAAAAGATCTAACAGAGGAAACTAGCTTGGTTGCTTTAATGGAACTCTTGGCTGGGTGATCCTTGTCAGAGATAATTGGGTTATAAGCCACCTCAATGGAAGGTGATGCAGGAGCAGGAGGAGGAGGAGGAGGGGGGGGAGGAAGAGGAGGAGGTGATGGTGGCATAAAAATTGAATCTTCGATATCGCCCCTCTTGTTCACTGTTTGCCTGCTAGGTTTATATTTTGGTTTCAGATCACCAGCTTTTGCTCTCTCCGCTGCTTAAATTTTAGTGAGACTCGCAGAGAGTCAATATCCAAAACAGCTGAAAAGAACAGGCAAAATCAGAAGAATAAGAAAAGAAATATGTTTGCCTTCTGTTGTTTGGTTGGCTAGTTGGACCACCGATCCACTTCCAGTAGAACTGTCCCTGTTTCCTTTGTGCAGACCAACTGGTTGCTGCTTCAAAATACTTCTAGCTGCTGGTTTCCTCAAGCAACTTGGAATGAAGAGCAGAACCCCCAGTGCCACGGCAATAAGTAGTAATGTGCCTGCAATTGTTATCCCAACAACTTTCTTAGTTGCCATAGACTTCTCCTTTCCAGAATCTTGTTCTTCTGATGATGATGACCCATCTGGCAGTTTTCTGGGTGTTCTGCGAGGAGGCGATGCTGATGGTGCTTTAGGAAACAATGAAGGAGATGGCCTAGGAGATGGAGAGTGTGGCCTCGAAGGAGCCGTTGGAGAGATTGATGGAGAAATGAAAGTAGTGTTGAATGGATTCCCATCTTTTCTGCAGAGTAGACATGCTTTCTTCATCAAGATTTGCAAGCACAAATGTTAAGTGAAAGAGCGCTTGTGGAACAAATAACACTTCTTATTTTGAACATGATGCACCTCCAGCCACAAAATGTTAGGGTTCATTAGAAAAGCAAAAAATATTTTAAAATATTTGTAGTGGCTTAGCTTAGGCTTTAGTGGAGCATTTTTTTTCATGGCCAAAAACTTTAGTTAGGGTTCTAGCAGAATTATAAAAAAAAAACAAAAATCAGGATTTATAAAAATTTTAATTTGATGCAGCTTTATTTTTTTATTTTCAGGAATCAAAATTTTGTGGTATAATATGAAGAGAAATTATTATAACAAAGATAAACTGAGAACTTCAATTCAATGTGCATACTATAGGAGAAAAAGGCAGGCTAGAGATGACTATTGAATTTTATATCCACATGGAAGATTGAGAGCTTTATACAATGCTAGGACAGACATGATAATTATCGGAGTCATTCATAAATCATCACAAAATTCATCTACCATAACATTAATACTTACTAAAAATAAGTATGCGATGTTGATGGAGAGTTAAAGTTTCCAAATTTTTTTATTATTATTACTACCTCTGTTCCGAAATGATAATCCGATATCGCACAAGAATTTGTTCTAAAATGATGGTCCGATATGATAAAGTAAAGTTTAATTCATTTGTAAAGTCAGTTTTGCTGCATTGATAACTTCCTAGTTACAACTGACAATTACAGGAAGACTCATCGATCCAGTTATTTATCATTGATGGCTTCCATGCATTTTTGAAATATCAAAAAAATATCATTGAGATTCTTCAAATGGTATGGCCGGAAAAAATTTTCCACTGCAACAATGAGCTCATCGATATCCTTAGTTGCCTGCTAATGCTGAAGGGACTAGATGGTATTGAAGAAGTCAAGATCCAGTTATTTACCATTGAAGTTTACTGTTTATATTTAATTTAACTGGTTTTGAAATTTAGTTAACAAATCATATACGTAACATAACATGGTCAAATTATACACCAATCAAAAGTTTTCGAAAAAATATTCACAAAAAACACAGTCACAGAATTTTCCTGCTATTTGACTCTTTATTTTTAAAGAAGCACGTGAATCAAACTATCATTTCGGAATGAATGTAGCATATTCTTTTTCATTTTTTTATTATTATGTTAATAAGAACATCCAACTTATAAACTATTTAATTTTGTTTGCCCATTTTATAAAGACTTAATTGTATGATGATATTATGATAAAATATTACATTGATTTTTTAATGTTATTTTTAACATAAAATAGTCAGCAAGACACATTAAAATAAATTATAAATAAATATATCAAATAGAAAACTCAACACTCTCCCAAAACTAGATCATGTAGATATAAACACACATACACACATAATAAGTAAAAAAATATAGCAAATTCTAGGACCAATGTAAGGTTTATATAATTAGCAACCTTGAAATAATATGTGAATTGTGAATTTTTATTTTCAAATATACTTAAACACATTGAAAATCTATCTCCAAATATTTTATTTATTATAAATCAACTGTTGATTGAAGACCATAGCTAACTTCATTTGCTTATCATGGTATGTATTTCAATAAAAAACCAACTCACAAATATTTTCATAGTCACTATGAGAGCCATACCCAATATCATTTCCTCCTAAACTAGATGTAATAGTTATATATCAACATGAAGAAAAAATATATAATAATACAGCATTAATGAGTTTTTTGTATTATTTTAGTTAGGGTTGAGAGGGAATCACAAAGAGAGCAATGAGATGAGAGAAAAGATAAGAGAAATAAAAAATGATAATATATTATTATTAATTCAAAAAAATAATATAACATATATATTGAAGTCGTGAAATCCCACAAACCAAGTACTCTCATACAAACAAAATAAATAAAAATAAAGTAAAACACAACTAAAATAAAAAATAAACTTTATTACTCTCATTCAAGCTTTGAGAAGAGGAAAGATAGATGCAATCCTCTTACTACATTTGTACAAAATGTAAATAACAATAATTATCATCATAAAAGTAAACTCTTATAAAATAGGCAAATATGATTGAAGTAGTTCACAAACTGATTGGTCCCATCAAAAAAACAATATTATATATATATATATATATATATATATATATATATATATACATACATACATACATATATATATATAATTATAAATCACAATACTCCTCTCGCTATCAAAATGGCACATAAAAGTTCAGAACACAAATATTGGATGAGAGAAATATAAGTCATACCCTTTTTAGATCATTCATAAAAATATCTACTAGCTACTCCAATGTTTTGATAAATATTATGATAATAATCTCATCTTAAATTTTCTCCATGAAAATAAGCAGTTCATCTGTAAGTACTTTGTTATCTCATAAAATATCAAATTAAAAATTATATATTTGAATATCTAACTATCATAATAAAGAGCAGTTAAGAGCAGAAGTCGTATCCAAAGTATCTTACATGTAACTATTGTCATCATTCCTAATGTTTTTTTATACTTGATCTTAAAATAATTATTGTCTCTTACTCTTTTAAGAGATAAAATTATCTCTAAAAAAATATAAAATTATGTGTAAACTTCTTCTCAATACATGTTAGTATTCAACTCAAATTTGAATATTAAGCTAACTATAATTCTCATTATGACTTAAAAAGATCCCAAGTCTCATAAATTGCTCTCATAACTCAATATGCAAAAAGTTATGTTAAGTTGAACATACCAATAAAAATCTAAAAAATAACTAATCATACTGAGAGATTATATTATATATATTCTAGTTATAATGAGATAATTAATCTTTCTTACAATTCTCTTATAAATAATGAAATCAACTATATGAGTTACATTATAAATAAAATCAACATTAGAATCAATAAGAGTATATGCTAGAGCACAATCCAAAAACTTATACTCTTTGAGAGTATCTATCGTATACATTCTCTATGACAAAATAATATATTGTATAGAATAAGCAATTTATATGCCAAAAAAATATCTAAGTCCACCCAAATTCTTCGTCTGAAACTATTACAAAAGATACTCCTTAAATTGAATTATTTCTAATTTATCATCTCCCAAAATTACAATGTCATAGATATATATAATCAGTAAAATTATTGTCTTCGAGTCTCTTTTGAAAAAATAAATAAAAAACTATAACATGCATGTATAACCAATAATGATCGCATGTGAAAATCTCAACCAAAGCTCTTAATAACTACTTCAAGCCATAAAACATTTTTTGTAATCTATATATTACATCTAACTATGATGCATGAAACCCAGATGATTACTCAATATATATTTTTTTCTCAAGATAATTATGAAGAAATATATTTTTCATCTATGAGATACTACTAATGAAATAAAAATTTATATTGAAACCATCTTGATCACTTGTGAAAAAATGTCTTGGTAGTCCACTTGATATGTCTGAGAAGATCCTTTTAAAATAAATGTCACATTAAGATGATCTACCTTTTTTTTAATTTATCTTCATAATGAATATTTGCTTACAATAAATAATAAATCATCCCAAAAATCATGATATGAGTTCTCATATACCATTGAGGTGGAAGATATATCTCTTCCATCAAGACTCGGGCATTATCCTAAATGAGATAATGACTCAAAGTGAATGTGGGTATCCATCCTAGCATTGTAGAGCATAATAATAAAGAAAACAAAAGAAATAAAATAATTATAATAAAACATATAAAACTAAGTATTAAATATACTTATTTCATCCTTTCTAAAAAGGGATCAAAAAATCAAGATAAAAAAACTGATGGCATGATCATTTGGCTCCTAAAGTTAAAAAATTACATTATCTTCAATTACACTATATATTAAAATATGTAATGTAATTGACGAGAATACAATTTTTTAGCCTGTTTTAGCTTTGTCATGTTGATGAAAATAAATTCTTAAGTAAAAATATAATTACATTCAATTTTCTCCTATTTTAGGCTTTTAGCCCATTTGGCCTGCTTGGCCCAAAGCCCATGTAGGTTCGGGTTGGGCTTGCTAATTGCTATCCCGAATAAAAATGGGCCGAAGTGGCCTGATCCATTTTGGCCCACTGCCTGATTAGGCTCAGCCTAAATAGGCTGTGCTTAGCCCATTTCCTAGATCTAGTCCAGGATTAGGCATGGTGCTAGATCATATTGTGTCAGGCCAAGTATTACTTAACCATGTTGTGTTGCAGGCCATGCTCGAGTCGCCCAACTCATTTGACACCTCTAAATATGACGCATATGAGAGATTATTCTCAATGTCAGTCATTCCCTGCATCATAACTATATAATAAATGAGAAAGTCAAATATCAATGTTATAGTCATTCCCAATAATGCGACTTTGAATTATAAAGAAATTAAGCTCAAGTCGTAGATATTTCACTTTGTATTACAGAAAAATTATTACACATTCTATAGACTAGAGTAGCTGCCACTTTTTAGAATCATAATCTCCAACTAAAAAAAGACTAAAATCATGACTTTCTTTCTAAAATCATAACTTATTTAAAGAAATACATAAATATTAGAGTATAAAAGATGAAAGAGAAAAATAAAAAAATTATTCTTTTTTAATGCACCAAGCAGAATTTAAAGGACAATAACCAAAGGCGATGAGCAATTTTCACACTCTCTGGGAGTTCATAAACATGTTTTAAATGCAAGACATAATCTAAATACTAGAGTTATGGGGTAAAAATCTCAAACCCCTGTCTCTAAGATAGATTTAAGAAAATATACCAAAATAATATGTAATTTATGGTTTATATAATTTTATTTGTCTGATGTATAAATGATTTTTATATTAACAAATATATTTTGAATTATATTTTGGTATAAAATTGATAAATGTAATGATTAAACAAATTTTGAATTAGAAATTTAATTATTGGTGAGTTTGTGTGAATTATGATAATTAATTATGATAATTAAACTATGAGACTTACTTGCACATATGATATATAAAAAATGACTATCATTCTAATGATGATGCATGAAATAAATCAATATGTTAAAACTCAAATTTGAATATGTTAATTATTACAAATATATCGCTCACAAAGCTGAAAGCACTAATAATTTTACATATCAATATGTTACACATATCTTAGAAAAACTACCTCTCGATTAAAGTGCATAATTTTAGTATATGAGTCACTTCATAACCAAAAAGAAAGATAACAGATAATCCACATGACATGTGCAAATATAATAGATTAACACTTATAAAGTCGAAAACATATATATTTATAAATCATATCAATTCTTAGTTATCATTATAAATGAGGTTGGAGAATAAGAATAAATTACTAAACAACCATCAAGGATAATTAACAAGTTGACTAAAAAATATAGACTTATAAATGACTATTGAGAAAAGATAATTTATTATCTTTGTGGTAGAGTATCACGAGACAACTACGATAAGACCATCATTGAAACAAGCTCAATAATGATAATAATCTTATATGTCATTGAAACAAATAGTAATTACACAATGATTCAACTTTCATTTTATATTCAAACTCAATATAATTAAAATTGTTTGAATATAAATCACATAAATTAAATGGACAAACAATCAGATCTAAGATTGATATTAAAATCCAAAATATTCATTTTATTAGAATTAAGTTATCTCAATATTGATTAATCTAACTATTAATATAATTCAAGTGTCATCGATAACTAGGTAATAGTCCTCTTTTTTTATTTGTACGACTCATATACTTGCGGGTCTTTATTGATGAGTTACTCTCACCGACAAGCTTTTAAAATATTGTCTGACCAAAAAAATTGGGCAACTGAACAAAATCACAACAGTCATCCAAAATGGGTTGTTTTTCACTACTTATTTTCATAGTGCATGCTATTGCCGCCACCACACAGGCTTCTTCTGCCACCACTGCTCATGCCTCTATAGCCACTACCGCTCGCTCCTTTGTTGCCACTATCATTCACGTGATGCCTACTACTAGTGAATTTTTTTTTATTTTAACTCAACTTTAATACTATTTTACAAAAAAAAAAAAATACTAAAAATATAAATGAAATCACACACTAATAAAATTCATATATCAAATATCATTGTATAATGAACTAAAATAATTAGAACAAATCATAGGTCAAATACTCTATAAAGTACAAAAAATAAATAAACAATTAGAATAAAATAACAAAACTAAATCACCAAAAAAAAGTATGAGACAAACAAATTGATTTATCTTCAAGATATATGATTTGAAAGACTGTTAAAAAATAAAAAAAAAGTACAACTTATTGATGAAATAAATTATATTATGTTGAGGATCCAAATTTATTTTCATATATGAGGATCCAAATTATCTCAATCGGATATTGATTATTACTTTCAACAATTATATTATGTTGAGGTATGTTAGCACAAAAATTCTAATACACAATCTTATGATCAATACAATAGTATTGAATTTATCTTATATATATTATAATATATTATCATCTTTTATTTTTTTAATATTTTTATCAAATTATTTTTTTATTATTTTATGAATTAACTTAAAAATATGTCTATAATCATTCACAAAAAATATATCTGTGTATATCATGAGCAATCATCAAAAATCAATAACCCTCTCTACTCGCATCTTTATTAGATACCCATATATCAAAATATATAAGAATAAATTCTTATTCAAATTATATTGGCATGAAGAATAAAAAAATCTAGTTTATGTTTTTATCAAATATGTCTCATATTTAAGGATAAAAATATATGTAAGATTATGATAAACTATTCTTAGTTTGCCAAATGATATGTGACCAAGTTAAGAATATACAAATAAATGATCTAAAACACTCAAATAACTAGAATAAAAATTTATTATCAAAAATAAGTTATAATCTACCATATTCAATCTCAAATAGAGACCTCCTTTGTGTCTTCTAATCTTGCAAATAAATATCTATAAACAAAAAAATAAAATTAAAATTAAATTGTCTGAAAAAATCTCACTAAAAATAAATTAATAAGATAATAATGAATAAATATGAAATTGTGATAAAACAAAGAATCAAGTCTAATACTAAAATATCTAATAAAATTAAAGAATTTGTCAATTACTATTAACTACATGAATATTCTGATAACAAGAAAAAAAAATAGTTGTAGAAAATAATTTTTGATGATATGAGTATTACCTCATTTATTGATAATTTATAAGTTTAAAGTGTAAGTACCAATAAAATGACCAATAATACTTGTAGAAAGAAAAGTGTTTGTTATTAATTTAGAGATTAATTTTGGATGTCCCTCTCTACTGAGTATTATCATGGAGAAACACTGTGAGGTTACATGGTAGGTTCCGATAGTCAAACTATCTTTCTCAGTTATTTGTAGTGCTCTCAGTCTAATCTTAAAATATAATACTCAACAACTACTCTTGGTGTAACCCTTCTTCCTTCAAAAAGTGCAATGTATGAATAATGTCCTGTCTATGCATCATATCACAGCTCCCTGAATTGATATCAACAATGAATTGAAATTGCTCACGAATCTCCTCTCTCCACTTCTCTTTTTTTTACAATATTATGAACATTATTGTGTGCATTATTGCATGAGCTATTGCATGCATTGTTGCGTGCACTATTGTGCTTGCTATTGTGTGAAATGTGGCACAATATTTAAGAAGAAATGTATATGGTTTCTAACTTGCTTATAAACTCTCCCCTATTTTTCGCAGAATTCTTCTTCCTCTAGAAATACTAGAGTTTTTAATTCCTAGGATTTTGACTCTAATATCATGGGTCATGGATTCGGTGCTCCTACAAAAACACATAAAAATTAAAAGAAAATTATAAAATTATAAACCACAATAATCTTCATGAAGATGTATGCAATATGCTTATTGATAGACACGGTCACACAGACGATGACGATCAAATCATCTTAATCATTTTCCATATAAAATAATAATCAATTTCAAAATAATTTATTCACTCATAAAAAACTAATAGACCTAACTCAACAAAAACTATCATAGTAAAGTCTCATTGGTCTCTAAATTAATAGACCTAACTCATCCAATAAATGACTAATCAACAAAAACTCACAAGTAACCATCATCATAGCATTATATTCTACTTCTATACTCTATCTAAAAATAATGATTTGTTATTTACTTTTATCATTATCATCATTAATCAAATATTATTCTAATTACTTGTGATTGACCATAAGGATCCTGTTTTTTCAATCAATTTTATTGAAAAGTATATATGCTCTCAATCCTTTAGTTGTTAAATTTATATATATAATTTCTACTAAATTTCTGGTATAACTAAATCTAATTTTTTTCCTCCCTCCATTTGAATACTCTCATACTTCATAATCAATGCAATAGGAAATATGCATTAAACATAATCAAACCACCTCGGACAATTTTCCATTATCTTATCATATAAAAGAGTTATTTTTATTATTTTTCTAAAAACATTATTTTCAATTTTATTATTTTTTTAGTTTTATCATATATTTATTTTATTATCCTCATCTTTATTACCATCATCTTTTGAATATATTGCTTATTAGTACTCATCTATCACAATGAACACCTAATATAACTCTCAATATGGTCTATCAATCATCAAGATTTACTTCTCATTAAACATGCCAACCATTACAAAATGAGCAAATAGGATTGGGCAACCCACTAATTAGGTGTTCCTACAAGAAACAACATAAAAAACAAAAACAAATTATAAAGTTGTAAACTACAATAGTTTTCATGAAGATACATGGAATCTGCTCATTGATAGACATGTAAGCAATAGCAATCAAATTATTCTAAATCATTTCCCAAATAAAATAATTATTATTTTTGATATAATTTATTCATTCATGAAATATCTGATTAGTAACAATGTACTGAGCTACCTAGTCATCACAGTAAAAACTCATTGATCTCTAAACTAATAGGGTCAGTTCCTCCAAGAAATGACTAATCCACTAAAACTTAGAGCAACTCCAACCAGAGTTGCAAAACGGGGTGTCATCCCCGTAACTGCCAAAATGGCACCTCAATACTACTTTTCTTCGCTCCAACGGGGATGGCATATGGGTTGCCAAAATAACATCCGTGAATTCGAGATGCCATAAATGGCAACCTTGGCGAGAGAAAGATAAAGATACAAAACAGCGGTTATTTTACTGTACAAATCAATATATATATCCAAATGATAAATTTTAATTCAATTTATAAATTTGAATGGGCTGCTGCACAAATCAATTCCATCCAGCTTTGTTTTTTTTTTAATGCTCTTCAACACATCTTCCTTCCAACAATCAAAAAAATTCTAAAAAATTTATTGTCTTCTATATTTGCATTCCAACCTTGCATTCCTTCCATTAAAATCTGCAGAAGAAAAATATTTCCAAAAAAATGATATTTCATTCTCTTTTATTTTATATTTTGATTTTTATAATTAATGTATATTATTTTCTAATTTTTTAAATGGTTTATAATATTAATTTTTAATAGATTCAATTGAATATTTTATAAATTACTCATTATATAAATTGATTAGAATATTTTTTTTGTAGATAAATTTGCAATATCATGGTTCATTAACTGATTTGCTAATGAACGAGACCGACTTATATGATGATATTATTCAGAGTAATCCAGTAGATTTGACACCAATACAAAATGAAGTCGTCTCAAATATGAGAAAGTCGCAAAGGACAAAGAATTTCTCGGTTGAAAAAGATAAATTAATTGTGTCAGCGTGGCTTAATACGAGCAAATATTCAATTACCGTGAATCAACAACAAAGTGGTGCATTCTGGCAAAGAATATCACAATACTTAGAACTTAATGAAGATAATAATGAAAGGCGTTCCCAATCTTCTATTAAAAGTCGTTGGAATGATATAAATGCAAATTACAGTAAATTTGTCGATTTTTATTGTCAAATAGAAAAACTACGACAAAGTGGACATACCGAGCAAAATAATGTAAGATTTATATTTTAAATTCAAACACTAGCAAGATTTGATTTCTGAATAATTTATTAAATTATTTCAAATAGTTTTAGGTTGATGAAGCGAAAGAAATATTTGCTAAGATAATTAGAAAACCATTTCAATACGAGCATTATTGGAATATATTAAAAATAGAACGGAAATGGAATGATAATTTGACCAGCAATAAGAGAGCAAAAACTCATTCAACTAGTAGTCCTGCTGAATCAATTCATGTTGAATCCAATTATTCAACTCCATATTTAGGGGACAATATTGAACCATCGTTCTCTCCCAACCTCAAAAGGCTATTGGGGCAAAAAGCTTCAAAGAAAAAACTTAAAAACAAAGATAAATAAATTGATGATAAAAGGGCACTAGATTATCATCACTAGAATGAAAGAATGAAAATAGAACGACAAAAAATTGAGCGACATGCAAAGATTTATGCGCAACAGGAGATAGCACTGGAGCAACATCGCAAACAGTTAGAAATTGAAGAAAAACACGTGCAAGAAATTCAAATACAAAATGAGATGAAAATTATGAAAACCGATACTACTAGCATGGACCAAATTTCTGCAACATATTGGAAAAACTTGAAGATTGAAGTTAAGAAAAAATGAGGTTTTATTTTTTAGTCATTATTTATTATGTTTTGAATTGAAATTTAAAAGATTAATTTAAAAAAATATATTAAAGTATTAAAATGGCATCTCATTATGACACCTACCATTGGAGCAAAAAAAAATTTTTTGAGGTGCCAAAACACTATTCAAGGTGCCAAAATGATATTTGGCACCCCATATTTGGCAACTCCCATTGGAGTTGCTCTAACAAGTAACCGACATCTTAACATTATACTCTGCCTAGAGGTATCGATTGGATTGGAAGGCCAAAGCCCAACCCAAGAAATGGTAAATAGTCGTGCTTGGACATAACTCATGCAAACTCGTGGCACGGCTCGTGCAATGCCGAGCATGAATAGCATGGGACTCAAGTTGGTCATATAAAATTCCTTCTATATGATCAACACAAACATGCACAACATGTGCATGACATGCTCCTTTTTAATAATGAAATTTATTGATGGGGAGCATGAATGCACGTACAATCATACACCATTTCAATTTTGTAGTCGTTGAACAACGATTGTATTTCCAATAGGACAGCAACAAATACAATAAAACAATACATTTTAACTTATTAATAAGTCATTGGATTTCATCTAGCAACTTAAATAATATGATAATTTTAAGAAGTCCCTAAGTACAAAAATCAATACTATATTCAGAAATAATACATTTTCAATTCAATTACCTAGGGGTAAACGACGGAAAGATCCATCGAATAGAAATAAGTTATCAAATTACTATTCTATTTAATTTCAAAATGATAAAAAAAGTATATATTAAATTTATAAAAATCATAAGAATTCACATTTTTTATGATATCTAAAATTACACTGGATCTACTAACCTCTCGTATCTAGCATGATATCAAATTTTAGTTTTTATGTGATTGTAAATATAATTTTGAATAAAAAAAATATATTACAATCAGATATCATTGAAACTATATTATACTTAGAAGGCTAAAAGAATTCACAAATTAATTTTTAAAATAAAATAGTTACAAATTGATGGTGACATTAGAGGTGTCAAACGGGCCGGCCCAGCACGGCACGGCCCGTTTTTCACGTGGCCCGCCTTGCTACCGTGCCGTGCTAAAGTCGGGCACGGCACGGCCCGTGGGCACGGCAAGGCCGTGCCGTGCCGTGCCCGGCCCGCTCGGGCACGGTTGGCTTGGCCAGGCGGCAGGGGCGCACGGCAGGGGCAGGGTAGGCAGGGCGGGGTGGGAGCCGCATGACTGGACCTGGTCACCCGGACCGGCTCAACCGGGGTCCGGGTCCCAGGAGCCAAGCACGGGCCGTGCCCGTGCTTGGCACTTGGCAGATTATAAAAATTTTTTTTTTTTAATTTTTTTATTAAGTTTCTGTTATTCTGTATTTACTTTAGAGTTTATGTAATAATTAAAAAATAAAATTTTTTGTAAAAAATATTACATTTAAAATTAGAAAATTTATTTTTTTTTCAATTAAGTTTAGCATATTTTAATATTATAATTTATTAATTAAATATTAAAATTTAAAGTTAATAAATTTTAAATTAAAATTTAAATCTTAAAATAATAAATAAATACATTAAGTTAGTATTTATTTTAATTAAAAAAAAATTAAACTACACAAATAAAAATTACCATTCATGCTTTTGAAACCAATACTCCGAAAAAAAAAGTATAAGTTTCAACACAACGTATAATACAAAGTACAAACAAAGCATATAAATAAAATAAATAAAAAAATATCGAAAAAAAAGAGCAGATGAGCATCAATCGTCAAGCGGCATATCATGAGAATCATCAGCCGCAACATCAAGATCAGTATCATATGGGTCATCATCATCGGCAATCAGCTCCTCCGCCATCGTAGTGGATGTGGATGCGACTGCAGTGTCTGTCACAGTCCCAGCTTCAGCACGATCACTGATACTAAATCTCAATTCCTCTCAATCCTTCAAACATGCCAAGACCTCAACCATATCTGGACGTAATCTCGATCTCCTATCCGAAATCACGTTCACTGCAACAGAAAAAGCAAACTCCGATGCTACGCTCGACACCGGAGGAGTAAGTAGATCTACCACTGTAATAAATCAAGATTCTTATTGTCAGAAGGTGATAGGATTGAGCAGTAATCGGTATCTAAGTACCGAGACAGCTCGCTCCTATGTGAAGGTCCACCCTTACGTTTCCCCCTCGCTAGGTTAATGGAATAATCGTCATCTCCGAACAAGGTATCAGTGTCCGTACTCACAGTCTCACCACCACCACCACCATACCTAGTATCGTAGTATGTGAACAGGTCTGTCAACTTCTCGTAAATGAACCCTTCGGATGGCTCTTCCAGGTTCATGCACGAGGAAATGAAAGTCAGGGTGTTTTCAACCCCTTCCACCTTAGCCCTAGGGTCCATGCATGCTGCGAGGCAATAAAGAGATGGAATGGTGGACCAGTACTTCGGGTACTTGGTCTCCATCTCTGCAACCATATGGCTAAGCATCGGGTCCGCTCGATACTTCCTAAACATGCTACTAATGTTGCATATGCAACGGAGTGCAATGTAAGTGGTGGGCGTATAAACCGACGAACACATGTTCGTCGTGTCATAAAATATCTTCCGGAATTTCATAAATGAAATTCCTGAATCCCAGTCAGTGTCGTCAATAATAAGTTCGTCACTCTTACTATTGATGTAGTCGGATATCACGTGTTCGTATCCAACACATGATTCTAACATCAGGTACGTGTAATTCCAACGATGTCTCACATCCGATTGGAATTTCTTCTTCTTAAGATTCGCAGACAAACAGAGATTACCAAACTCTTGTAGTCTGCGAGGTGTGCGAATATACTTGAGTGCATTGCGTATATTTTCCAACGCGGGGGAACAGACCTTCATACCCGCTTGAACTATCAGGTTAATCACATGACACATGCATCTGACATGAAAGATCTCTCCTAATGGTGCGTCTCTAATATTCCTAACAAACATATTGATCGCTAATCCATTATTTGCAGCATTATCGAAAGTGACACTAAAAATTTTATTTTGAATTTTATATTCCCTAAATATTTTCATCATACACTCAAATATGGCCGGGCCATCATGAGAATGAAGAATCTCAGTGAATCCTAATATTTTTTTATTGATTGTCCAGTTTGAATCTACATAATGACTCGTGAGACATGCATAAGAAGAATCATCGTGACATGTCCATATATCAGACGTCACGGACACCACTCCACTAAATGCCAAAAATTCCTTAATTATTTTTTGTTTTTCTAACTTATATATCTTTAGTATGTCACTCCTAGATGTGGACCTAGGAATCCTACGATAGAATGGCTGAAAATAAGTCTGCATGATGCGCACTACCCTCGGATCTTCCGAAAATCTGATCGAAAGACCCATCAATGTGATGAGCCTGGCCATGCCGTCCCTACCCAACTTGCTGGAGTATACGAAGGGAGTAAACTTTGAGACTGAACTCGATCCAGTCTCAAAAAATATAGTGTCAAGTTGGGTTTGCCTAGGATCTAACGGTCCATGTTTTTTGGAGCATATTTCGGCATGCCTCTTGAGGTGCCCAGTCCCACATGTCCTCTTGCATGTTAAAAGTCTCATACAATATTTGCACTATGCCATTTCATGTTCCTCACCCCTAACATCTAATTGTGTTATGATTTTAAAATGTGTCCAAACTACAGAAGTCCTCCTAGTTTTTTGTTTTTTAGAACTTTGGGTTGAGACGACAGGAGAAACCAACGTTTCAGGAGCCACAGACGTATGTGCAACACTAACATTTTCATTTTCCAAATTTAAATACGTGTTAGGTGTATTTGTCATTTTTTAGTTTTCGTAAGTTTTTCTAGAGAGAGAAGATTTAGAGAGAGAAAGTACAAAAAAATAAATTATATTACCCGATAAAAGTAATGAGGTCACTCACGTGCAAGGTGCACCACAGGAAGCTTTGATGTTCAAAACTCAAGTTGAGTTTCACGAAAATCCAAGCCGAAATCAAGTTCACGAGGGCCGAGAGATAGAAGCACGGTTTATGTGAGAGAGAGAAAATATAGAGAGATTTTATGTTTTTGAAAAACATAAAATGTTAAAGGGAGGGGGGTAGATTTTATAGTCTAAATAAAGTTTTATTTTTAAAAAAAAAAATATTTTTTTATTAATTTTTTGAATTTTTTTAATATATTTAAGGGGCAGAATCACGAGGACCGTTGGATTCTGCCCCCTAGCCGTTGGAGGCGAATCCAAGGGATGAGAATCGCTCAACTTTGAAAAAATTTTTTTTTTCCGTTGGATTTTTTTTTGAATTTCGGGTTTCGGCAAGAAAAGACCGCGGGTCGGGTCTGTTTGGACCCGACCCGCGGTCTTTTTACCGGCGGGGGGGGGCCCGGTTGGGTCACGACTCGGTGAGTCGTGACCGTGAGTGACTCGTGAGTCACGACTCACGCCACGGCACGCGTGGCACGCCGCCAGTGCCACGTAGAGGTGTCAAACGGGCCGGCCCAGCACGGCACGGCCCGTTTTTCACGTGCCCAGCCGTGCTACCGTGCCCGGCACGGCACGGTTTTTTAAATTCGGGCACGGCACGGCCCGTGGGCACGGCAAGGCCGTGCCGTGCCAGCCCGCTCGGGCACGGGCGCACGGCAAGGCAGGGCAGGCGGGGCGGGTCGGGTCTGTTCGGACCCGACCCGCGGTCTTTTTATCGGGGGCGGGGCCCGGTTGGGTCACGAGTCACGACGCAGGCACGCGGGCCGGCGTGCCGTGCCAAGGCACGAGCCGTGCCGGGCACGGCCCGGCACGTGGTTTGTTCGCCCGGGCACGGCACGGGCACGGCCCGGCACGTGGTTTGTTCGCCCGGGCACGGCACGGGCCCGGGCACGTTTTTTTATCGTGACGGGCCGGCCCAGGCACGGCCGAACCGTGTCGTGCCTCGTGATGGGCCGGGCCGGCCCGGCCCGTTTGACACCTCTAGTGTCACGCGTGCCTGCGTGAACCGGCACGGGATGGACCCGTGCCGGCGTGCCGTGCCAGGCCAGGCACGGCACGGGTACATCTTAGCCCGGGCACGGCACGGACCCGGGCACAATTTTTGAACATGCCGGGCCGGCCCAGGCACGGCCGAACCGTGCCGTGCCTCGTGCTGGGCCGGGCCGGCCCGGCACATTTGACACCTCTAGGTGACACTCAAATACAATAATGCTCATATCGAGTGACTGGTGATATTGGAATGGAGTGCATTTCTTTAGAATTTTTTTACTATAGATTTAGATTTTTAGATCTAGATATTTTTTTTCTTATTTTTTCTTATATATCATATTAATGATATTTGTGATTTTGAATACAATTTACTATTTACATTTAAATAAATTTATATATATATATTTATATAATATTAGTATATAATATATATATATATATACACACACACACACACTAAATTATAATTATAAAACTAAAATTAATTAATTTAATGATAGCCACATCCCACTTCTGGCTGCCCACATATCATAACGCTTGTTGTGGTATGTGGGCAGCCCAACTACTTGTGCCTCTCAGTCACTGCCAATCAATAGTGTGCTTGTGTTAGCTGGTGGCTAACTCAGGCCCCAAGTTTCTAGAATGCCATATTTGCTATAGCATGATCCCGGCAACTTACCCAAGCTAGCCTAGGTTAGTTGCTGATCAAGCTAGGCATGAAAGCATGGCTTGGCTTTGTCATGCCAGTTATACCCGACTGGGACCCTACCTGACACATTTGAATGCATCAACCGAGCTACATGGGCCATGCTGGGCCTACCTGGTTGTGCACAGGCCATTCCATGGCATGGCCCATGCCATGTCGAGCCAAGTGAATTTCACGTGCTTATTTTTTAATATATTTATTAAATAGGACACGTGAAATGCAAGTACCTCATCTAAAAATAATATGTCGTTGCCTCTACAACAACCTCCAACAAATCTAACATTGTAATATTATGTTAAAAAATAAAAAAATATATATTTTTTTTCAACAAATCTTAATCATCAATTTTTTGTCCAACTATTCTAGACAAAAATCCAATGACTACAAATTCTGGTCAAAAAAAAAATTTAAAAAAATTTATTTTAATATTAAAAATGCTCTATAAATAGAAAATTCAAATATAATTATCAAACTCAAATTATAATTTATTATCATTATTTCTTAATTCTCTAAAATTCTCAAAATTATAATATTATAAAGTATAAACTATATTTTAAATTTTTATTTTAGTTTAATATAATCATATAAATTAGTATTAATGAGTAAGACATGTAATTAAGGACTTACAATTTCTCACCTTTAGATTTGCATCTAAATTTTTGCAAGATACAAGATTTTTTTTTCAATGTTATTTTTTCCTCAAAAAATTTTAAAATTAACTCATTTTCAAAACTCTCTAAAATTTTAAAATATATAAAATAATAAATATTATAAAAATAATATAGATATTAGCTTTATAAACAACAATCCAATCAAGGGATCTGAGATTGAATTATCTCTCAATCAAATGTCAACTTTAACTTTTGCACCTAAAAAATATAAAAATAAATGAACATCTTTAGTATGGAATACTTTTAAATTATTTATAATATAAAAATTTAAGACACGTCAAAGAAGGTTCAATAATATATTTATATATATATATTATAAATATATATATATTTTAAAAGTACTTATGAGATTTGATAATTTAAGAAATACATCAAATAATATATCAAAAATTATGATATATTGAATCTCAAATAAATTCAACTAAAAATAAGATCATTAAATTTGGATCAATGCAAGTGCAAGAATCTCATTTTATTTATTATCATGAGTTTGCAAGAAAATATATAGTTAGATTCATTGATAGTATGGGTTTTTCATTTAAATAAAAGTAAAATCTTATATTGGTTCGTATATGAAGAAATACTTTCAATTTGTCTATCATATGATCTCCCCATAACCTGTAGAAATGACATATTAAAAAATTATAAAATAAAAATATCAAATAATTAACAAATTTAAAAAACAAAATAGAGTAGTCTTGATAATATATGACATCTGGATTAATCAAAATAATAAAGGATTCACATACATCATTACTCACTTTATTAATTTTAAATAAATATTAAATAAAAGAATATTAGAATTTTATAAAAACTTTTATCTTCGAGATAATTCTACCAAATATTAGTATATGTCAATATAAAATAAAATATTTAGCATAATATTTAATAATACATCAAAAAATAATGTGATTATAAATATTTTTATAAAAACTATTAAATACGATCACTTAGCTTACATTTTTCACCTTAAGTATACATGTTACAATAAACCTAATAGTACAAGCCAGCTTAAAATTTATTTCTCTTATATTAGAACAAATACATAATATATTATAATATATTAAGATACTAAACAAACTATAGAATATTTACATAATATATAAGTTTGTAAGCCTAAAAAAAAGAAATTCCAATAAAATATCAGATACTATTAGATATTCAATATACTTAGTATTAAATTTATATATTAGCAACCAATATATAATATTTAACTATATTAATAATAAAATCAATGAAAAATAAATTCATAAATTAGACTATGATAAATGATCTTTCTATTTTAAATTCATAAAAATCTTTTATGATACGAAGAATATCTAGTCAACTATATATTCTCTCACAATCTACATTACATTTGGGTGTATATATAACATGAATAATATCTTTAACCAATATAAAAAAAAATTATATTTTGATATCGTGGATAAAGAAATAGAAAAAAAATATTTAAAATACTAGACTTCTATTTTATCTCTTTATTATTTAGTTACTTATATGAATTATATAGTTAAGTTCAAAATGATAGAAAATACTATAAAATTCATATCCACTTACATAAACCAATCACAAAAATCAAAGAATAAAATTTATGAATAATTAAAAAACCTATTTAAATATTAAAGAAATAAACTAGCTAGTTTTGGCGAGCTTCAAAGAAAGAGAATCAATACCATATTCAAAAATAATAACTTTTTTATTCAATTAGCTATAAACAAACAACAAATAAGTTTATCAAATAAAAATAAATTATTGAGATACTCAAACTTTGATTATTATTTTTATCTTGTATCATAATGATATAAAAATTTAATATATTGAATTAATAAAAATCATTGAAATTAATATTTCTCATATTATCTAAAATAAAATGTGATCTATTAATATCTCTGATTTTTAATATAACATCAGAGTTTAATTTTTCTGACTGTGAGTATTATTTCAAATATAAGAAAAAAATACACTACCAACAAATATTATTAATGATCTATTATGCTTAAAAAATGAAAAAAAAAAAGCAAGTCTTCACGATAAAACCAAAAAACAGCAAATAAATAATAATATACATAAAAATAATGATAGAAAAAATTAGAATTATTATGATCCAAACCAGACAAAATAACATTATATTACTAATTCTACACCAGCATGCATTCCATTTTACAATTTTTTTATTATTATTTTTATAAATATTTAGATTTACATTTTTAGATTTTAATATATTTTTTCATGTATTTTTTTACATTGATATTCATACACACTACCAACATATATTATTGAAGATTTATCATGGTTAAAAGATTTAAAAATTACAAAAAATATCTTCAAAATAAAATAATGATAACTAACCTTAGAATTATGATGATCCAAATCAAATTAAATGATATTATATTATTGATGTTGCACTACTATATATTTCATTTTATAATCTTTTTTTTAGACTTAAATGTATTTTTTATATTGATATTTATATACATTACATTTATATTTAAATTATATATATATATATATATATATATATATATATATATATGAACAAGAGCACAAGTGCCCAACTCACCTATCCAAAATCTCAAGAAAGGACAATTGACTAGGGACCCTATTAGTCTAAGCCCTATGGCAAGTAGCACAGCAACAGTTAGCAAGCTAGGTTTAGAGGTATTAAATGGGTTGTGCCAAACTAGCACAATCCCTTTTTTAGGTCCAAGCAAGCCAATGTGACATGCTAGTCATGGAATGATTTTTTGCAACTCACATCATGCCTTGCCGGCATGATTCTAAAAAATAGCAACCTAGCATGGCCCATTGGCTATACAAGTCATGTCAAGTCGAGCCAAGTCATGCTAAACCCACAACAGCCATTCACCAAGCAAGGCTCGAACTCATGATAATCTATGCTAGCCTAGGTTCAATCTAGGCTAGACTTGGTCAAGTCCAAGCTAGCCTATGTTGACTAGCTTGGCAAGCATGACATGTCATGTTATATTGCAAATTTTGTGGCATTCAAACTAAAAACTCTAGCCCAACACAGCCAAAACCATGCCACTTGTTGGCTTGACACTATTCCAAACTATATTTCAGTCACACTATGGGCCAATTTTCACAAGTCATGCCATTTTGTGAGTCGTTAGCCCATTTGGATACCTCCAACTAGGCTAGCTCTATTGTGCTAGTCTATGTGGGTTGTGATATAACATTGTACCCTATAGAGGCTAATCCATACTAGCCTAGGTTATTCGGTAGCATGTCAAATATAACACTGGTCGAACCCCACTAGACCTGACTTGGCATGCCCTGATTATGCAATTGAGCTATCGGGCTATATCGAGCCTCCTTTCCTTGATGTCATGCCAACATGACAAGACCCGGTGGAATGCATCATGTTGGGCACAACATGATTAAGCTTATAAAAATTGATTATACCGGCCCAACACAAATTGTTGGACACCTTTACTCTTGATCTTGAGTAAGTATAACAAAATTAATGTGTATATGTAAAAGATCCAACTTGAGTAAATTTGATAATCTATTGTACATCCTTTAAACTCTAAAACATTTTTTTTAAGTTTGAATATAAATTCCAAGATATCTCATAAGTGTGTCCCAATCTCCTACAAAAAAAAAAGTCATCATTGGTTTATTACCTTTATAAACATACCTCTCCAACTCTCTCACTACCACAAAGTGGAGAAGTTATTGTATCATTTAATTGATCATATTAATTTTGCTCGATCTAAAAGTAACTATAAATACTTAAATCATCCTTCAATAAATCTTAAAACTAGATATATCCTTTCATTGAGGATCTATAACCCCAAAATAGTATACTGCACTCCCATAGAATAAAAAAATAGAATACTAAAATTTGGAAACCAAATCTTCTCAATATAGTCAAATTTATTAATATAGTTATCACCTTATTAATCACCTCATTAAACCCCTTTAACTACTAAATACATACCATATAATAAATTATTTTATCCTGATCAATAAGTATGAATGTAACAGTTATGTAACATTATTGCATAAATGAAATATCTCAGAATAATGCATCAACGTATCTAAGCCTCAAATCTTCAAGCACATGAGATAAGAAATAAATATATTAATTATATTCAAATTAACTAATTATCACAAAAAAACTAATAATTATGTATCAATTACTAATCAATCATTGGACATAACCTCGAGTAACTTGCCCAATAACATAACCAATTTACATCATGACATCACTAATTCACAGTGAAAACCACCATAAAAATCATAATGAAATCCATCACAAAACCACTATATCATCTTAGTACCAAATATACATCCACAAGACAATCTTCACACCACCCCGAAAGCAACAACACTACACAAATGCAATTACACCTACACACACATCACCGTGCACCACTTACATTTAGCCCTACAACACATTGTCAATGATAGACTCTTTAATACCCTGTTAGGATTTGGAGAATGTCAAGAAGATAGAAAAGATGAAAAAATAGAGAAGAGTTACAAACAATATTGATATTATGATTTTATTTATTTGAAAAAGAATAATAACACATATGTACTCAAATTGGAGCAGTCCAAGCATCAAGTGATCTCGTACAAATAAAATAAGATAAAATAAAATAGAAACAATATTAAATCTCACTAATTTTATTATCAAATAAGATGTATCACAATCAACAATTAGTACTCCAAATAACTTTATTTAATATTTTTTATCATTTAATCTTTTTTATCATCAATAAATTGATGTTTAATTGTATTCATAATTATCATTTATTAAATATTTTATGATGATTATTAGTATTATATTGTAATATTTCATAATTTCAACACTTTTAGTAGAATTTCTAGGGCTCGGAGAATTAATAAGATGTTAACTTAACATCTATTAACTAAAAGTTGGAATTGTTCAAAATATGACCTTGAATAAATTTTCATAACTGAGAATAAAAAAATTGAGAAAAATATAAAGCATTTGTGATTTCTCATTAAAAGTATAGTATTTAATTTTATTTTAATTATCTACTTTGTATAACCAAATATTTTTCTGCTATAATATCTTTATTGTGAGTAAATAAATTAAAATACTAAGAGATACTACGAATATAATAATTAGCAATAACAAAGGTCTTAAAAAATTTTTGAAGCTGAATACAGTCCATTTGAGTTATCCGACCAACTCCAATATCAAAAACCTAGAAATAGTAAATATATATATGTTTTTTAGTATTGTTCAATTAGAATAGAGAGCCTATAATTTTTTTGATTGTTGGGATATTTTTCTTGCATGTTTTTTTATGTTCTCTTCTTCTTCTGATTCTGCAAACATCTTGAGTAATAATTTGTAAGTGTTTAATTACTTTTCTAATAGATATAACAAGACGTGTTGAACGCCTAGTAAACTATGTTATTTCTATGTGTTTCTGTTGTAGTTTTATTATTTAAATTATGTTGATGAATTCATGATTGATTATCATATAGAGGTGTCAAATGAGGCGAGCCAACCCGGACTAATTTTTGTAGGCCCTGGCTGGCTGGCATGCCATGCTAGGCACTGCACTCTTTTTTGGAGGGCAGGCCCAGCACAAGCCCACGAGTTCGAGGCTAGTTTGGGCCGGGCTAGGTCGGGTTAGCCAATTTTTAAAAAAACTATGATTTTGGCACCACGCTGCCACACCATCATTATCCATCGGGCATGTCGAGCCTTGCCCGTAGGGCATCGATGCATTGCCCCCCATTAGGCATCGCTCGATGAGTGGGCTGACGTGCCATGCTCACATCCCAAGCACCCGTGCCATGACTGGCATGACACGTTGGCCGAAAAGCTTCAGCCCGAGATGGCACAACTCATGCCAAGTATGTGCCCGGCACGAACCCTAGCACAGCACTGTAGCATGTCGTGCCGGGCTTCAAGCAAGGCCAACCCATCCTAGCCCATTTGACACCTAGATTGTCATATTTTTAATCACAATAGTAAGTAAAAACTAAAAACTAACAAAAAAATTATAACATCCATACAATAAATTTTTGAAGTTATAGCAGATGGTGCTTATAAGCCTATGCCATGGTATGACCAATAAAGACAAACATCATCTTCATAAGAGTGTATGTGTGTGCTCTAAAATGTGTAGGTTCTTTTACTTGATCATCTTATTTTTAAGAGTTTCAAATTAAATGGATTGTAGTACTGTCTCATCCAAGTCAATAAAGACTTACTAGCTCACCCATCATCTATTTTTTAAGAAGCATCATCATGACAAAAATATGAACATTGAACTAAATTTTGATGACATTACTAAAAAACAAAAAATTTCAATTTCAAATTCATCATTCTCAAGCAACAACCAATGAACTAGAAAAAATTGACAAAAGTTATGAAATACCACATAATGCTATGTATTCATTTATGCATATTAATGAACTGGCATATTGTTCATATTTTCTTGACTAATAAAACTCGTATTATAACAATGAAATGGTACTTATGCTTAACCATCTTCTTAAAGGATAGGAGATAAGAATGGCCTCTTAACATTAAACATTAAGATGGATCATGAAAATGAAGATCAAAGTTCCTTGGTGGCATAATCTAAAGTAAAAAAGAAAATTAAAAAAAAAAAATCATAGCTCCACAAAATTTGTTGTTTCATCCATGCGAACTTTCAATTGTTTTTTCCATCTAATACTCACCTAAAATTTGGGATAGCCAATACTGTTTCAGGTATAGGGCCTGAGAAAATGTTATTCTCTATATTCCTGAAACACAATGGGGGTGACAAGTAAGCCATAGAACAATTTACAAACTTCTTGATAGTTAACAAGAGAATGTATTTCCAAAATAGCAGAATTGTAAAAACTGATTGCTATGAAAAAAGAAGCCTGGTTGAAGGAAATTACAAGTCTTTCAATGGAAGATTTTGTAGGACATCAAGACTGCCTGAGAGTTGATTTTCCTGCAAATGGCTGAGAGTATAGCTGCAAGTATTATCCACAGATACAGAAAAAAGGTAGCAGAGATGGAGTTTGAAAAGCTCACAGAGTTGTGAGATGAGACAGATTTCCCAAGGAAGGTGGCAGAGTCCCTGTCAGATTGTTACTAGAACAATCCCTATTTAAAAACAAAACAGTTTCATATAAACCACGAACATAAATACTAAGCTCTCCATCCTTGAATGTAGAGAAGAGTGACAACAAGAGAATGGAGAAAAAATTGCATGGGTAAGAACTTCAAAAAAGTATGCCACCTTTAAAATAAGAACATACAGATTGATCAAGAGAACAAGTGACAGGAAAGCATCAGGAATCAATCCACTTAAATGATTGTTATTTAAAGACCTGCAAGGCAGACAACCTAAGAAAGTATGAATCTGAATGAGTCTGAATAAAGATTTAAATAAATCAGCATAAAATAGTTCTGCAACATTACAGGTCAGTCAATAGGGTCAAAGAGGAGAGTGAAACTGGTATGCTCCCGGTGAAATTGTTTGCTGAAAGGAAACTGCAAGAACATAAAACAGAAGCTTGCTTTTATCAGAAGATAAACTTCTACAGAAAATTTCATCTCGACTCAGAAGAAAATTTACACACAGCGTTTGCAGAGATGTAGGAAGATTGGATGGAACAGATCCCCCAATATTGTTGTTACTTAAATCTCTGAAATACAGAAACATATAGCTTGTTTGACAGACAATGCTGAAAATGAAGAAACTAGAAGAGTATTGGCCTGGAGTTCAAGCACGATGACCAAGGTGTTTCAGGCTGATGGCTGCAGATGGTGCTGAGAGACACCGAGCAGCAACTTCGCCCTTGGGCGCCATGCACGGCAGGGTTGTTTAGGTCTAGCGCGATAGCACGAGATTGTGCCATGATAGAGATCCAGCACAAGTCATGCAGGCATGCACTACCACAGCCAGAAGCTATGAAGAACTAAAAAGAGACACTCACATTGATTTGATAGAAGCAAACATTTCCAAGCTATTGCCTAGTGCTCCCCCCAAATTAGCACCATTAAGAATTCTAAAAAGAACCAGTGATGATCGAGCGCCAGAACAATACTAAACTCTTAAACAAGCGAAAACAGAAATCAAATCCGAGAGAGAGTGAGCGAGAGAGAGAGAGGAGAAAGGAAAGATTTCGTTACATGGATTCAATGTCTGAGTTGATGCAGCGAACGCCTTGCCAACCTTCCCCGCACGGATCTCCCGCAGATGCAACCCAGTTAGGCAATCCAGGACTTCCAAGCGAAGAATACAAACTGTTAATTGCAGCAACTGCGTTCATCAAAACAGTGCACTGATAAGACTCGTGGAATTTGATCATCGTGCGATAACAAAATCAACCACAAATTCGTGCGACAGAGCAATAAAATAACATGAGCAGCGAACGCGAGTACACAATTTGAATGCTAAAGGAATCCACGTTTACCATCATTAGAATTCGTGTTTCCAAGAGAAATTCTTCCAAATGAGACCGAAACCACTACCAGGAAGATGGAGAGATGAGTTTCCGAATGGATGAATCCTGAACTGTATCTCTCAACTCGCATCTCGAGTCAAGTATCCTTTCAATTAAAAAAGCGAGTATCCTTTCTCCTAGAGCAGCAATTATCCTTTCTTCTAGAACAGCAAGTATCCTTTCTTCTAAATCTGCGAGTGCGCTTTCTTGTAAAACAGCAATCTCGCCATGCCTTGAAGCTCAACCAAAATCTGGTAAGAATATCAAATCATTTCGCTGTCCAGCAAATCGAAGGACTGAACGAAAAATCAAAGCACCTTTACGCTGCAGAAGGTTAGAGACAGATACAGCTAGTAAGTAGAAAACACAGAGATTAAGTGCTCATGAGATCCCTTGGTTGAGTCTTGTATGGGAAGCTATTTGGAGCACTTCACCGTGCTCTCGGAGGTTGTAACAGCCTGGTTGACATCCACTCATACGGTTGACTGAAACAGACCATAGTAATCACGTGTTGAAACGAATATTCTTTATTTTGATGAGATGATACCTTGGTAATCAAAAACAGTGTCAATAAACAATTATCAATTCAATTGACTTTGTAATATAGAATTTGAAATGAGTTTTGAACATAAATAATATATTTAAAATAAAAAAAAATACAATTTAATCTTAATTTCAAAAATATATTTAAAATATTTATATTTAGATAATCAAATTTTATTGGATAAATTATATTTTGGCGTACCATCCAAATATATATACAAAAAAAAAAACCCAAAATTTAAATGTTTTATAAAAAATACATCAAAGCATAAAATATATATTTTTTTTATGCATCCAAAATGAGATACATGATTTTATATTGTAACGACATGAGTCAAGTGAAATATCTCATAATTCATATCATACAGTTTTTTGAGAATTCTAATTTTTCTTCTATAAAATAAATTTTTTTCTTTTTTTATTATTATGTGTTCTATTTTTTATAATAATGGTATTAGAGACGGGATTTAGATAATAACTTTGTATGGTTAATGGATATATATGAAAGTTCTATCGAAATTGAGATGAGGGACAACTTCCCCCCTCCCCACTTACCTAAGAACTTTTATATTAACATAAATAGTTATTATTATTTTTGATTATTTTTCACTGCAAAAGTGAAATAAATGACACCAAAATTTAGAATTTTAAAGTTCTATGAGAGTAATTTATTATTATGGAAAATGAAAATTGAAATAATTTTGAGTAAATATAATTACTTAAATGCATTTGAAAAATGGATGACTATGATTTCTGAAGGTAAATGACACCAAAAAAAATAAGGATAGATATGCAAATGTATTGCAAGTAGAAGCCTTTACAGTTATATGAGGGATGTCAATGCAGTGCGGCCCTAGTGGAAGTCAGGATTATGGTAAATCAAAATTAAGAAGTTAAAAATTTATTAAGTGCTACAATTATGGAAAAAAGGCATTTCAAAATAGATTGTTAGTATAAGAAGAAGAGTGCGGATGATAAGTTATTAAATACTCAAATAAATATTATAAGTATCAATAATGATGGTAATATATTATATAGTAAGGTGATAATAATAATTAAAAGTGGAAAATAATGTGGTGATATGTGGTTGCTAGAATCAAGAACTTCGTGGCACATGACATCTTGAAAAGAATGGTTTCACAAATATGAACAAATCTCAAGAGTTTACATGCACATGGGTGATGACTATGCTTTGAAATTTGTTGGTATAGGTTTTATCAAAATAAAAATATTTGATGGTATGGTTTGTATTATTCAAGAGGTATGACACGTGATGGATTTGAAGAAAAATATTATATCTCTGGGACAAATAAATAGTCTTGGGTGTCTTGGTAGGGTTGAGCTTTTGATTTGAGTTCATCAAAACATCAATATTTTATATCTTGTTGTATTTTTATTAAAAATTAAAAAATTAGCACTTTTTTTTGGTAAATATTTTGTAGTTTGTATACCAGAGCATAATTTACCCACTTTTATTATATGTCTTGGAATCTCAAAATAAAAATATTTATATCTTGGAATAATTTTTAAAAATCAACAAAAAAGTATTAAAAACAAGATATTTATAATTTTTGTCCAATTTTATGGGTAATCATGACAATATCTTTAATTAAAAAAAAAAACTAATTATTTTTTAAAACTCCTTTCTCAAAATTCAAAAAACATTATCCATGAAAAAAATATTATTCCTAAAAAATAATATTTAAATAACATATAAGTATATATAACATATATAACACATAAATATTTAAATTATATAATATATACATATATTTTACAACATATTTATTTTAAAATAATATATAACATATCTATACGTGTTTAAAATACAGAACATATATGTATATAGTTTAACATGTTTTAGTTTGAAAATATATATAACTATACACACATATGTGTGTTATATATATATATATATATATATATATATATATATACATTTTAAACTATAATTTTTTTTTTACATTTTGAACATATAATTATATATAAGAAACATATCTGAATCTTTTTAAAAATTTTAAACATGTATATAACACATATAACTACACAACACACACACGTACCTATTTAAAAACTATATATACACATTATATAAGTTTAAAGCATTTATATATGTTATGATATCTATATTTATACTTTTTAAAAATTTATATCACACACACACACACACACATGTGTATACCCTCTATATATACTATTTACATGAAAAAACCATATATATAAGATATGAAGCATCCATTCTAAGAGTAACATGTTACATATATTACTATATGTGTTATATGTAACATATTATTCTTGTTATATATTATTGTAATATGTTAGATATAATATGATATATGTAGCATGTTGTTCTTATTATATATTGTTCAAATGTGTTACATATATTATAATATATTACATGTTACATGTTATGTGTTACTAGTAGTATATACTATTTTAATATATTGCAAACACTATATAAATGCTACATAATATATTACATATACTTACAGGTTGGGCCCGTGCCGTGCCTGGACCGGCCCGGCACGGAAAAATTCTGTGCCCGGGCCCGTGCCGTGCCCGGGTTAGGCGCGTGCCGTGTCGTGCCGTGCCCGGCCTGAGCCGTGCCGTGCCTGACCCGGCACGGTTCGGCACGCGGCATGGCACCCCGGCACGGGTCAGTCCCGTGCCGGGTGTCCCATGAGCCCGACCCCAGGAAGCCCCTCCCGCAAAAAAAGACAGCGGGTCGGGTCTGATTCGACCCGACCCGCGGTCTTCCCATATCCCGAACTGCTCGGACAGGCAAGCCCGAGCGGGCCAGGCAAGGCACGGCTCGGCCCGCCGTGCCTATGGGCCGTGCCGGGCCGTCAGACATCTTAAAATGAAACTATATAAATAGAACTTCTAGAGTTTATATTATTCAAACATTCCAAATAACAAGATTACTCTAAAAGGAAAAAGTCTAATAGAATTTTGCTCGAGCTTGTTTGAACAAATTTTATTGAATCATAAAGAATAATGCCATCGGCCTTATCAAGGCTAATAAAAACTGCACCAAGCTCTGACAAATAAAAAGTTTTCTTCAGTGCATGTTTAGATGCATGGTTATAAATTTATGTCGTGGTTAGGATAAAAAGTTTTATCTGACAAAAATTACTGTTTTGTAAAAGAGTTAAAACCATAACCTGAGATTATTGAGTCATATTAAAGAAAAAGTCATAACACTTAGACTTAGTTAACTCTAAGCACTAGTTAGATATTTAACTGTTGTAACATAAAATTAATATTATAATCATTTATATTATTTAAGATAAATATAATTGTGACTCCATTATAATATCATAGTCACTACAAATGTATCTCGAAGAATTATGCTAATAAGTTGATATGATCATATTATATAAAGAATTGTCATGATCAATTAGATTGAGTCAACAAATAAAACAAAACCAAAATTAGTCATCAAAGTAAGCCCCTTCTAAAGATATATCTTTAAGTACTATATCAATTATCTTATATTAAGGTGAGAATTATGTTTTGGTGTAAGTTATGGAAAATAATTGAAACAAATTTAATTCAATTTTTAATACAAAAAAAAAAAAAAACACCAAACTCTTAAGTCTTAACTAATTGATTTTTGGTGCATTGAATTTTAGTAATCAACAAGTACCCTTTAACCTGACCTCTTTACCCGCCCATGTCCCCTGTAACTCGACCCTCGCTCCTCGCCTAGCTCGTGAAGCTCATGGAGCTCCATGTTGGAGCTCCGTATAGCTCATGTTGTAGCTTCGTCCAGCTCCTATTGGAGTTCAAATGAGCTCCATGAGCTCGACCGAGAGCTCCCGCCTCTCATCGAGCTCGATGAGCTCCAGGAGTTGGGCGAGGTCGGAGGTGTCAAGCAGGCTTGGTGAACTCTTAGCACGACTCATGTCATGTCATGCAAAGGAAAGTAGGCCCGTGTGCCAAGCCAGGCACGATCCGAGTACCTGGCACATGGGGATACATGCATGACCCGAGTGATCGCCAATCTTGTCAGGCATAGTCTCGAGTCTCGACTAGAATGGCGGATCCCCAACATGTGCCCTGGGGATTCGACAATCTGGCTGAGACTCAGGACCGTACCCGACACGATGCCCAATGCAGCAATGGTGCGTTGCCCACCGGGTGATCCGACGAGCTGAGCGGGTCAACAGGAGCGCCCGTATTCTCAAATCTCGGCATGAACCAGCCCAAAACTGGGATGGCCTCTGCTGTCGGGCCGTGCTGGGCCTGTTCTCAAGGGAACCGTGCCAAAAACTCCCCCATATCCTACCATAAAAATCTCTCCTTATCAATATTAAAGTTATAAAAGGTCCTATTTTATTTTATTTTTAATAAAAGATGGGATACTATTTTTAAGAAAAGAGAGGTTGTTGCTTTCCTTTTTGATTCCACGTGCACGCCATAAAAACCCACCGTGTAGAATTATTTTTTATCCCAAAATAAATAGATTATATTTCTTTTTTAATAAAAAAATATAAACATTTTTTTTGTTTAAAACTAACGTGGACACTCTAAATTTATGCGATCACCCTCGTGATTCAAAAAAAAAAAATAAAAAATAAAATGTGACATTGTAAAATTTAAACAAAACAAATAATTAAATAAAATATTTAATTAAAATATCTGATCATTTATAACCAAACAAATAAATATTTAATTAAATAAAATATTTAAACCAAACAAATAAATATTTAATTAGATAAAATATTTAATTAAATAAAAGGTCCAATTATAACAAACATAACATTTATATTTATAAACATAACTTTTTTTATATGTGTTTTCCATCAAATTTATAAGCATAAAAACGTATTTATAAATACATTTATAACCACATTTTAACCATATATTGTATAGAAATGTAGTATACATATATGTTTATACGTATAAATTTGTTTATATGAAATTATTTCTTATAAACATATTTGTGTTTAAAAACAAAGTTATAAAACAAGGGAGATTTTTATTGAATATTTTCAAATTGAATTCCTTAATATAATTTTTCTTATTTTTTATTTGTTTAGCTGCATAAACTTCAATAAAAATTGAATTCATGAAAATAAATCTATACAAAAATATATAAATTTCATTTTAATTCAAAAAAAAACATGAAATTTAATATAATAAATCATGCAATTGAATCAATTTTACCAAAAAGAGTGAATTGTTTGATCAAAGTACAAAAATTTTAGGGATATTTATGTTTATGTGCAAGATGTACAAAATAGTTAAAAAAATTTTTATTTTATTTTTTTTAATTACAAAAAACTAATTTTGACTCCACACTTTAAAGAAAATTAAATAAAAAATAGTTTTTTGATTGTAAAATTAGTCTACCAAAAAATTGAACAAGCCAAAAAAAGTGGCCAACCAAAAAAAAAAAAAAAAAATTCATCATTTATGATTCAAAAATTAGCTTCGAAAAAAAAAATAAAAATCACTTTCAAAAAAATTAAAAATGTTTTTTATTTTTTTTTAAAATCAAAACTATATAAATATATATACTTATATACGAACCCATATAGCACATATATTAAGATTTAAATAAACCTATAAGTTTTATTTTTTAAAAAAAATAAATTTTTATTAGACCAATTTTTGGTATGAAAAATCAGTTTCCTTTTTTTTTGAAAACTATTTTTTAGTATGAAAAAGTGATTTTGATTTATTTAAACTAATTTTCGAATCAAAAAGCGGGTTGGAAGGGCAAACCAAGACTTACGAATTTCAAATCGATAATTATTGTATTCGATTTTATGTTATTAAAAAAAAAAAGCCTGGGAAAATTATTGGAAAATTGACGACGAAATAATTCTAGGGACACGGGCCTTGAATAAAATAAAATAAGAATATTACTATTTAGAGCCCTGGTCTTCGGCATCGTCGTCTCTGCCAAACGAGCACGGAAATCTTCCTCCAGCATCATCGGCAACGATGCAGTCTTGTTCTGCACCGGCGGCCCGTCGTCTGTTTTTCCAAAAAACGCGTCGCTTCTCAGCCTCGACAATTAGCAATCTGACGCCCCAATTTCCTCGGACCCTAATCGATCTCCGGACGCGACTGGCGACGGAATGCCCTTCGCTCTCCGAATTCGCAGATCTCCAATCCGAAGGCTCGTATTCCGCGCAAGTCGGAACGAGAGAAAGCCCCCTTCCGAAGCCCAAATGGATGAAAGAATCAATTCCCGGGGGGGAGAAATACGTGCAGATCAAGAACAAGTTGAGAGAGCTTAAGCTTCATACTGTCTGCGAGGAGGCAAAGTGCCCAAACATGGGCGAGTGCTGGTCCGGTGGTGACACCGGGACGGCCACCGCCACCATAATGATTCTCGGAGATACATGTACTCGTGGATGCAGGTCTCTCTGTCGTTTAGCCCCCCCCCCTCTTCTTCTTCTTCAGATCAACATTTCGTCTTGCTGCTTCGTCATTTTCACATATCATCAGGTTCTGTAACGTTAAGACATCACGCGCGCCTCCTCCTCCCGATCCAAATGAACCGGCGAACGTGGCGAGAGCAATTGCATCGTGGGGATTGGATTACGTGGTCATTACCAGTGTTGATCGTGATGATTTGCCTGACCAAGGAAGCAGCCATTTTACTGAGACCATTCAGAAACTGAAGGCACTGAAGCCAGCCATGCTGATTGAAGCTCTAGGTATGCATCTGCACATGAATACACACGTGCCACACTTGTATAATCGCGAAAATGAAGAATGAGCCAGCTTCTGGCATTGGGTGATGGCTACATTGCAGTTCCTGATTTCCGAGGAGACGACGGATGCATAGAGAGAGTTGCAAGATCCGGAGTCGACGTCTTTGCTCACAACATTGAGACAGTCGAAGAGCTGCAGAGCGTCGTCCGTGATCGCCGTGCTAATTTCAAGCAATCCCTCGGCGTGCTGATGAAGGCGAAAGATCACGCCGGCCCAAGAACACTGACAAAAACTTCCGTGATGCTGGGCTGCGGAGAGACGCCGGCGCAGGTGATCACAACGATGAAGAAGGTGCGAGATGCCGGCGTCGATGTCATGACTTTTGGCCAGTACATGAGACCGTCAAAGCGCCACATGCCCGTGTCCGAATACATCACTCCAGATGCGTTCGACAAGTACAGAATCATCGGCATGGAAATGGTAATCTGCGCTCTTCGAGCTTGTTCTGCCATGCTTTTATCTGTTGGTGACTGGTGATTGCTTTCTTGATGTTGGACGCAGGGTTTTCGGTTCGTAGCGTCCGGCCCAATGGTCAGGTCATCATACAAGGCCGGTGAGTTCTACATCAAGTCCATGATCGAATCTGACCGCTCTGCTTCCACAGTTCCGATTTAACTTATAAAACAAATTATTTGCATTTATTCTCTTTGTCCATTTACTCTTGTCTGTGTTTCTGTTTGATCGCTGTTGCTGAAATAAGAAATTTGAATCCAAAAGTAGTACTAGAAATATAGAATATAGCCGTTGGTAACGAAGGAGACGAACCCAAATTTAGCCTGCGTCCAGAAGAAGGCTATGGGTTGCTGTTTCAGCTCCACAGTCAAGAATGAATGTTGCAGCCCAGAGCCGCCACCCCTACCAAAACAGCTTCCATGCCAATCACCAGTAGCAATGGCTGTTCTCGAAGAGGAGAGAATCAAACAAGTCGTCGAGGAAACAACAATCCCCAGTCCAGCACTGATCGCCGGTCAATCGTCTCCTGCACAGGTCGAATCCCAACCCCAGCAACCTCGAGAAAAAGCTCGAGAGGAGAACGGGGAAGAAGAAGATAAGCGGTTGTCAAGCAAAACCGAGACGGTGCCGACGGAAACGATGAGCATTGCCGTAGCGGGGTCGAGGGAAGAGGAGCCATCTAGTAAGAAGAACGAAATCAGGAAATCTCCGGCTAGAGTGCATGGAAAACGCCCTTATGTCGGAGAGAGAGAGAGGATAGTCAGCTCTCCGGCCAAGAGAGGAAGGGTTCCGGAGAAGCGGGATGTCCCCTCGCGTCCGAGAACACCTCCTGGGCGAATTCACAGTGACTCCGGCAATGGATCTGGCCGGCGTCCAAGCTCGCCTGCTAGACGAATCGACGCCATTGCTAACACTCAGGACTGTTCCGGCTGGAAGCCAAAATCCAGCGAGCAACTAAGCGTCGAGAACGCTGTCTGGAATAACGGCAATCTGGTTCGGAGCTTAAATTCCATTGTTGATCCTCATGTTTCTCTGGAATGTTTCATATTTGTGTAAACCCAATTGAAAAAATTAAAAATTTATCAGCTCCCAACAAGAGATCTAACGATTCCTACTGGAAATCTCTCACGATCAACGATTCCGTCGGCCGTCGCCCAGCGAACAAGATGTTTTCACCCTCCTTGCGTTACACCATTCTTTTATAATATCTTCAAGAGCCGTTTCAGGAACAACTCCCATTGGATCAAAGTCAAACCCGCCCTGGTGACGACGTCCGGCCCTGGTGACGACGTCCGGCCCTGGTGACGACGTCCGGCCCTGGCTTCTCGTTCCCCCATTACCTCGAAAACTTGCTCTGCCGAATGAAAATAATCAAAAAATAACCATAGCACCAATCAAAAAATTGTAAGTAAACAAGCTTGGATTAGACCAGCTTTCCTTCATTTTGCGCCACACACACACCAACTCCCCCAATCCCAGATTCCCAAATGATTTTATCAGGGAATCTGCCGGGAATACACGCATCGAAACTCCATTTCTGTAAAAGTTAGAGCCCAGAAAACAACCTTCACTCTTTCCGGCTCGCGCCCCCCGGTTGGTGCGCCAACCAAGGAAGCGTGACACCCCGCCTGGTTCTTCCGCTTTCCGTCCCAGTTGAAGGACACGAATGTAATGTCCTGTTTATCCATCAACCATTGGAATTCAGGATTAAAAAAACGAGGCTGGGAGCCATCCTGGTAGATAAGAAATCCTATCCTGTCAGAGAATAGATCCCATCCTGGTAGAGGCGAAAACCAATCCTGCTAGAGGCGAAAACCCATCCTGGTGGAGAAGAAATCGCATCAATCGTGCGAAGAAATCGTCCAAGGGGGTCGGATTGCAATTGCAGAAAACACAGTGGGGGGAAATTGTATGGGTCGTTTCCCCACAGTTCTGCTTCTATCGCCCACGGCCCATCTCGTTCTTCACTTCACTTCGGTGGTTCGGATCCGAGCAAGTGCCTACCGGAGTCCGGAAATAATAATACAATTTTTCTATCTATATGATAGTATAGGCATGTTTTTATGATGGTTCCATGGTCTAGTGGTCAGGACATTGGACTCTGAATCCAGTAACCCGAGTTCAAATCTCGGTGGAACCTATTTTTTTGCAGCCTTGACGAGCATCAAGTTCAAAGTCAATCGATTTTTTGTTTTTATAAGTAAAATATAAAAAACAATTAAGTTACAAACCGCTCATAGTTTCTCTTTTATTCTCTCTGAACAAAAATGCAGAAAATATTTTTGATTATTTTGTTTTCAAAATTTTCAAACATAAAACCAATTTTAGTATTCACAAAATTGTTACTTGGTGCTTTTTAATACTACAAATACGGATTCATAATGATTTCAATATTTTTTTATGTTTTTTATTTATTTTTATTTTTTTATTTATTTTTTTAATTTATTTATTTTTTAAAATTTTTATAAATTTTTTTTAATTTTTTTTAATTTTTTTATTTTTTATTTTTTTATTTTTTTTTGGTAGAGGAATTGTTTAATATGGGTCTGGAGAACATAAGAAACCCATCAATGTGACATTTTGAGTGCCTTATCTCACCATTAGTGGGCTATGCCGCTATGGGTTAGCCGCATACTACAAATGTTAGGGTATGTCATTTGGATCATGGCCAATACAAACTATTTACAAACCCACCAAGTTGAGAATATTCTTATTTAGTCATGCAAAGAAAGGTTTAAACTTTAAAACACCAAAACACTACTAACATGAATAAAATATGCAAATTACTTATTCACGCACACAAGAAATTCATAAAATACACAACATTCAAGATTATGTTTTGGACCAAATAATATTTTTCTAAGATATAAAACCCTAAAAATCACAAATCTAGCATAAATATGTGAACTTTAGGTTTTTGAGAGGATGATGCTCTTTTTTTTTTTTTTTTTGAAACCAAGGGCTTCAAGGCTCTGAAGCCCTTGGGCTGCCGGAGAATTGAACAAGTAAGAAATATCCCCATTACTCTCCACCGGTAAGACTTGAACTCATAACCTCCTGGACATTGCCAAAAGCCTTGACCAACTAAGCTCCCTATGAGAGGGATAGAAGAGGATGAAGCTCTTGATCATATTCTTGAACGTGTTTTTTTATAATCAAAAGTGAGATTTTATCCCACGTTCTTGGTTCACCATGCTTCACACCCACAAAAAAACAATCAAAAATAAAATGATGATAACTAATATATATATATACTTTAAATAACAATTATATATTGCTATTAAAATAATCACAATAGAAATTCAACAAAGTAAAACTCAATCTACCCAACTCGGGCAGACCTAACAAAGCTCTCCCTCTTCCATATGTGGGGAGATACACACCTACACGTGGCTTCAAGAAATTAAACTTTGCTTATGATAATGATTTCATAAATATATTGGTAATATTTTTGTTCCTGTGCACTTTTTTAAGTATAATTAGCCTTTCATCTGATAATAATGTATCCAATGATACTACACATTAATGTGTTCTGGCATACTATGATGGGAATAAACTATTAGTGGCCGGGGACTTTGGGCTCCAAGTAGAAGAAGATGATGAAGCAAATTTTTTTTTATAGTTTATAACATCAATCTTACTTGGTCTAGCAATTAATTTTCAACAATATTAAATTAAAAGAAATCATGCAAAATATTGCAAAAAAAATGTAGGCGCTTAGATGAGTTGTGGAGGCCAGTTTAAGAGATGTATTTTTGTTCCTCTGGGGTTAAAGGAGGAATCTTTAAAAGAAGCACAACACTCCAAGCTTACCATTCATTTTAGAAGAATGTTTGTGAAGACAAATGTGGACTTGGCGGGCAACTAGATCCAATTGAAATAAGTGTAATTTCACCCTTTAGATTTGTAATATGATTCACAAATAAACTTTTTTTTTTTTTTGTTTATTTTTTGATTTTATTTTTTATTTTTTTTATTCACAAATAAACTTTTTTCTTTAATTAAAAAATAAGAATTTAATTGAATTTTTCTTTTACATTTTAACAAATTTTTATAAAAGAACATAACATAAACACTCCCCTCTTTTTTTTTTTTTTTCATTTTCTATATATTGTGATTATGAAGCTCATGTAATTAAGTATAATAGTTATTAGACCAAAAGTTTTAATAGTTTTATTATGCAATAGCTACATATAATATGCATCATTTTTTGATTATTGTGCAACCACGCATACAATCTTTTGATAAAAAACATATTTTTTAAATTTAATAGCAACAAATATATGTGTAAGTACTATCTATAGTATATCAAATTTAATTGAAATATCTACGTGAATAAATATAATGCTACCAAATAGAATTAGATTTCATATTAATTATACATTATATTCTGGCAAATTAACAAGAAATTTGTTTAGATTTAAAGATTAATGGGCTAGGTCATCCTGAATCTTCAGTGATGTGATGAATTATAAAATAATTATATGAGCAACCATTAAAAAAATCAGAAGATTCTTTTGTCCAATGAATTTGTTGTGATCCTTATTCAGAAGTTAAGTTAATAGTTAGACTATTATTAAATAAAAGCATATCTAAATCAATAGAGCATATGTCGACTTATTCATCTACCATGTAGACTTTTTCGTTATTTTATAATCTTTATAGATATTTCTACTAGATAGTCATAAATATGTCTTCTTTTCATAAAAAATATTACTTTTGCTAGGCTCCTTACAAGGATGATCAAATTAAGAGCATAATTATCTGATTATCCAATCAAAATAATAAGACTTGATCATGCTAGAGAATTTACTTCAAAAACTCTCAATAATTATTGTACATCAATTGGGATAGATATTGAGTATCATGTTGCTCATGTTCATACCCACAATAATTTAACAGAGTCAATAATCAAGAGTCTTCAATTAATACCTACCTCATTACAAATGAAAATCAAATCACCAACACCTACATGAGGACATACTGTTATTCATGCTGCAAGTCTAATAAGAATTAGAATAACATCTTATCATTATTACTCTCATTCATAATGTATAATGGGTAAACAACCAAATATTTCTTATTTATGAGTTATTGGTTGTGCAGTCTATGTACCGATTGTGTACCCCCATAACATATCAAAATGGGTCCACAACATAGACTTGAGATTTATGTAAGATTTGATTCATTATCTTTCATAAGATATTTAATAAGAGATATTTTTAGAGTCAGATTTGCAGATTATCATTTTAATAAAACTATATTCCCACCATTAGGGATAGAATAGTCAATTCCAAAAGAAAAATGAGAAATTACTAGGAATTCATCAATATTATCTCATTTTGATCATCGTACAAATCAATGCGAACATAAAATTCAAAGGATCATTCATTTATAATATCTTGCAAATCAATTATCAGATGCATTTGAGGATGTAAAGAAAGTAACAAAGCTACCTATCCTAGTTGTGAACATTCCAGTACATATTGAGGTCCCTAAAAGACATAAAACAAATGAATCTAAAACATACTTGAATTATGAAAAACCAATTGAGTCAAAAGATATTGCTCCTTGGAATAAGAGAAAAAAATGAAAAAAAAAAAAAAAACCCTTGCAGAGGCCCATATTGAACAACAAACTCTCGAAGAGTTGCAAAACAAACAAATATCTCCAGAAGAGGTAAATGTAACTAAAAAATTATGAGATCTCAATAAGTTATGTGCACACAGATGAAAAGTAGAATTAGAATAATTTTATTGTTAATAACATATTTGCTTTTCAAATAGCTTTAAAAATCATACAAAATGATGATCTCGAACCACAAAATATAGATGAATGTAGACAAATAAATAATTTATCAAAATGAAAAGAAGCTATGCAAGTAGAATTACATTCATCAATAAAATGAAAAGTGTTTGAACTTGTAGTTCAAATGCCTACAAGTATAAAGCAAGTTGGATACAAATGAGTATTTATACGAAAGTGAAATAAGAATAATAATATCATAAAATATAATGCATAATTAGTAGCCCAAGGTTTCTCACAAAGACCTAGTATTGACTACGAGGAAATATATTCACCTATTACGTACATTATCACATTCAATTTTTGATAAACTTAACAATATCTGACGGACTAGATATGTATATAATGGATGTTATCACAACATATTTATACGGATCCATATACAATAATATACACAAAAAAAAAAACTCTAAAGGATTTAAACTATCTGAAGCAGAGAGTACAAAGCCTCATAGCACATACTCAGCAAAGTCATAATGATTTTTGTATAGATTAAAACAATCCAAACACATGTGGTACAATCGACTTAGAAAGTATTTTTATCAAACAATTATAAATAATATTTGCAGTTATTACTGTATATGTTGATTTAAAACTTGTTGAAACTTATGAATAGCTCACAAAAATAGAAGAATATTTAAAAAAAAAAAATTTGAAAAGAAAGATTTTACAATAATAAAATTTTTTCTCGAGTTACAAATCAAATATTTTCCAAATGGAGCATTGGTTCATCAATCAACACATATCAAAAAAAAATTTTAAACATTTTAATATGGATGAAACATATACATTAAGCTACCCTATGCTTGTCCAGTCACTTGATGTGAAAGATGACACATTTCAACACTGTGAAAAGGATGAAGAATTACTTAGTCCTAAAATATCATATCTCAATGTCATTTGTGTACTTGCGTACCTTACTAATAATACATGATCATATATTACTTTTTTTATTAATTTATTAGCCAAATACAATTCAGCTCCGATGAGAAGATAATGAAATGGTATCAAACATATATTATGCTATCTCAATAGAACTACTGATATAAGTTTATTCTACTCAGATATGCAGATGCGTGATATTTTTAAAGTCCACATAAAGCCAAATCACAAATCGATTATGTCATTAGCTACAATGGAATTGCTATCTCATGGAGATTCGTCGAGCAGATAATGATGACTAAATCATCAAATCATTCAAAGATTCTTACAATTCACAAGGCAAGTCATGAATATGTTTGATTAAGATCAATAATCTACCATATTCAAGAATCTTGTAAGCTCTCTTCTATCAAAAATAAGCAAACAATATTATTTAAATATAATGTTGCATGCATTGCACAAATCAAATGAGATTATATCAAAAGAGATAAAACCAAACATATTTCATCAAAAATTTTCCATACACACGAGCTTCAGAAAAATAGTAAAATTAACATCCAGCAAATACGATCAGTAATAATCTAACAGATTTATATACAAAGTCATTACCAACCTCAATATTCAAGAAATTAACATATAAGATTGGAATGCGATATCATAAGGATACTGACATGAAGGGGAGTATGATTAAATGTTAGTGCATTGTACTCTTTTTTCCTTTATTCATGTTTTATCCCACTAAATTTTACTGACAAGGTTTTTAACAAGACAATCCCAACTAAATACAAATATTCTTTTTTCTTAACTAAGTTTTTGTCCCACTGAATTTTTCATGTGTAATACATATATTGCAATTGGATTGATCATGTTGTTAGAACAAAATACCTTACTTGCTCTGACCCAGATGTCTTAAGGCTCACATATGAACCAAAAAATAATGAGTTATCAAATGGAAGATTGGGATAAGATAATTAAAATATATTTTCTATACAACTTTGTATGTTTTAACTACTTGTGATCTAATTTTGCCTTGTCAATGATTTTCCAAAGTTAAAATTTGAGATGTTTTCTTTGTTGATATGGTGGAAATTTTAATTTAGTCTTAAAATGGGATGCTTTCCAAGTTAGAAATTAAGCATAATTGGTTAATATGGAAGATAGTTGAATAAAGAAGGAACGCGTGTATTTTTAGAGGCGATTGAATGCTTGTTCTAGGCAATTTGGTGGATGATCATCACGTGATATTGATTGTTCTTCATAGTTCATGGTCTATTTTGTGTGTTTCTGATGATGAGACGAGATGGATAGAACGAATGATGAACACATCGAACGATTCACGAGCAGATGTGAGAAAATTAAAAATCAAACAAGAACAAATCGGACGCTGCGCAAAACAAATTTCGGAAATTGGATTCCACGGGCAAACATAAAATATCGTGCAGGAAATCAATGAACTTGTCGACAGCATGAATTACGAGAAACAAGAGCCATTGCAGAATCAATCACCTGACCCGACGAAGAAGACAAT